>VYXF01005588.1:80014-123293 GCA_013397295.1 Polioptila caerulea
GGACGGATGGATGGATGATGGATGGATGGATGGATGGTGGATGGATGATGGATGGATGGATGATGGATGGATGATGGATGGATGGATGGATGGATGATGGCTGGATGATGGATGGATGGATGATGGATGATGGATGGATGGATGATGGATGGATGCACGGATGGATGATGAATTGATGGATGCGCTGATGGATGGTGGATGGGGCGGGGGGCAGTGGGGCTCAGACACTGCTGCCCTTGGTGCCGTGCCCTCTCTTGCCACTGTCTCCATGCAGGATTTTCCAGGTTCAGGCAGACTGGGATGCAAATGCCTGTGTTAATGAGGGTGTCGTAGCATCCCTGTAATCCCGTGCAGAGCCTGTGAATTATCACTAGTGTCTAGCCAAAGGATAAAAACACAGGAGGTTTCCAAAACAACATTCCCATAGTAGCATCCCTTAAGCTGCCAGGGATATGTGCCTTCCAAGTATCCAGAGCATCTGGGTGATTAAAGCCTTCGCCTTTGTCTGAAACATCAGAACTGAATAGACACTTCCTCTGAGCTCTTTTATATCTTTTTTGCTTATGGGTCATCAGTTATTTCTGTCTGCTTTTAATATATAAATCCTTTTGTTCTTTTTGATAGAATTCCGTCTGTACAGAAGTAATTTGGCCTTTCTGTAGAAGAATCTCGTACATTTCTCATTTTGTTTTCAGTCTATCAGACATCTCTAGAACTTGTTTGGCTTTCATTTCCTTGCCCTCCTTCACTATAAATACTTTCATGCATAAAGATAATACTCCTCTCATAAGCCTGTCGTGTTCGTTTGGCCAGTACTGTGACAGAGAGCTGCTTCAGGGCATGGGAACTTACATCTGTGACACATTATCACAAATAATCGCTTTTTAAGCATTTAAATAATTTTCATCCTTTTCTGTGTTGTTATGGCACCTTTAACCCCATGGTGACCCCTCGCTGCCAAACTGCTGTTTTGCAGTAATGTAATTTAAAATCCTGTCATCACTTTAGAGTGTAAGATATAAATTTAGGGATGCTTGTATCTGAAATGAAGGCCTGCAGGAATTAAGTATTTTTAGAAATCCATGAGAATGTTACTTAGAAGAGGACATTAGGTGGGGACTGGGGAGGAAGGAAAGTGCCAGCAGTGGAAAAAACCAAGTCAAGATTACTTGAGAACTGACATGTCCATGTCCATAGGACCTGGTAAAACACATCCAGCAGTGCCGTGCATGTTGACTTGTGCCCATGCAAGACCACTGTGTTGGATCACATCTAGAAAACTGCATCCAGGTTCTGGGCCTCTAGACATAGCAGGGGGGCTGCCAGTCTGGAGGGAGTTCTGTGGAGAGCTGCAGGATGGCTGGGAGCTGGTGTGGGAGGGCACTGGGCTTCTTTAGCCTGGAGGAGAGGAGGCTTTGGGACAAGGCTACAGCAGGAGGTTCCCAGAAAGGGTGAGCATCATTCCCATGTGTATGAGAAGGCTGCTGAGGAGATGGAGCCAGGCTCTTTGTACAGAAGGGTGTGGCAGAAAGATGAGAGAGAATGGTCAGGAGGTTCCAGGTTGGGGGAAGAATGCAATTTTTCATGGTCATGGCAGAATTGGTACAGCAGCACAGGGAAGCTGTAGAGTCTCTCTCGCTGGAGACTTCTGAGGCTCAACCCAGATAAACCCCTGCTCTGGTGTGGATACAGTTTTAACCCTGCTTTGAGCAGAAGGTTGGGCTAGAGACCCCCTAAGGTCACTATAATCTTAATTATGACTCTAATGTAAGAATAATAATTTTAAAAATGCTTAAACTGTATGAAAAATGAGGAATTTCTTAAGCAGTTTAACTGTGCTAACACCACAGTGGTAGAAACTCACCCCAAAGAAGCCCAGAATATCCTTCCATGAATATGGGCATGTTGATCTTTCAAAATGTTCTTGGTCCTGAAAAACAGATAGTTGGATTTCTGCTGTGATTCATCAGTATCAAAGTTCACCGTGTCATCAGTGGCAGTGTACTAGACAGAAATGAAAAGTTCAATCCCAAATTCTATTTTTGCATGATGTATATGATGTATTTTACTGTTGCAAGAATCACAGAATCCTAGACTGGCCCGTGGTAGGAAGGGATCTTAAAAATGATCTTGTTCCAGCCCTCCTTCCATGGGCAGGGCACCTTCCACTAGACCAGATTCCTCCAAGCTCTGTCCAACCTGGCCTTGAGATAGGCAGAGAGATAGTTTGCCTTTCAGCTCTTTATGCCTCATGAAATAACATTAATTGGTGGTTTCAGGCAGAATAGAAATCAATTCATGGAGTGGATGATCTATATTTGGTGTTTGAGTACAGAATGTATTTTGGTTGGGTTTGTCTTTGGGAACAGAGGAGTAGTGACTAAGAGGACTCCCTAGAAAAAAGTTATCAAACAGCAGTAGTAATAAAATGTTCACTGCATGTCGTGATGTTCTGCCCACGTGTACAGAGGTAGTTTGGTGTGTTGACTAACATGTGCTAGTTTAATTAGCTTATATTCCATTTATTTTTCTTTTAAAGACTTTCATGTTGGCTTTTCTGTAGAGTCGTGTTGTAACGTAACTGCCTTTTGAAAATACAGTGATTAAGTCTTCAAGCTCAGGGAAAGATGTTATTTGCTGTGCATTTTTTAAATTCTGCTGCAGAAACAATATGACCTAAATATTTAATCAGGCTTAGTAGAATTGGCTTTTTTTATTGCTGCAGATTAATCTAGTTTCTCTGAGCTAATACACATGGCATGTATGTCTTCAAGAACTTTCTTTTTCTCAATAATGTTAAAGATTTATAGCTCTCATAAAATCTGGCATGCGCCAAGAGTAAGATTATGAATAACAATTACTTAAACATTAACACTGGGAATTTTTCTTTTGAATCCTGCATATGCTGTTTCAGCCTAGGTTGTATTTGTAGAGGGGTTAGCAAACACTGGTTTCATGCCACTTTTCTATACCCTGCCCAATTTGCTTCCTTTCTATGTTGTTAAGATGTTGGTCTGGTGCTGTTTACATTTTTGCCTTTGATAAATTTATTTTGAAATAACAGTTGATTTCACTAGAGAAAATATCAGCTTTCTAGTTTAAACAAATAAAGATGTAAGTGGCTTTGTATGTTTTGCTTAGTGCTGTTGTCTTGTTCAAGTCTTAAATTTTGGATGAAAAAATGAATGTAAATATATAATGAATTTCTGCAGTTCTTATTTTCAAACTCTTATTTTTGCTAGGTGTTTAGTCTGTGGCTGTAGCCTTACATACATTTTCTGAGTTAATGTGGAATTTGAGTTAAACATGGGAAGTAATATCATCACCTAAGCCAAAATAATTGCAGTGGTCAATTAGGATGTTGAAATTTTCAGAGAAACTTAAGGAGAATCTTCAGCAAAGTCTTGTTTATTTGTTGGTTTTGACTATCTGCTGGTTTCACACGAGGTTCTTGAAAGGCTTCCAGATGATCAGGGGGATAACTAAAGCTGCAGGAAAATGTCACAGTGACATCCTGTTACATCCTGTGACATCCTTCTGTGCCCTGGCATTCCCTGAGGGAAAACTGCACTCTGGCATGCATCAAACACAGCAAACCCTGTTCAGGGGAGGGGACTGTCCCGCTTTGCTCAACATTGCTGCAGTGTAATTTCAGAACTGTGTGCAGTTCTGGACACACCATCTGAGAAGGATGTGAAGGTCCTTGGATGTATCCAGAGAAGGGCAACAAGGCTGGTGAAAGGGCCGGAAGGAATGTCCTGTGGGGAGCAGCTGAAGAGTCTGGGCTGGCTGTTAGGAGAGAAGGAGGCTGAGGCACAACTTCATTGCTCCCTGCAGCAGCTTTCTGAGAAAGGGAGTCACCTCTTCTCCCTGGGATCTAGTGATAGGGTGTGTGGGAAAGGTTCTAAACTGTCCAGGGGATGTTCAGACTGGACATTAGGAAGCATTTCTTTGCTTGTTTTCAGGTCAAACCCTGAAACAGCTTTCCTAGAGAAATGGTCAATCATGGAATCCTAGAATGGCTTGGTTTGGAAGGGACTTTTAGTCTTATTTCAACCCCCTGCCATGGGCAGGGACACCTTCCACTATCTCACATTAATCCAAGCCCCATCCACCCTGGTCTTGGACACTTCCAGGGATCCAGGGGCAGCCACAGCTGCTCTGGGCACCCTGCCAGTGCTTTAGCATGCTTTAACTTGGTCATCCCTGAACTGGTCAGGCAGTTGGACTAGAAAGTCATAGGTCCCTTCCTACTGAAAAATTTCTATTCACATGTAAACCTCCACCTTCCCCTGGCTCTCCACATCAAACTCCCGTAGATTTTAAAGTGTGTCTTTGATGCTCTCATTTAACTGCTGTCATCAGAGTACCTTTACTGATTGGGGTACGAAAAAGGAAAGAAAACTCTTCTTTGTGTTCATCAAATCTGCACTTAATTGCAAATAAATGTAGATATAATGGGTTAATTTTTATATGTGTGTAGAAATTACATGTTTCCTGTACGTGTGCCTGGGTGTCAGGCAGTGAGCAAGTGAGTACAGCAGAGGGTCTCAACCTTTATTTTTAGAGGCCTGGTTAAATACAGTAAATGGTAACAGGACTTAGAACCATTTAAATCTTCTAAGCGTCATCATTTTAAATTATGCTTTTTATTCTGGTTTTGGAAGAAAAATGCGTGGCCTCTCTGGGTAGCTGGAAGGTAAGGCTTGTGTGTTGAGAGCTTTCTTTAGTACTGGACCTTGTATATCCTTTGTCTTGTCCATCCCTGGCCTGTGGAGTGAACAGGATAGCCTGCCTTGCTCACAACATGCTGTGGTCTGGAAAGCAGAAAAGGCATGAAAGCTTAGGAAATTGCATCCTTGAAGCTTCTTTATCTCCTAAATCTGCAAACAAAGTGCTGAAAAGGATCCTGTGTTCTTAAACTTCCAGAGCAAGGATAGGACTGATTTAACCTAGTAGTGAGTGTTGTTTAAAGCAAAGAAGAGGGAGGTGTTGGTTTTAATACAGCCTTAGGCTTAGGGTCCCACTGATTAGCTGTTGGTGGCCCTCTTTTTTGTCCTGATTTTTCCCCGAGGTACACAAATGATTTTGTCTCAAAAAAGGATGTTTCAGGCACATGTGACTGTGTCAGATATGGATTTAGGGAGACTCTAACCTGTGAAGTGCAGGTGGTTGGTTGTATAACCCCTGGGCCACTTTTCCACCTGTGAAGCCAGGAAACAGTGGGGATTTTTGATTTGGTGAGAATGCTGGAGCCTTGAGTTCACATGTTGTTGGTTCTCACCAAAGTCAGAAAAAGAGACTTGATTTCATAAATCTCCATGGGAAACATCTCTAGTTTAGCACTCCATGGGTACATCTGTCCTGGAGAGAGTCCTGTCCCCTGGCTGCAAATGAGGACAGCAGAGCCTGGTAGGACCATTATGCGCTGACTTTTTTGTCTCGCAGTATTTTAGGTTGGTTAAAGCACTTTCTGGACAACTTAGAAGCACAGAATCATTAAGATTGGAAAAGATCTCCCAGATTACCAAGTCCAGCTGTAAGATCACTGAGTCACATCATCACAGCACATCATTATACTTGGCACACCCTGGGCTGTGCACCATTATGCAGTGAAGTATTTTCTATACAAAGCCTCTATTAAAAGGTGGTTCAGGTTGTATTTTCTATGTGCCTCAGAGTTTTCCAATGATGCAGTTTGTTTCAGGTGAACTATGCTAATGAATTTGTTTTCCTTTTCGTTATGAGTGGGAGGACATCCTGTGCATAGGCAGAGGCAATATATCTCTTACTCAGGTGCTTTCAGGGTTTCTTAATAACAATTTTAAATGTTTTATTGCTTGCTCTGTAGTTACTTCATAGAAGTGACTGTAGTTCTTCGTGGAAAAGCTGGCCAGGTCTTAATTGAGTAACTCTATTATGATTAAGCATCACATTTGAGCAACTAGAATTAAATACAGGAATGCTCTGCCATTAAAATCCAGGGCTGCAAGAGCAGTTCACCGTGATCAATAATTCTGTGTGATTTTTTCACTTTAAGTCAACTGTCAGTTTTCAGGAAAGGCGGTTAAATTTTGTGAACATTCTTAGGTTTTTTTTTTAAAGGTAACCTTTGTAAACCAGGGGCCAGTCTCCTGCATTTATAATTTTTGGGTATCTTGAGAGAGAGATAAAACTTTTCTTAAGATGATACCGAGAAAAAGAAGTGGGGGGAGGAGGGAGAGAAATGACACACACAGCCCCAAAAGAAGCCCAAATTGTTGTGTCTAATGCGTGAGACTGGTTGAATTCCCTGTGCAGCAGTGACAGAACCAGCGTGTGGGCTCAGGGGCAAACAGAGCCCTCTGCTTCCTGAAACTGTTGTTTGGTGTCAAACCGCTCCATTGCTTTCTTGGCATCTTCCATTGACTCGTGGCACAAAAGCCAGGGATGTTAAACCATGACTTAGCTTTCTTAAAGGAAAACACCTCTTTTTTCTGTTTTGTCTCCCTCTGCCCTTGTCTTTCAGTTATACCTGCCGCCACTTGCGGAGATATGTGTATGTCTTGGACAAACTGTATTTCCCCCACTCCCACTGCTCTACGCTGCAGCATTGCTTCTCGACCCTCAGTGACAATGGAGAGGAACTCTTGTCTTTAACTTGTTCTCACATTCTCAGATCCTATGCTTCCAGGTTATTAACCTCTGCTCTCCATTTACTGCATGCTGCATGCCCTGTGACTGATCTGTGCATGTTTTCAGTTAACTGATGAATTATGTTAATTTCTATGGGGATGGTTTGTGTCTTTATGGCATCCTTGATGTGTATCCTGAAAAGTGTGTTAGAAATGGGAGTCTAGAAATGGTTTGGGTTTGTCTTTTTGAATTTAGAATACAAATTCTTTGGCCTTTGGAAGCTTTAAGTACTTTTTATGTTTAAGTATTTTAATCCATTTCCAAAGCCTTGACATAAGAACATGAGCTGTGGTTCACATCACTTCCATTGTAGTTGCATAGTTTGTTTGGAATTGGTGCAGAGATTTAAGTTGTCTTTCATGCAAGTGTCTAATACTTCCCTGACAACCTTTTGTTTTATTTGTTATGTTGTCTATATAATTTGCTTTTCAAGAATAGAAATGATAGGGCTTTTGCCTTAAGCTCAGGAAGTTTTCGTGGCAGTTAATCACAGGATTGTTTGTCCTGGAAAAGCCCTCCAAAATCGTCGAGTCCAACCATTCCCCAGCACTGCCAAGGCCACCACTGTCCCATGTCCCCAGATGCCACATCCACACGACTTCTAAATGCCTCCAGGCATGGGGACTACACCACTGCCCTGGGCTGCTGTGCCAGTGCCTGGCCACCCTTGTTGAGGTTAAGGAATTTTTCCCAATATCCAACCTAAACTTCCCCTGACACAAGTTGAGTCCATTTCCTCTTCTTTTTTTTGTTGCTTGGGACAATTAAGAAAGGTCTCCCTTTTTTTTTTTGTATGCCTGATCACTTTAAATTATGCAGAAATTAGGATCATGAGAATCCATCAGCCCCAAATCCTTGCTTGTGATAGAGAATTATAGATGCTTTACAGAAACTGTAGAAAGGGTGAATTTAAAACTAAGTCCTACTTGCCGTACCCAAAGGATTTCTCTTAGCTGTTTACTCCAAGTAAAAATTAAAGTTTTACTATTTCATTGTTGTTGCTGTGGATAATTAAATATATTAACCTAGATCCTAGAAGCTTTGGGAAAACAAGGAAAAAATTGCGTGACAAAATTGATCAGAACATGGAAAGCAACCAGGGTGGAAATGCAGCTTCCCAGCTAAGCCAGCATACAATAGCAAGAGACCACACAGTAAACATAAGTAAAACCATCTTGATTGTCAAGGGAAGAAAATACAGCATGCCAGCTGAAATAGCTCTTTTTGTACAAAAGGAAAAATTTATAGTAGTACATAATGATGGAGAATTACTCTGAAGATCTCAACAGGAGATGAAAATCTAGCTATCCCAGGGGCATTCTCCAGATTAATTTGGAACAGGGTTATATGGTATTAAAGTAGTCAAAAGCCTGAGATTTCAAAGGCTTATTTAAAAATGAATACTAATAATAAGTGCAAGTCTACACTACAATCTTCTTTAAGATGCAAGGTTTTACATGTAGGAATGATATCCTGAAAATGTAAAAGAAATAGTGTAATTCTCCCTTGAGAGAAGCTTGTTTCCATGAAATTTTGGTAATTCTATTCAGCAACAGCACTACACATTAAGCTGACAAAATCATCCTTGGCAGACTAAGTGCTTCTCCATGGATATTGCACCTTTCAGGTGTTCTATGGATGAAAGTAAGCGCTGATAGCACTGTATGTGTTCTCATGTAACAAGCTTGTGAAGGTTTTAGAGCAAAAACATTCATCTAGTTATTCCCTCTACCAAAACTGGTGAAGTTTTTTACTGGTATGACTTTCTGAAATGGGCCTTATGCATCAGTTGAGATATATTAGCGTACATCAATCTGGGAGATTGTAAAATCTCAGATTTTCATTGCAGGTTTTCTTTTTCTGAGATAGGAGGAGAACAGAGCATTTGAAATAGAAATTGCTGCTGTAAAAATAGAGAGGTAGCAGTTTTTTATGGCTAATTCCCTATTGTTGTTTTGATATTGAATGATTAGAGAAGTTGTATGCTCAGGAAATTTGCCTGTCTTAGTCTGTAAATAGCATCAAATACAACATAATTTAGGTGTCAAAAGTTTTTTGTGTGAATCCATGCATCCATCCTGTATTAAGTACTGCAGTGTTTTATTGTGTGATCAGCCTATTTAGAGAGGAAATGGAATTTATAAATTCCTAAAGGCAGTGGATAAAAAAATACAGTGATTTATAAATCACCAGCCCCCATCCAGTTTTCCTGGCAAAGAATATAAAATTTAGCCCTGAGCAGCAGGTCTCTAACGATGCTCTGATACCCACAGATGGTGGTGCCTGTCTTGGTACTTATCAAAGAATTACAGTTTTCATTACTATTTTGGTAGATTTTATGTGCAAATATATTAATGTTTGGATTAAACATGTTCAAAAGCAGCGTGGGCAGCAGGGCAGGGGGGATCGTGCCCCTGTGCCCCTGTGCTCACGTGAGCCCCCACCTGCAGAGCTGCCCCAGCCCTGGCTCCAGCAGCACAAGGACGTGGAGCTGCTGCAGCCAGAGCAGAGGAGGCCACGGAGATGCTGCCAGGGCTGGAGCCCCTCTGCTCTGGAGCCAGCCTGGCACAGCTGGGGCTGCTCCCCTGCACAAGAGAAGGCTCCAGGCACAGCTCAGAGCCCCTGCCAGGGCCTCAAGGGGCTCCAGCAGAGCTGCACAGGCCCTGGGGACAAGGCCTGCAGGGACAGGGCACAGGGAATGGCTGCCAGTGCCAGAGGGCAGGCACAGATGGGATCTTGGGCAGCAATTGCTGTGTGTGAGGGTGGGCAGGGCTGGCACAGGGTGCCCAGAGCAGCTGTGGCTGCCCCTGCATCCCTGGCAGTGTCCAGGGCCGGGCTGGACAGGGCTGGGAGCAGCCTGGGACAGTGGGAGGTGGTGATACAAGGTCCTTCAGGTTCCCTCCAACCCAAACCATTCTGTGTTTCTAAGGTTTTCAGTGTACCATGGTTGTGTGTAAGACCCTGGTGTGATGTGTCACACAGGCAAACCACACCCTACACTTACTGGACAGCCAGCACTGGTTACAGCAGGGAGGAGGGAATGCAAAATAGCACATATTTTGCTATCCCACAGGGAGCAAGCCCACAGCACCAGTTTTCCAGGCAGCTTTCATTGAGATTTAGTGCCAGTGTTGCTTTCAGTCTCTTGCAAATTCCAGAACGTAGTGAATACAGTACACATTTTATTATGCACAGCATTAGCATAGCATAAATATTGAGCCTGGGTTTGTAATGTGAAATTCCTAATATGTAATAATTCTATTGTGACTGTGCTATGTATTTTTCATTGCAGCAACTGTGCTTTGTGATGTGAGATATGTTTGCCACTCTTTCTGTTTCCTTTTGCATTTCATATTCATCGTGTGATGTTTTAATGCTCGTGTGTGTTCCCATTTTGTTTGAAACCTCTTTGGGTTGCAGTCATGCTCAGGAAAATTGCTTTTGAAGGCAGGTTGGCTTAGTGCATGTACTAGCAAAGAGGCAGCTTACAAGCAATGATTAGTTCTGGGTTGCTGAACAAATTATGGAGAGTTTTGGTTTCATAGCAAGTTTGACATTGTGTGTGAATGCAGGAAATATAGTTTTTCTGAGACTTTTAAATTGGGGAAATAGGTCTTAAAGTAGCAGAGGTAAAATTTATTATGGATTGATTTAAATTAGGAGGTTTTTTCCCTAGATAAAAAAGACAAAGAAATACGATATCAAATTGACATTCAGTTTACCCATTTTGCTTATCTTTTATTACTTAATGCTAGGTTTGTTTAAACACCAGAATGTATCTCATAAGATTATAGTGCTGCCTTCCAGAAGTGTTCTGGCACGTTGTCTGAAGTGGATGGAGAATGAGCTTTGCAGCCATCCTTCTCCCATGCCATCAGAGTCAAGGGAATTAAGCAATTACATTCATTTAGCAATGTGTGCCTTAGCAGGATCAGGGCCTTGGAGGCTGGCTTTGAGAAATGCTGCTAATTTACTAGATATGGTTCTGTTGCTGCAACCTGATGCTCTAGTGCTGCTTAAAGCTAACATGAATTTATTATCCAGTTTCCAGTTCCTTTTTCCTTGGAATGTGAGCTGTGCTGGGGCATAGAATCTGGATCCCAGTCCTGTGTCCTGCTATGGATTACTGACCTGACAATGCAGGAAAGGTGTCTAGGTATCATCCTCAAAAAAAGCTTGAATATCTTCAACTCTGACATATTTTCTTCTGTGAAGGGAAGGTGGGGAAAGGCACGAGGCAAACATGTTTATTATTGAACCTTAAATGGCTTTTGCATGGATTAATGCTATGTGGAGGTGTGCAGCAATTTGTATTCTTTCAAATGGGGCTTGATAGATGTGAGTTCTTTTTCTCTGATAATCCTGAGCTTTTGTTGCCATTGAGTTTTTAGGCAGTTAGTGTAAAAAAGTCACCCTGAGTTAGTGCAAGTAAAATAGTCAATACATCAGCCTTGCTTGGAGTCATTAAATGGTTTGGGTTGGAAAGGACCCTAAAGCTCATCCTATCCCACCCCCTTCCAGGGACCAGGGACACCTTCCACTGCCCCAGGTTGCTCCAAGCCCTGTCCAACCTGGCCTGGAACACTTCCAGGGACAGGACAAACATTGATCCTTACTTCACTGTGAGCTTAACCTGTCAGAGCTTTTATAAATGCCCCCACATTTGTCACAGGAATAAAAGTAGAGTAATGAAGATGGCAGAATCTGGGTCTGTCACAGGGAAGAGCCAGCTTCACTTCATTTATCACTAAAGAAAACTATTTTTGGAATGGTAGATAGCATAGTTTAAAATATTTTTCCCCAAAGAAAAATTTATTTCTCCAATACATGTTACAAATTGGTGATTTAAGCACTTTTCAAAAATAAACAAACTTGGGGTTTTGTTTTTTTTTTACAATAGTGAGTTAAGAACATTCTTTTCTGCAGGATATTTAAATAAGATTCTTCATTTTGCTTCCAAAGCTGGCATTTGACCAGTAGTATTTTTCCTTCTCTTTTTCCTTTGTGTTCCCCCAAACACCATTCAGTGATCTCTGCCCAGCATCCTGCCAAGCTGAGGGGCTGATGGGAACAGGATTGGTACCATTCAGGGGCTGCAGTGCTGTTGCATTATCAGAGAGTGTCATTATGGGTGGGATGGGAAATTTTTCTTGGTTTTGAGACATGTGGCATAATTTCTCCAGCCTTTAGTGTCAGAGTTGAAAATAGCACAATTTTTGTGACAATGAACAATTTTTATTTTTTTTTCTCTTAATGCTGTGCCTCTGATAAGTTCTAACTTCTGCCATTACTGAAGTCTCAAAGGTGGTCTTTTTCCTACTGTGTTTAATAAGCACAGTTTTCAGTTTTACATTTTGTTTTCAATACCTGCCCAGTGCTGTGAGTTGCTGTAATAGAAAACCAATAGTCATTAAGTTCAGTGGTTGTGGTGTATTTTAAACTTCACTCTTAGGCAGACCGTGGAACAGCTGACAGAATTTAATTAAGCCACTTAAGAAGTAAATAGAAGCAAGAATAAGTGAAAATTGACAAAGGAAAACAAGACAATCAAACTGCACTAATATTTCTTAAAAGATTCAGGCTGGTTTGTAATACCCATATGCTGAGATTTCTCTAGAGTGGCTTGTAAATTTCTGTGGAAACTCTGTTCTTTGAGCTTTCGTGCAAGATGGTTTGTGGGGCTTAGTTTCTGAGCTGAGGGCACAGCTCAGGAGGTGAGGCTTTTTTTTTTGGCTGCTGCATTGATGTGGATAATTTCCCCAAAATTCAGCTCATTTAATCATTTTTCTTTGGGGGGGAAAAGTAGAATTAAAAAAAAATAAAGGTCAGAGGTCTTTTGAATGAATATAATCTCGTATTTTATTGCTTTGTGATTGTGATTTTTAGTCAGCTGCTCATAATTTTATTGAAGACTTGGAGTTGTTTATTATGGAAGGATCACTTTACACTCAACATCGAGTGACTTGGCAGAGCAGAATTGTTTATAAATAATTCTGTTACAGATTATTTATCTTTGTACTGCACAGAATAATGATCAAGAAACCAGTGAGATATAAAATCAATGCTGTGGGTATCCATTGGGTGAAGAACTGCCTGACTTGCAGGTCTCAAATACAGTTGAACTGGATGCTTGTCAGGTGGATGCATGTCTAGTGGAAACCCTCTGCATTGATTTGTTAAGTGCTGCCCTATTTAAAATTAAGTATCAGAAATAATTTTTAGGGAAGGAGTGATCAGTGAAGGGGAAAGATTGCTGATACGAAAATGTAATTTTGATGAAAGCAAGGTATACTTTCATGAAGCTGGTGGAATTCCACTCACATAGATCATGCTGCAAGATAAAAGGTCCAGGTTGACTTTGAAAGAAATCAGAAGTACTCTATGGCATTTTTATGAGTTTACTCCTTAAATTATTTGGAAGATTAAGGGTAAATAAATCAATCAATAAAAGGGCTCTTTAATAAGGTATGTCAGGGGAGGTTTAGGTTGGATTTTAGGGAAAGGCTCTTCCCCCAGAGGGTGCTGGCAGTGCCCAGGCTGCCCAGGGAATGGGCACGGCCCCGAGGCTGCCAGAGCTCCAGGAGAGTTTGGACAGGGATGCACAGGGTGGGATTGCTGGGGGGTCTGTGCAGGGCCAGGAGCTGGATCCATGATCCCTGTGGGTCCCTTCCAGCTCAGGATATTCTGTGATCCTGTGCAAAAGTACAATGCACTCCAGTAGCTGGAAAGCAAACTCAGCTGAGACTGGTCCCTCTTTTTTTACATGGTGTATGAGTCACTGGAAGAGTTTAACCAGGGCTCTGGATTTCCCTAGATTGGAATTTTTAAATGAGATTGGATGTTCTCCTAAAAGATATGTCCAAGTCCAGCCAAAGCTATTGGACTTGAAGGAGGAAGTAGCTGAGGGAATTCCTATGGCTTGTGTCAGATGAGTGGATCAAAGTGGCTTCTTTTGGCATAAAAAATGGAAGTTACAGGCAGATTGCCATGCAGGATTTTGTTCATTTGTTTGCCTTACAGATTGCTTTAAAAGGCTGCATTTTGATTTGGAATATTCCCATTAAAAATGATATCTTCTCAGGTTCCCCAGGTGATTTGACCCAAATAGTACAGAACAGCACAGGTTGCCAAAACTCTGCTTTCTCATGTACAAAGAAAGAAATTGAAAGGGCAAAAATTGCAAGACTGATGTTCTTTATAATAATCTTCATTCCTCCCTCCCTGGTAAAAATCTATCACAGGCATGTTCTAGATGCATTCTACCACATTAGCATGTGAACTTAAACACATCTTGATCAATTGGGATTATTTTTAATTGGATGCTTATGAGCCCACATTCCCATGAGATGAAACTGGAACAAAATTACTTTCACACATTTCCATTGTAGCAGTATGTTCAGAGTCCGGGGGTTTCGTGTTCCTACGTAACGTCTGGCATTTAATCAGCATTGGGAGGGTGTCTTATTCTTTGGTAAGTGTGTAAATAAGCTATTGTTTTGGGAGTAAAAGGAGAAAAATCACATAGCTTGCCTGAGGAGTTCAGGAGAGTGCTAACAAAATCCATGTCAATCTGAATACACTGAAACAGCTTATGGCTGAAAGGAGAAGGAATTTATGCTCATCTCAGCCAGTTTTATCCTTAGACTAAAAACCTGCTGAGATCCAGCCCCTCTGCAGTCTCTGCTAACTTCCCTGGCTGTGCCTCACCAGCAGCTTCCTTAAGTCACTGCCACAGGCAGCAGGAATTGCCCTTGGCTTTCTCCATCTAGGTGATGCACTCATGTCTGTTTTGATTTCACAAACAGCATTGCATGAACTTTGACTAGTGAAAGCAGCTTAGTAAAATATTTTATTAATGCCTAAATATAGAAAATTATTCACTTAAAAAATAACAAACATATGTTACTGATTCAAATCATCTTCCAATTTGTCAAATTAAAGAAAGTCTTGACTGCAGCTAAAGTTGTCACAATTTATAATTTTGAATAAGATGTTCCAGTCAGCATGTCTGAAGCATCAGAATGTATATATTTTTTCCCCTTTTAAGCAGGAGTATCTACATCTCCCTATCAGTTGAGAACTAAATGTTTAAAACACATACATGGATATCCTAAGAGACATCTGGGTATCTACCCAGAACTGGGCATTACCCTCAGTACTAAAATATTTCAAAGAACTTTGGAAACCTTACGTAACAAATGATTTGCAAGAAGAACAGTGCAGCAAACATCTTTGCAGGTGTCTCCTGGAGACAGAGATGTATGAGCTTAAGGGATTCAAATAGTGCGTGTGAACAGTGGTGATTGAAGGAAATTTAAAATTTTGATCAAGGACTCAGAAGAGCAGAAGCAGCAAGAAATTAATCTTGTTAAGGTAGAGGACAAGGGGTTTAAGGTTTTATGCTTTTAAGGTTGGATGCAAAATTTTAGTTCAGTAGTTATTTCTAATCAATAATGCCAAGAATCAGCAGTGCAGTTAAAAATGAGAGAAACCTCACAACATACTCGTGGCCTCAGAGGAGGTTTTCACTTGAAACGTAATCTGGTTAGTGGGATGTTGTGCATAAGAAGATATCTGAGGGGTCTGCTGATGTGGGGCTGGTATGTGAGTTTAAAAGTGATGAGTCCCGGAGATAAACCTTATATAGTGAAACCCAGGGTTTTTTCCAGTAATTCTGAATTTTCTCAAAGCAGATGTTGTGATATGTGCCTCAGAGACATTCTGTGCAGCAGCCATAGGACAGACCTACTTAGTGAAAATACCTGGATTTCTATTCTTCTAATTAACTACAGCTGTGGATAGCATGAGTTTGGAAAGTTTGGTTTCTTTTGATTAAAAAAAAATACACTTAAAAAAAATATTTCACTAACAATATAAGTGATAAGCAACATCATCCTCATGGGTTCTCCTTCTGAAGTAGTTTTGGGTAGTGTCCCAGCTTCCCAGCTGTTGAATCTGAATCAGTGAATCTCCATCAAAGAGTCAGGTGCCACAGAGGGGTCATAAGTACACTACAACAGAGGCAGGGCCCTCGAGCTGCTGGGTCCTGCAGACCTGGCCTGGGTTCCCACATGGCTGAACAGGATGAGGAGGAAAGGAGCTGAATGGAGGGAACAGGGAACATTGCTGACCTGCTTGTTGAAGGTTGTAATGCCTGAAAAATTGGAAATGGGCATCCAGATTCATTCATAGTGACCTAAGTGACCCAAACCATTCCAGATTTGCAGAATTAATAACACTGTAAGAACGAGTCCTTCTGTTCTTTTCATTTCCGGCTTCTATTGAGAACATCTGAAAACAAGAATTGTTATGTCTTCTCACATTTTGGTATTGCCCTTCCTCACCACAGCCTGTTTGACCAAGAAATGCAGAGAGAGGCTCGGGGGGAAGATTTAGTCAGCTCTTTATTCCAATCCTCCAAAGGATTGATTTAAGTTGTGTAAGGAGTTTTTGGATCCCCCCCTCTGCAGCAGGATGTAGGGGCTGAGAGCTGTGAGCTATTCTTAAGTGGTTTTGTTCTTTCGTGTTTGTAAGCTGAATTTATGAGAAAACATTGATGAGAATGCTCCCACTGCAGCAGCCACAGATCAGAAAAAGCAGTGGGAGAGGAAAATAAGAACAACCACAACTGGTTTCCAAAGATGACTAATCCTGCAGCCCCAGTGTAACCTCCAGGACAGTGATTAGTGTTTGGCTTTTTTTCGGCTGGAAAAGTTTTCTGGGGCGTCAGCCTAGCTGAAAACTGGTTCAATACATGTAACTAAAGAAAGATTTTAAAGTTCCCATTTAATGTTCCTGCCTTATGCACTTGGTTACTTTAAATACTTCTAGGTGCATAATGTGCAGTATTATATTTTGCCTATATTTCATATTAGTTACCAGAATATTATATAAATGTGGAAAATCTAGTTTTATAAGTAAGATATGGTAAGGCACCTCTGACAGGCCTGTCAGCAGTAGTGTGATTGGGATTTTGACTTCCAGTTGGTGAAAATTCAGTGATTACTCCTCAGTTTTGCAGAAGACTTAAGGGAATTCAACATGGATGTTTTCCTTTTCACTAGAGTGAAAAAAGATGCAAGTCCTTGCTTTTAGTGTGACATTAATTCAGCAAAAATGAAAAACTAGTGATTATAAAAAACTCACAACCTAATAAGTAAAATCTTACGTCTTTCCGATGCTGCATTTTTGTAATTAATCAACAAGCCATCCTCTTGCTACTGCAGGATTTTATCCTGGAGTATGTTTTCTGTATTTCCCAGAGTGCTTTGGAGCACAGTTGTGGCTTTATGGGTTTCTACATTGACTTGATACTCATTCCCAGCAAGCAGTTTTCCTTGCCTTTTGTTGTTTATCGAGTTGTGCTCAATGTTTTTGCTCAGTGATTTCAGGGAATCATCAAAGTGCCTGGTTAGGAAGCATCTTTGGAGCTTGTCATGTCCAAGGGCAGGGTCACCAAGAGCTGTATGCCCAAGGCTACATCCAGTTGATGTTTAATATCTGCAAAGATGGTGACTCCACAAGCTCTCTGAGTAACTTGTGGTTTTTCTCTTATGGTTAAATACAATTTCCTGTATTTCTACTTGGGCCCATTTCCTTTTGGCCTTTCTCTGGCCACCAGTGTGTCTGGCTTCATCATCTCTAGACCTTCCTGTCAGAATCACAGAATCATCTAGATTGGAAAAAACCTTTGAGATCATCAAATCCTTCCTATGACTTAAGACTACCTCATCATCTATCAGATATTTGTACGTTCTGAGACCCCCGTGAGCCTTTTGTTCCCCAGGCTAATCAGGTCTCTCAGCTTCTCTTTGCATGTCAGACGCTCCAGTCCCTCCATCATCCTTGTGGTGCTTTGCTGGGCCTGCTGCAGTGTGTGCATGTTCCTGCTGTGGGAGCCCAGTGCTCCAGGTGAGGCTTCCCTGTGCTGAGCAGAGAGGGGGGATCTCCTCTTCCGTGGGCTGGCGATGCTCTGCCTCACACAGCCCAAGGTGCCCAGGGCTTTCTTTGCTGTGGGGTTCACTGTCTGGTGTACCTTCAGTTCCATGTTCCCCAGGAACCTGGGGGCCCTTGCTGCAAAGCTGCTTTGTATCTGGTGGACCCTCAACACCCAGGATCTGGTACATCCCTTCACAGCTTCACAAGCTTTCTCTTGGGGTGTTTATCCAGCCTGTCTTTGTCCCTCTAGCATCACAACCATTATGTGCATCAGCTTCTCCTCCCAGTTCTGCATCACCTACAAACTTGTCAAGACTGCAGCCTGCCCCACCAGCTGGGCCATCAGTGGAGATGCTGAAAACGTTGGTCCCAGAATCCCAGAATGGTTGGAAGCAATCTTTAAAGGCCATCCAGTGCCACCCCTGCCATGGGCAGGGACACCTCCCACCATCCCAGGCTGCTCCCAGCCCTGTCCAGCCTGGCCCTGGACACTGCCAGGGATGCAGGGGCAGCCACAGCTGCTCTGGGCACCCTGTGCCAGCCCTGCCCACCCTCACACACAGCAATTGCTGCCCAAGATCCCATCTGTGCCTGCCCTCTGGCACTGGCAGCCATTCCCTGTGTGCTGTCCCTGCAGGCCTTGTCCCCAGGGCCTGTGCAGCTCTGCTGGAGCCCCTTGAGGCCCTGGCAGGGGCTCTGAGCTGTGCCTGGAGCCTTCTCTTGTGCAGGGGAGCAGCCCCAGCTGTGCCAGGCTGGCTCCAGAGCAGAGGGGCTCCAGCCCTGGCAGCATCTCCGTGGCCTCTTCCAGAATCAGCTCATGAGGTGCACCACTTATGGCTGGGCTCCAGTTGGACTTTGTACTGCTGACTGTAGCTCTCTGACCCCTTGAATTTAGCCAGATTTTTGTTCACCTCCCTGTCCATTTATCTAGTCTCTACTTCATCACTGTGTTACAACTTGGCTTAATTGTAAAATACCATTGTTATCTTGATTTTATCTTTGAGAATCTTCATACTGTCTGTGTAGTTGCTCACTTACAAAAACATTTACAAATTGCTTCAGTACCCATGACAGTTTTGGCCTTGTGTTAAGATTTCAGATTATACCACCAGGGTTCGGAAAACTCATCTGTGATCTGTGCTGGCACTGCTGGGGCACCTCCAGTGCTGGGGACAGCTCTGGGCCCCTCAGGACAAGAGAGACACCGAGGGGCTGGAGCGTGTGCAGGGCAGGGAATGGAGCTGGGGAAGGGAATGGAGCCCCAGGAGGGGCTGAGGGAGCTGGGAAGGGGCTCAGGCTGGAGCAAAGGAGGCTCAGGGGGGCCCTTGTGGCGCTGCACAGCTCCTGCCAGGAGGGGACAGCCGGGGGGAAAGGGCTCTGGGAACAGGGAACAGGGACAGGGGGAGAGGGAACAGCCTCAGGCTGGGCCAGGGGAGGGCCAGGATGGACATCAGCAGGAATTTCCCCATGGAAAGGGTGGCCAGCAACTGGAACTGCCCAGGGAGGTTTGGAGTCCCCATCCCTGGAGCTGTCCAAGGAATGACTGCATGTGGCACTCAGAGCTCTGGGCTGGGCGAGAAGGTGGGGATTGGACACAGCCTGGACTCTGTGATCTCAGAGGTTTTTTCCAACCTAAATGATTCTGTGGTTCTGTCACCTGGATAGATAGAAATTCAGAACAATGTTTGTACGTGCCTAGAATGGCTCTTACTGTGTCTCTTCTGAGTATCCCATTGAAGTACAGTTTGTGTTAGATCCCGTGGCCCAGCATTTGTTTCCCAAGTGGGTGCGGAATGAACATCCCAACCCATGACGGTTGTACTTGGCTTTTGTACCTTATGGAATATGAAATTAGTTAGTGTTTGCTTTATCATCATGAAGTCAGTTCCTGGAAGTGTTGTCTTGACTTTGGGAAAAATAGAGAATGACCTGGAATGTCACAGAAATGTGTCTTTTTTAAAAGTACATTTTGGGGAGGGCAATGTTTTGAAATTTAGGAGGATTTTTGGGTTGATAGAGGCAGAAAGAATTACACAGCAGAGTAAGATTTATAAAACTGAGTGGGAGGTAAAGCACATCCTCTTTCTTTGTGGGAAGGAGGTTAATTTCCAAATAAATTGAAGGCAATGTAAATTTAATTACTGTGCAGCTTGAAGGACTGGGACTTAAAAGTTATCTTGTTAGTTTTTAAGATGGAAAAATATTGCACAACTGCAAGAATGTTGAAATAAATCATTAAATCAAATCTGTTTTAGTTGTCCTACCAGTCCTGGGACTTGAAGATGTCTGAAGGCAATAAAATTCTCCCTCTTCAGAATGACAGGTTCAGTAGTGGATAAGGTAATTTCAGATGACAGTGTATGTGGGAAATAATGGCATTTTTCCTCCTGAAAAGTAATGAACAATAGGTTTAAAGCTTTACCTAAATAAAATCTGCTTTTTCTTAATAAGGGCCATTCATACCTATGTAACATTTCTAGATCTCCTTGGTATTGTCTGAAACACCTTTTTCACTGAAGAATAAAAGTAAAAACATTGACAGGCAGGTTGGAGTGGAGGAACAGGATTGCATTTCAGCGCTGTCAAGGTTGGCTTGTGAAACTTGGGTAAGATGTGACTTTTGCTAGATATGGAAAGTATTTTTATAAAAGATGAGGGGATGGTCCAAGCTGGGGATCCTTCAGGATGCTGAGAAGCCTTTTCCTGCTGTGAGCTGTGTTGATTTTGATCACACATGTTTGTTTAGGAGAACAGTGGTGGTGGTGGAGAAAAAAGCTGGGAGAATTCAGTGCTCCAAACACTTTTCCTTCCTTAAAGGCTTCCAGATTATCCATTCCAAGATTGTCATCTTCCTGCAATGATGAGTAGTTCAGAGCATTTCAAGCTGCCTGTAGTGTATTTCTAAATGCTTTTGTACCTGCAGGAGACCATGGTGTATTCTTGATACTTGACATCTTGTTCCCTGGAGCTGTGTTTTAACCTTTCTAGGTACTTGCTCTACATTCAATGGAATCGTTTAGGTCAGAAAATCCCTCTAAAAGCATCAAGTCCAGCCATTCCCCCAGCACTGCCAAGGTCACCACTAACCCATGTCCCAAAGTTTCACATTCACAGATCTTTAAAATCCCTCCAGCGATGCTTCACAGGTTGTTTTCCCCCATGTTTGTTTGTTTGTTTGCTGGGTTTTTGTTTTGTTTTGTTGGTTTTTTGTTTTGTGTTGTGGTGGTTTGTTGTTTTTTTTTTTTCTTATGAGCTGTAGAACAAGGGGGAGAAAATCACTAAACGTTGTGAATTTAGGATGGGATGTTAGGGACGTAAACTTCACTGTTCATAATAAAATACATGGGAAATGAAGCAGGTGAAAGGCCCTGGCATTATCTCTCAGACATACATAGGAAAGGACATGTTGAGAGGCTGAACCTACCAAGAAGAGAGAAATAAAGAAAATAAGGAGAAACCTTAAATAACAGGAGTTAAGAAAATGCCATGGGCTGATTTCCCAGGATGTTGGCACAGCTTTTAAACTGAACTGGGCTGGAGCAGTCTGGGGCTTCCCAAAGCCAAGTTAACCTCTGCATAGGTAATTAACTGTAGCTTTTTCCACTGTGAATTGCACTCTTATAAAATGCTTCATTATCCCTTGTTTTGTTCAGCATTCACAGCAGTTGGGTTCTGACTGGATATTAACATCCCTTACAAAAAAATTTAATATTCTTGATAAATGTTTTCTTTTGACGATGCGGTATTTTTCAGGATGAAAATACCTATCTTTAATTTCCTATCTATTTTAACCTCAATTTTCCTTTGAAAAGTGATTTATTTATGATAGGCTACCTTTTGCATGTTCGTTTCTAAGAACAGAAATTCACAGAAATGCAACAAAGGGGATGATGTTGACATTACAGAGAAGGATGTAAACAATTTTTATTTGAGACACTTATTTTTCAAGTACTGTGTTGTCATAGGATGGGTTTAGTAATAGATATTAAAGTTAATCTTGGTCTTGTATTTTAAAACACTTGATACGTTACATTATTTGATGTTACATCATTTGACACTATCCTGCCTTTTTATTGCATTTTTCCTTTTTTCAAGTACTGGTATACCTTCATGTACTTCTGAAAATGTTTAAGCATTTCATCTATTTGAAAGGATACGTGTCTGCACGAGTGCTGTTTGCAGAAAGGAGAAGTTTTTGCAACAAATACTTCTCTAGGAGGAAGTTGTAGGTGTTTTTATGTAGGTGCATCCACTCAGCCATAGGATCCCAGAGTGGTTTGGGTTTGAAGGGACCTTAAAGCTCAACTCCTTTCACCCCCTGCCATGCGCAGGGACACCTCCCACTGTCCCAGGGTGCTCCCAGCCTGGCTCTGGACACTGCCAGGGATGCAGGGGCAGCCACAGCTGCTCTGGGCACCCTGTGCCAGCCCTGCCCACCCTCACACCCAGCAATTGCTGCCCAAGATCCCATCTGTGCCTGCCCTCTGGCACTGGCAGCCATTCCCTGTGTCCTGTCCCTGCAGGCCTTGTCCCCAGGGCCTGTGCAGCTCTGCTGGAGCCCCTTGAGGCCCTGGCAGGGGCTCTGAGCTGTGCCTGGAGCCTTCTCTTGTGCAGGGGAGCAGCCCCAGCTGTGCCAGGCTGGCTCCAGAGCAGAGGGGCTCCAGCCCTGGCAGCATCTCCGTGGCCTCCTCTGCTCTGGCTGCAGCAGCTCCACGTCCTTGTGCTGCTGGAGCCAGGGCTGGGGCAGCTCTGCAGGTGGGGTCTCACCTGAGCACAGGGGCACAGGGGCACGATCCCCCCTGCCCTGCTGCCCACGCTGGGATCACCCCAGGGCAGGGGGTTCAGGCTGGGGCAGGTCCAGCTCTCACCCACAGCACCCCCAGCTCCTTCTCCCAGGGCTGCTCCCTCTGCTCATCCCCAGCCTGGATGGATCCCGGGGGCTGCCCTGGCCCAGCTGCAGCTCCAGCACTTGTGGCCTTCTTAAACCTCATGAGGCTCCCCTGGGCCACTGCTCGGACCTGTTGGGATAATGTGACACCAGATACTGTAGTGTGATTTTGAGTTCATGATCTAGTACCATACCTAAAGCCCTTTTCTCTATTCCTGCTAAAGTATTTAGTGTCTGACATGATTTATTCAGAAAGGAATGCATGAGAAAAAGTTGAAAATTGAAATTCTGTACATACTGGATTGAATACACGTCTTGGAAATTGTAGTTTGTGTACCAAGATTGAACATCCTGTATGAAATTCCTGGTGAAGGCATAGGGGGAATGATCAAAATTCAGCTCCAACTTCAGCTTTACAGTAGTGCAGCTCAAACTATATATTCTTTTATGTCTGGAAATTCATTAAAATGAGATACTTGAGCCAGAATCCCTAACATGATAGGGATGGAGGTACTCCATTGAAGGAGGTGCTAATACAATCAATATATTATGTTTTATGAAACTTTTACCTTAAAAGTTGACTTTGTCAATATTGAAATTTGACTCAAAGTTCAGGAAATTATAGATTAAGGTTTTATGAGAAGTTTTAATTCATCATCTTTGTTTCAAAAGTGAAACACAAACTTTAACTAAGTGATTGTTCATTGTACTTTGTTCTGAATGTGGGATTATTCACTCATTTGAGCTTTTTTTATATTGTCTTTGTTCTTTGTGTTGCCTCAAGCACACTGAACACATGCCATCTAACTTTATCTAGAAGAGAAAAAATGCTCATTTCCTTAATAACAGTTCTTTTTAGAGCCTGTGTTACCCATAAAAGTTCTCAGTGGTTCACAGGTGCTCACAGTGAAAAGACAAATTATTTATAGATATGGATTTGGGAAAAAAAGATTGCTACAAACTATGAACAGTTATAGAAGTTATCCACAGATATAAATGTGTTGTCTTTGATTTTTTTTTTCCTTTGTGGGGTGCTGGAAGTTTTGAAATGGCCTTACTGCTATGCAAAAGAGATCTTGCATCCAAAATTGTGTCTGGTAGAACACCTTAGCTGTGACACCTATGCCACGTTTGAAGTTAGGTTGTAGTGTCCTTAGCAATGGCTTTATTATAAAGTTGATTGGTCCAACTGATTCTCTTTATTTCTAACAAAAAAAAAAAAAAGTTTCCAGTTTGTTAAAATTTTAGAGGTTTTATGTCAGTAGGTAACCAAACGGACAGTAGTGATGAGGGAGAGACAGCTGTAGGCTTTCCATGGAAGACAGATGTGATCAGGGAGGACACCTGGCCAAAGAAAGGTCAGTCCATGAGGAAAGCAGTAAACTCCTTCCTGTGGAGCAAGCAGGTCAAAAGAGACATTAACACTGAAAGAAGGGATGGGGACAGGAGACAAAGGAGTAAGACAGAATTAGTATTCTCTGTCTGCTGTGTATGATGGATCCTCCTAGGGGCTTGTTTCTTGTTCTGCTTCAACACTGAACCTCTAGTTTTATGAAGTTAGGTCAAAGCCTGCACAAAAGAAGGCTCCAGGCACAGCTCAGAGCCCCTGCCAGGGCCTCAAGGGGCTCCAGCAGAGCTGCACAGGCCCTGGGGACTAGGCCTGCAGGGACAGGACACAGGGAATGGCTGCCAGTGCCAGAGGGCAGGCACAGATGGGATCTTGGGCAGCAATTGCTGGGTGTGAGGGTGGGCAGGGCTGGCACAGGGTGCCCAGAGCAGCTGTGGCTGCCCCTGCATCCCTGGCAGTGTCCAGGGTCAGGCTGGACAGGGCTTGGAGCAATCTGGGACAGTGGAAGGTGTCCCTGCCCATGGCAGGGGTGGCACTGGATGGGATTTAAGGTCCCTTCCCAGTCAAGTGTTCTGTGGCTCTGTGATGTTACTCCCAAGTTTTCAGAGGAGATTTCAATGAGCAATCTATTTGTTGTAACCGTGCGAGGATACTGAAAAGCCAAATTCTCGCTGAGCCCACAGGGCTGCATAAGGAGTGGGTAGTGCCAGGGGTGAGAGCTGTGAGGGCTCCATGTATAGAACCAGGATTCCAGACTCATGGTCTGCTTAAATCTTAGAAGAAAGAGGGTTGTTATCGACACACATACCCTGTGAGCTCCTGCCTGCAGAGTGAGTGTGTTACCTCCTAAAGTGGACCTGTGTGTTCCTGTCAGAATGAGTTCAGAGGGCACAGCAATTCTCTTTCCAAGTGTAGCAAGCACCCAAACACATGCAAATACAAATGCACTTGCACAGCCAGTGTGTTTGAGCAAAGCTGTGCCAAACTGAGCTGCTCAAAGGACAGGGATTTGGCCCTTAGGTTGTGTGACAGCAATGTCTGATTGTCATGTTGTTATTTCTTTGTTAGGAGTCTGTTTTTAGGGTTTTGGGTGAGGGTTTTGCTCAGGATGCTTTCTCCAGCAATTTCTGATTCTAACCCACAGAGCTTTGCCCTCATTCAAGGCAAATATCATCTCTCAGAAGCTATGAGACACTTTCTCTATTGAATTAAGAGCAAGTAGATAAAATGTAAATACTGTGGGTTCTGCCCATTAGGTATTCTAATAAAATAGTAACAGGACAAACACGGGGATCATTGAAAGGAAATACATGCATACCTTGAAACACCTAAAACAGATTTGAGGATTTTAAGTTCAGAAAGCTCAGAATAAACCTTTTATTTAATCTTTGCAAACATACATTCTGTTTATACTGGACTGCACTCATTTTCCTCCCTTAGCTTTCAGCCTTTTGGAATTTAGTTTCCCACTTGCCACTCTCTTGAAAAGTATAGGAGAGAGAGATGGTACTCAGCAAAGCACTGCCCTGTCAAGTCAAAATCATCATATTCCATAGGATTTGTGTGCAGGAATTCAGTCCATGGTAGTTCACAGTCTGCTTATTGGGTTTCTGCTTCAGTACAACCTCGAGTTAGGTCCTAGCCCTTCTCTGCTCTTTAAGTGGAATTACAAGGATGTTATTTGGCATGCCAGACAAAAGGGGAATAAAATGATCTGTACCAAGATACAGGGGAAGGAATTTACTGCTTTCTGTTCTTTTTACTTCAGTAGTGATAGGAGCATCCATTTCCCAACATTGGCTGGAAAGGGGCCATGAGATGCCGAACAATTTATGCCTTCAGTTGAAAAATACATTTCCTGGTTTCTGGAAATTAAACTCTTGGCTTATTTTGTAAATATTTACTTTTGTCTTGCCACATCAAATTCCTTTCTTCCATGTTGTTTTCTAGTGTCATTGTCTTTCTAACTCCATTTTAGCAGGAAATCCTGTTCGTTAATGCAAAGCCTCCCTTAATTGTTCTAAGTTTTTTTTTAAATTTTGCTTATATACCTACATGAAGTATGGTGACTTCTTATTTTTCTACTTAATATAAAAATATTCTTAAAAATAATGTTATCCTCTGTGAGGCAGAATTTGATGTGGTTTTATAGCACATGACTTATAGATCTCTGCTCATATGTAAGCAGTGGCAGATAAAAGGGTACTCTTTAAAATTAATGAGGTGTTTTGTCATAAAGATATCTTGAAGTATGTAATTTATTAGGATCAAGTTTAGGATTGTAGAATTAAAAGAGTGGCCTTTTATATTTGCTGTTTAACAGGGAGATGGGGTAGAAATAATTTTCTTACCCAGGCTGCATTAAAACCATTTGTGATGCCAGAGATCAGCTCAGGAGAATGAGTTTTTACATGAGCAGATACTGACAGGATAGCTTTAAACAGACAAAGGGCAGGTACAGATTGGATGTTAGGAAGAAATTCTTTATTTAGAAGGAGGGGTAAAGCCCTGGCACAGGGTGCCCAGAGCAGCTGTGGCTGCCCCTGCATCCCTGGCAGTGTCCAGGGCCAGGCTGGACAGGGCTGGGAGCAACCTGGGATAGTGGGAGCTGTCCCTGCCATGGCAGGGGTGGCACTGGATGAGCCTTAAGATCTTTTTCAATCCAAATCACTCAGAGGTTCTATAGTTTGGTATTTGCCCTTAAACAGCTGCCAGCTGCAGCACACAGCTGTTTCCAAGGGGTCACAAACTTAGATTTTTAAGAATGCACAAGATAAGAAAAAGAGAAAAAGATCTGATCACTGTCCATCAAAATCAGAACATGGCAATACCCTGCTCGTGAATGTTGTACTGTCTGGGAGTTCTTTTCATTCCCTGATCCCTTGATCCTCTTTGTCCATCAGTCTGGCCCATGCAAACCATGTTATTTACATCCATGATGTTTGTGGAGTCTGCACTCTGTGAGGATCTCAGTTTCACATCATCTCCACAAGCCAGACGGACTTAATAGTAAATGCAGCACAATTTATTGTTATTATTCAGCACAATTTAGTCATGTTTCACTTTACAAGATCAGAAAGAAAGATATAAAGTGTGTTCTTACTTTCTGTTTATTCTGTTGTTTAATATTTTAATTGGTTAGGTTCTGTTTCCTGGGATCCTAAATGTCTCCCAGGCTTTAGAGCTGGGCTCACATAAGTAAGAGCAGTGCCCCTCTATGGAGTAAATTGCCCTGCAATTTGGAGTTCTCCATGGGTATTGTCTCTATTTATTTCTATTTATGTGCCATTGTAGCTTGGATAATTCGAATGCAGAATGCCTCAAGGGCTCTTTAGTAGACATGAGCACAGGGGACTTAGGGATTTTTGTCTGCATTTATTTGTACTAAATGGATTTATCCCAGTGCTGGGTTCCTTAAGTGCTCACAGAGCACTTCTCCATCGCCCACAGACAGGCACTTGCTTACAACCTGTCCCCCATACAGGTCAATGGGACAATGCATTTATTGTATTTCAAGTGGAGCAGCACAGTGCATTTGTTTTGTTCTGATGTCTGGTATGACCCTTCACAGACCTTTATTCAACCAGATGGCATTTCAGGTTGTCTGCCTGGAGACGTCTGTGCAGGCACATACCCATGTCTAGAGTTCTTGTGCCACAGCACACACTTTATTTTTTTTTTTTCTGTAATCTTTTTCAAAAATAGGTCAAACCCAAGAAGTATTCCTGAAGATCTAGGTATGGTTTTAACTTTCAGATGTCAGGTTTCGAAAATAAAATATTTTTAGAGATTTATCTAATATGATTGTGTAAAATCCTTTTGTTTAAAAGGAGTATTTTTTTGTGTAGCAAGGTTTTGGTGTTTGGGGCTTTGTATTTAAGTTTTTAAAATAGAGAACAATGGTACATTTGGCATGTATGAAGGAGGAGAGAGAAAAAGCAGCACGTACTATTGCTGAATTGTTTGAGAATATTCATCCTCAAATTTTTGGATCCATGGAACTGTTTTTTTCCATCACCAGATAGTGGTTTGTGTTTGGGTGCTGTTCAGTTTGTTTGCAGCACTTCTGAACTTGGAGAATGAGCAGAAAACACTCAGAACATCTTTCAGAATTTCCAGACTTCAAATAAACTCTGCAGAGAGGCGCTTTAGTCCTCAAGTAGTTCTTTACTCGGCCCGTATAGAATATTTCTTGAAACTCAGATAAATTGGAATTCACCTTTAGAAGCTCAGTAGTGATTTGAATTGAGATAAATCCAATCCTTAGCCCTTCTTGCTGTCATATAACTTGATCTGGCTTACCTCTGCTAATATCATCAGTTTGTTTCTATCTGTTTCTGTCTTTTTTTCGAGCTTCCACTCTTTCTTTGTTTCACACCCTAGGTATTGAGGTTGTCTTCTTTTCTCCCAGGGTTTTCTTCTCTCTCTACCATTGCTTTGACAGTGCAAACAGGAATTTATTGCACCTCGAGCCTGGCTTCAACCTCCTTTGTAAGAGAGGTCTGTGCCCGTGTAATGATAGTTAAGTTTCTGTTTCAAAAAGTTTGGTTTTTTTTTTTTAACTCTGGTATCTTGTGAAATCCTCTGTAAGCAAGCTACTTTTCCCCATTTGCATATTTTTGGTTTTTTGGTCAAATAACTTTTTCATCTTTTCTCATATCCATTGAATAAATGAGTTTTCAAGCATTTCATTGAGAAATTTTCTGGTTTAGAGCCTTTGCATTTTCATACAATTGTTTCAAAATCTTGCACGTGGGATGCCGGGGCAGTTGCTGCACAGCAACTTTATAACTTTACTGGTTATAAAATCATAGAATTGTTTTGGTTGGAAGGGACATCTAAGTTTGAGTCCAACCCTTCCTCCAACACTCTCCAGCCCACCACTGCCCCATGTCCCCAGGTGCCACATGCACAGGGCTTTTAAACCCCTTCAGGGATGGGGACTCCACCACTGCCCTGGGCTGCTGTGCCAGGGCTGGACAGCCCTTTCCANTTCAATGACTGTCTTGTCATGAAGGGCCCTATTTTTTTAAAACCAAAGACAGGTACTCTCTCAGCAACTCCACTGCCTTGTAGGCAGTTTGCTGTCTGGTCCATAGTTGCTGCTCTCAGGGTGAAATCCTTTGTACTTAGGGAGCAGCTTGGATTGTTTGTTGCTGCATTAAATCTCACCAAGTTTGTGTCCAACTTCTTGAAAGGTAAAGAAAAATTCAATTAAAATGCCTTTTCCCTTTATCACTCCTGTGATGACTGTGACATTTGCATAGTTTAACTGTAGTATTTCATAGGATTACAGAATAATCTGAGTTGGAAGGGACCCACAGGGATCATGGATCCAGCTGCTGTCCCTGCACAGACCCCCCAGCAATCCCACCCTGTGCATCCCTGTCCAAACTCTCCTGGAGCTCTGGCAGCCTCGGGGCCGTGCCCATTCCCTGGGCAGCCTGGGCAGTGCCAGCACCCTCTGAGGAAAAACCTTTCCCTGATCTCCCACCTGACCCTCCCTGGCACAACTTGAGGCCAGTGGCATTTCTTTACTGTTGATGTATATTGATATAAGTCACTTTATATATTCTCTCTGTATATTGAAAGTATTTTGGTAGCTTGATCAAGTGTGAATTAGTTTTTGGTATTTAGATGGGCCAAGAATATGTTCCTTTTTGGCCCTATTAAGAATATTTTTCAGACTGTTGGGCTATCTTACCTTCAGTTTGTATAATGCATCCTATGTTACTTTTTATTGTTCAACTGTCCAAATTTAAAAAAAAAAAAATCTCATATGGAACAAAGTGATATAAGTGATGTGTAGAAGCCTGATACAACAGGGGTACTATTGTGCTTTATTTTACTTCCAGTCTCACTGAAAGGCCATCGACAAGGTGTATTTTTCAGGGCTGGTGGCATCCTCCTTGGAATGAGTTTCACACTCACTGTTTCAGTATTATGCTCAGGACAAACTGGCATGTCATTATTTTGAAGCATCCTATTTACTTCCTTAAAATAAAATACACTGCTACTTTTCCTTCTCATTGTCCAAAGCTTTCAGAAAAAGTTTTGGGAAATTCTAACTTCGGATTTCCTTTTAACTTCTAATTTTAATTCCCACATATTTTTTTGCAATTTTTTTGTTATAAAAGCTGCATTTTATACATTGGGTTTTTTTTGATGTGACAAGTGTGCTTAATGGCCCGTTTCAAACTGATGTAAATTAGACTTATTGAGGCACTTGTTAAATGAGTCTCCTTATTGGCTTTTTTTTTTTTCAGGATCTACAGGTTTTGTGGAGTTGACTTTTTGCAAGTGTTAAGTTCATATATTACTGGTTTGCATTTTACTGTGTGTGCAAATAGCACTTAATCAATTCCCTGGTAGTAGCAACCATTACTATTTAGTCTGTATTAATTTTTTTATTTATTGGAGTTCAGCCCTGACTTAAATTAAAAACTGCTGTGTAAAGGGAGGTAAGAAACCCATGATGTTTTTAATTCCTTAAAAACAAACAACCACAGGACCTTGAGATTGTTATTCAGCCTTGAGTTTTCCTTGTTGGCTGAGCTCACCCCGGGTGCGATTTGATGATCTGCAGGAGATCACGTTATCCCAGCACGGTGTGGGTTGCAAAGACCTTGCAGATCGCCCTGTTCGTGGTCAGGGACACCTTCCACTAGACCAGGTCCAGCCAGGCCTTGGACACTGCCAGGGACCTGGAGACTTCCAGCTGCACACAGCTTCTCTGGGCTCCCTGGGTCAGGGACTCACCACCCTCTCAGCCAGGAATTTCTCCTGATAATGCCAGCTGATGATTCCTAATCTTCCTAACAGATGCCAGCTGTTACCTCATCTTGCTCCTATTCCTACTTACTGTTTTGCTTGCTAAACATTGGCCTGGATGTACTTCTGTGAGGGAGAGATGAGTTGGGGTACCAAGTTGTTTCCACTGTTCTGAACATTGCTTTTTATTATCATGAGAAGTCTATAATGAGTGAGATTGAAGGGCTGTCGAGCTTCGTAGCCTGCCTGACAGTTAAACAGAGAAGAGTGAATGAAAGAGGACAAATATTCTGGTAGACAAATCCATCCTCTTGTGCACGCTGCCCTCGGTGACCACACAGTGCATGTATTTTTCTGTTTGATCTCAACTTGGCTTTTAGTTGGGCAAAAACAGATGTGTGATGAAGACACATGGGGGAAATCTGGGAGACAGTCTCAGCTTCCACTTCTGGACCTTGCACCTTGTTGTGAAGAGGGGAACAACCCTATTGTAGAGCATTTTTGATTTTTAAAAATTGGATTATTCACGCCTTGAAGACCAAAATCAAGCCTAAAGCCTTACAGACACTGGAGACATGACTGCTGCAAAATCAATCAGCTCCTTTAGAATGCAGCATTTTTTGGTGATGAAAGGTGTTTATGAGCTAAACTTTATACAAATGCTTTCCGAGGGTTGTAGCTAACTCTGTGCTGAGACTTTAAAAATTAGTCTGATATTTATCAAGGTAGTTTTCAGAGCTAGAGGTAATGAGTGAAAGACTTGGAATTGAAGTTTTGCACCAATTCAGGAGGCAACAGTGCTTCCTAGGAAGCTCCAGATCCATTCATTAATCATACCTGGCCTTGATTTTTGATTTTTTTTCTTCTGTAATGTTTTTGTGGAGCTCTCTGAAAAGTTTGCAGTCCTATGCATTTTTATTATGAAAAATTTAGTATGGAAAATCCTGCCATGTATCCCTGCCCTTGTGCTTATCTAAGGGATGGTTCCTGGAGAAGGGTAACTGATGGAGGGAGGAGAGAATTGTGTTCAGTTTTTTTGACCTGGGTGTCTGTGTTATGGGCAGTGGTCCCACAAAGAATTGTCCCAGTACGGTGTGAAGGACATGAGTTTGTGGCTGGAAAGCAGAACTTTGCAAGGGGAAAGACAACAAAAGACAACAAAGCAGCACTGCTGCTTTGGAACCAGGAATCAGCCACTAAGGTCTTGCTTATGCCATAAACTCTACTTATAGTACACTTAAATACTAAAAAAAACCCAAACTTAAGGAATACATGAAGAAATAATTTATCCATTATTTTCCTTTCTACTTTTCCCCAGTTCTCTACATTTCTGTTGGAATAAATAAATTTGCTTTTTGCTGTTCTGGTTCCATGCGTAGTACCACTATATGTTAATTTTCCTCTTCACATGCATTGAACACCTGCACTTTCCAAAATCTTGATCCAGCTTCTTTGTTAATATTTAAGTTTCCTTTAAAGCCAAAATGCTCTGTGTATTTTGGAGAAGAATCTACTAATTTGAAATCATCTTTATTCTAAATTCTTCCTCTTTGTGACATTATCTGTATCTTCTTGAGCAGACACCAGATTCAACCTGGTTTTGCTGCATCCCACCATAAGCATCTCCAGCTTGGTTTTAACTGATTATTTTGTCTCCACAGCACTAGATGGTGCTGATGACAGTATCTCTGAAATCTGAGTCTTCAAAGAATCCCGTGGTTGCAGAAGTAGTGCTGCTGTTTCCTTACCAAGGACCAGTTTGCATATCCAGTTATTGACGTGAACAAAAATTTCAGTCTGTGAATGCAATCACAGAAAATAGGATTGGGGGGGGGGAAGGGGGAAATTTATTATGTATTAATTTTTGTGTTGCTTCTCCCCCTTTTAACTTGGAACGTTCTAGTGGTATTGACTAATAGCTATGAGTTAGTGTAACTAATTCCTCATGGCTGTGGGGAGTGTTGGAAAAGCCTTTTCCTGAAGCTCTTGACTAGCAGTGGGTGACAACCACTGGCACTCCAGAGAATCCACTCCTACCACCCGTGAAAGATAGAATATGAATCATACATTACAAGTTGAAAAAATTCAGGGGACTTCTCCCAGTGCTGATCATCATTTCATGAGGCAGAAGAGTCTTGCAAGCACGTGCCTTCAAACACTGATCCAGTTCCAAGAAATGGAGGATGTCCAGAATGTAATAGTGAGGTAGATTTTGTCACTTGTAAGTGAGTTGTGTTCACAGTGCCAAAGAATGGTTTGGGTTGGAAGGGACCTTAAAACTCATCCCATTCCATGCCCTTCCATGAGCAGGGACACCTTCCACTATCCCAGATTGTCCAGTCTGACCTGGGACACTTCCAGGGTTCCAGGGGCAGCCACAGCTGCTCTGAATAACCTGTGCCAGGGCCTCACCTTTAACCCTTTTCGTGCCTGTTGATCAAGCTAGCCTTTCCACCCTCTAAAACAGACTTAGTCATCCTAGGAAAATCCTAGGAAAACCTGATTGGAGTCCTGTAATGCTCCAAAAAGAAGTAAAGAAGTCCAAATGATGTTTTTAAACACAAAAAGCCTGAAAACATCTGACACCTTACAAGACCAAATGGCCTCAGGTTGCACCAGAGTAGGATTAGAATGGATATTAAGGAAAAATTCTCCATGGAAGGGGTTGTTCTTTCACAGGCTGCCCAGAGCAGTGATGCAGTCCCCATTCCTGACGGAATTTAAAAGCTGTCTGGGTGTGGCACTTGGGACATGGGTCAGTGGTGGCCTGTGCAGAGCTGTGGAATGGTTGGACTCAGTGGTCTTAGAAGCTCTTCCAAGATGGGGATGAGTTTATCTGTGAACTGAGAGCTGTGTTTGAGCTATCCAGAGCTTATGGGGAGTATCTGACTCCTTGCTGCTGCTGAGCATTAGCTGGTGGCCTTTGGCCACTGTTGCTGCTTCCACCATCCTCCTTGTAAATCAGGTTACACCATCTTCTATGAGTGCTTTCTTCCAGAATTCAAGAAAAACGTGTTTGTTTCTCTCTATGTGTATGTACCTCTGATTTAACAGATTATTTATAAAGCTAAAATAATCCTTTTTTCATTGAGTTAGGCTAAAATAAATTTCAAAATCACATATACTAGTACAATGCAATAATTTGGCCTCAAAATACCAAAGCTTTTGTCATATACTCAATAGCTGTCTAAGCAATAAAATATTAGAATGGATAATAAATGAGATACTTAAGTGTATATTGCAGTGTATTGCATGAGGTGCTGCACTTAAAAATTGCATTCTAGTGAACACAAACTGTTTATGAACTAAAATTGCATGTATGCCATTCCTTCTGTGACAGTTTGACTTTTAAGGATTTAATCAGGAACATAAAATGTTTTTCAGATCATATATTGTATAGAATATTTCTGATTCAAACTCTGCTGTTACTATCTAACCGAGATGTTAAATGAAGAAATAAATAATACAACTGTTGTGCATCACATGCTAAAAATTTTGTGTGCATAATAAGACTTCTCTCCTTACTGAACAGTCTTAACTATTTCAGGACACTATTGTGAAGTTATTTTAATTTTTTTTTCCCCCTCCAGTCTGTTTTCTCTGTTGTCTAAAAAACACAACAAAGTGCTGGAGCAAGCCACGCAGTCCTTGAGAGGTTCCCTGGGTTCAAACGACTCTCCACTTCCTGATTATGTGAGTATCAAAATGAATGTTGTAATGGGTGCTTCGAAATTCAAGTCATACATCCCTAAATCTGCAAAGGATTCTCAGAGTGTGGCAGCTGGGCAACCACCGACATCAAAACACAGGAACCTGTGTGAATGATGTCATGTCTGAAACGTCTCTAAAAAACAAGAATTACACTTAGAAATGGCAGAACAAAACCACAGCTATGCAGAGGGAAGAGACTTACTGTCAACTCGTGCTTTTCAAGCCATTTGTAATTCAGGATATTTAAATCACACAGTTGAAAACGGCCTTTTTAAGAACAGGGCTTTAGCATCCACAGAATCTTAAAATGCCTAAAAACGGTTGAAAACAATTCCCAGTGAGCCTCTGGGGGAGTGCTGGAGTTAAGGGGCAAATTAGTGTGTTCTGAATACATGGATACTTACAGTTCAGTTTGCTGAGCCAATGCCCACAAGTAGGCAACAATTTTGTATTTAATTGCATGGCTTGCTGGGAAATATCTGCTTTGAGTGGAAGAAGGAGACGTCTTGAGAGGTCTTGAATAATATCTTTGTACTGCTAAAGTATCATTGGTCTGTGCTCATTTGAACCCTCACTGCAGTACTGTGTGAAGGAAAGGAAAAGTTGATTTATTAGTTGCTTGGGATTTTTGAGGATGAAAATGTATCAACTGTTTTATTTTCAGGGCTAATACATGATCCAGAATATGCCTGCCTGAGACTTTGCTTGCCCTATTACTCTAACATTAAATATAAAAATACCTAAAAAGATTATTTGATATAATAGTTTAATGACTTAAATAAGCAAACAGCATGATACATGTCTGTAAAATGCATGTGATAACATACATATGAAGATGTATATTTTAGGGTCTGTAAGAATACAACGCTTGAAAAAATATTTGATAGGTTTTGGAGTTCTTTTCAACTTGCTGGATGTAAACAATATGCAGTTAAGGAAAGGCCCAGGGAAAGGCTTTCTGTATGAAGTTATCCCCTTACACAGAGAGACAGCTGAACAATGCAGCTGATAGAGCTGGGAAGGCTCCCTGGAGTACAGCCAAGAGGCTTAGACACTCCACTGAATTTCTTCTCTCTTTACTCTTGGTATGGTGTAGGGATGGAAGGGGGAAAGAGAGCACTTGGAAAGATTGATGTAGGGGAGAGGAAAATAAGTTCATGGCCTGTATTTTGAAACAATAAGGCAAACTGTTGAGCATGGCTTTTTGGTCCTCTCTTTTTCCTCTCCGAATTGCTCATGTTACAACTCAGTCTGAAACACAGGCAGTTGACTAAAAAAAGTTGAGGCCAGATTTCATCACTTCAGCGTATTCTGCTTCTGGAAGCCTGTGTTTATGTTGTGTGTAAGAACAAGGAGGAGTGTAGGAGCTGAGGGGACTGAAATGTCTGAAGTACTGAAGCATGTTCTACCTCTGTATCCCAGCGTGGGGCTAAGGAAAGGGGCAATTCCAAAATTGCCTGCTCTGCACACCTTTGGTACTGGGAGGTGGAAGTTTGCCTAATAAGAGTCCCTTTGCAGGTTCTGTGTTCTGTTCAGACCAAATGTGTATTTTTAAAATGCATTTCTCACCATTTTTTCATTCACTTTAATTTAGAAATTATTCCTTTTCTTATTGTGCTCTGTAATCCAAAGGGGAATTTGCATGGGACTGAAACCCAAGGGTTAAATCATGCATAAAAGTATTCTAGGTGCTGCTTAAGATAGTGTCTTAAATTCTGGGTGTTTGAACAGTAGAACTCTTTACATTCTAGTAAGTTTTTGACCCAATACACTAAGCTTATACTCACTGATTGTGGTAGGAATATACTGAGTTCTACCTTTACCACATTTCTTAATGTTCTTTTTGTGAGCATCTGCTGCAGTCTGCCATCAGATCTGTGATGTACCAGCAGAACTGGGAACTGGAGTGAGGAACTGACTCCATTGGCCTTGATATTGTTCTTGATGAGGTTTTATTGGTTTTTAGGAAATAAAAGAGCAGGTTGTTTCATTTATTGAGGCTGGAGCAGTGTTCAGGTCCTTTCCTAATTAACTCACGTCAGTGTGGTAAAATTCAGGAGCAGGATGGAGAAGGCAGCAGGACAGAGACAACCACTCTGTGCCATTATTGCCTCAAAGACATGATCCCTTGTTAGCCTAATTCTCATGCTGAGTAGTCTACTTGTTGTTTCATAAGCCATAATATTATTTATGGTTTTTGTAGCAGCATTGACATGTTTTTAAATACTACACTCTGATCCAGCTGGAAATGGGGAGTTTATCTTTCTTGCTTTCTTGCATTCAATGAAAGCATATTTTCCAATGCTTTTAGCAAACAAGAAAACTGGTTATGAAATAATTGAGAATTTTGCTTCTTTCAGTTCAAATCGAGACATACTACTTAGGTAGACATTTCAATGGTTTTCTTGGTAATTTGATTACAGTCTAATGTAATTTATCAAATCAGAAGTGCTCAACAGCATAACTGAACACAAGCTAACTTCTCTTGGGAAGCAGCACATCAGATGTGTTGTTGGAGGTACCATCTACTCCCAAAATTTCTTTGTTAGGATTTCTTAGTATTCTTTATAATTTTTGAGCACTTCCCCTTCTTGTTAAAATACAGCTGGTAATAAGAGAGTCTCCTTAAGTCTTTCTAGGAAAAGAGTGGATGAAGACGAGGAGTGTAAATTTTGATTTTTGGCAAGTTTATGTCATTTTCTTGCTGATGTAAGAAGAAAACAGTTTCCTTAATGCAAAAATTGAGGAAATTAAAAATCGAATGTAGGTAAAGTATTAGATGCAAGTAGTTCAGCAGACATCCTCACTTGAGTCTTACCTCCTACATTTTGGGTTTTAAAAAATTGTTCTAGCCAGATGAAGCTTGAATGTGTCAGGAAAAATCCTAAAAATAATCCCACTTAGTAGCAATATATTCAATTATTTAATACATTGCATTTTCATGTAAACAGCACTTCAGTGGTGGATGAAATTTGGGATAGAAACCTTGTAGTGTAATATTGAACTTTTAATACTAATAGATGCATTAATCAATATATGGAGAGCCATCCTTTAATCCTCTGTCCAAAATCTGTTGGTTTTCTGCGTTGTTTAGTATAGAAATAAAAGAATGTTGGCAATTCAAAGGGAAAAACATAAAAAACACAGATGTAGTGAGCTCTGTGTGTGCATGTATACGTATAAAAATATATGTTTTAATACATAGTTACTTATGTAAATTCTGCAGTAGCAAAACCTGGTGGGAGAGTTCCCAATCAGAGCTGACTTTTCCTGACTCCTTCCCAGTCCAGTAAATTTACCCACTGTGCAAAGCTGGCTTTCATGGAGGGCTGGAATTCTGCAAATGTTGATGAGTTTTTCTCTCATCTTGATAACCAGAACTAAACTTTGCGTCGGGATGATGAGATTTCTGTATTATTTTCTTTTCCCCCTCAGTTTGTGCTCCATAATGGGCTAAATGAATTCCAATATTTAGATTCTTCTTTGATTTTTCCCTGATTTATATGGTAAATAGAAAGCAGCTGTCTTTTTAACCATCTAACTCTTGAAACTCCTAGGCCCCTCGAGCGTCATCTGGAAGTAATGTAGCTTGTAAAACAAAGCTAAGAAGAAAAAGCAATGTTTGTTTTATGTGGGATGAATGACTTCAGTTGGGGTCCCTCTAATTCGGCCATTATGGGGGTTATTAAAAAGCAGTATTACAAAAGTGGTTTCAACAAAAAAGAAATTTGGGAGTGGGAGCTTATATCTTGTTATTACATTTGATTATGTTCAAAGTTTCAAGTACTTCATAAGTAGTTCTTCATTTGAGTTTCCCCAAGAGAGAACCAGCCCAGTCTCCCTGCTGTACATCAGTAGATGTAAAAAGGTTCCCCTGCATCATTTACTTCCTAAGAAGAAATTGTCTGTTATAATTAAGAACTCCGTATTTATCTTAGAAACTTGCTAAAGAGTAGGTAAAATCAGATCCATGAACTGCAGTATTTGCTATATTTTAAATATAATGGAACAGATCTAATATATTTTAATGTTCTAGATTCAGTTATGTGCAGAGAAGTTAATTTTTAATCCAATATGTAGCAAACAAGTATTTAATTCACTATTGATGTGAACAATTTGACCTTTAAATAAATGTTGTGATGTTTTGGGGGTTAGAAGGAGATGATCTGTAAACCTTTTCAGCCCAAATCATTCTAGGATTATATGGTTCTATGAATCATAGAGCCATTTGGACTGGAAAAGACCTTTAGGTTCATCAGGTCCTATAATATGTTCTGTGCTTGCCTATCTCATGTTAGGTATCCTGCAGTTCTGTCTGGTTTTTTTAATTATCTAAAGAACAGTTTAATGCAGAGCTCTGCCATCACATAGAAGTGTTCTCCTATAAACGTGCGTTCTCACAAAGAAATGGGAAGTCTTCCCCACAATCGCCTGATGACTCCAGTAATGATGCAGAAATGAAATTAAACCTACTTCCAAATAAACTGGCCGGCCATAATAGAGTTAGTGTGATGCAATTAACGTTGTTCAGCGGGTAGTCTGTGAAGTGCTGCTCTGTGGGCTCTGCTAAGAACGCACAAAATACAACTGGATACGCTGCTGGCAGAAGGGGATACTTCTGCCAAATTAAATCAGGACTCCTGATGGAGGTGTGTCTGTATTTGTCAAATACTGGGGTGAGGAAAAAAGCTTAGGTAGTTTTGTTTTGTTGGGGGGGTTTTCTGTCATAATCTTTCTTGAAAATTCAGAAACCACCTACTTATCCCCCAGGGCACTGCCTAGGTCTCTTCAGTGTTTTTTTTAATCTCTATTTGCTTCCGTTTCAAGACGTCATCAAGAAACCCACTAAGATTTTTATTTTTTTTTTTAATGCCTTAGCCATGCAACATTATGGTCAAAAAAACTTAATTTTTGTGCGTGAATTTTTATTTTCTCATGTTGTCTAGAGGAATAAACTTGAAATGTGATTATACAAGAAAGTTTTTATTAGGGTGTTGTTTACTGAAAGCATATGGTAAAGCAGTATAGTACTGGGTGGGTTTTTAATGGTATGTGGATTCTAGCTGTTTAAATTGCACTTAACAGGAGAGTCACCTTGTTTTGCACTATAATACCTTTTTCTTGATTACTCTGACTTGATGTCTGATGAAGTAACATTTTCAATATCAGGTTATTCTTGGGTTTGCCTGTCTCCAGTATTGAGCAGAGGGCCTATAAATACTTTCTCTAAATATTAGTCATACCCTCCTCCAGATGAATTATATTTTATAGAATATTACTCCTACCTAATCTCCCTATTTTTATATCACCAAAAAATAGCTATTTCAGAATAGACTGAAATAACCAACCGAACCCAAATCTAAAGCAAGCTTTTCTATTGAGTAATAGCTGAATTCTGCAGTTCTGTCTGAATTCTTAATCACTTCTTTCCTTTAGATGAATTGAAACTTTCATGAGAAAATGCTGCATAAATTATCCTTAAACAGAAGAACTATCCTAAAATCCTATGAAAAAGATGATGGTGAAGTTCAGTCTGCTTAAACTTCTTTATGTTACTATGAAGTACTAATAGTTATTTGCAGCTGGTTTTTGCATTATTGTGTCTTTACAAATACATTGCTTGTGGTTGAAAGATTTTTAGACAAATACATTGAGGAACATCAAGATGATGTTCTTCAAAAAAAGTAGTGGTCTTTCATCACCCAGGACTTCCACAAAAGTGCCATTGATGTCTGGTATTTGTGTTATATAGATGGTGTTAAACCTTATTTCACTTAGAAATTCTTACTATTTTGGAAAATAAGGATCAAAATTTGTTTGGTTTGAGAGAACATTTAATGTCCCAGTAGCATCTCATGATCCTCTGATTGAAAATCTTTAATTCTTCAGGTTTGTGAGGCAGGAGGACAAACAAGTAAAAGAGCTTTTGACATTAGCAGTGCAAAGACATGCTAAAGTAATTTCAAAACCCCTTGTTTTGCTTGTTAGAAACAATTTGAAATAAACCAAACATAAACATCATAACTTTTTACTTATTCTTCTTTAATAGTTCTAGAGCTTAGGACCTTGTCATTGTTTTGCACTAAAGGATATAAATTATGGCATTTGTACAAATTCTGTACAAAAAAACCCGTGGTTTTTTTGCAGTCTTATAATAATCATCATCTCTGTAAAAGAGATGATTAAACTGAAGAAGCTGTAAGAGCTTGTCTTATAAATGGATATCTTGGAATTCCTTTGCACCTCCATAAGTTAAGCAGGAGGATTCTGTATGCTGATTTTTCTCCTGCACAGCTAATTGGGTTGCATGCATGAGAGCTGGAAGCCTGGGAATGCTGGGGTTTTAGAAGGGTCTTAGGTGTAGCTGTAGATAGAAAATGTGATACATTATTAAGATAAAGCCCTCATAAGCCTCTCTATAAAACTGTTTATTACTGCCATGTAAACCAACATTTGTTTTATTCACACTAATGGCAAGTATTGAAGTGTTTGGATGAAAAAAGGGGCAGTACTGATCCCCAAAGCACTCTTCTTTGCTGTTTGGTCATTATATGCTGCCTCTTTCACATGAATTGGTTGTTCAGGGTTTCTCAGAAACCAATTATTCACCTGGATGGTTCATCTTCGTCAGACGTCCACAGACAAACAGAACAACCTAATGCAGTAGCTCTCCAAAGAGTAGGATTTATTTTTATAACAGCCATCTATTTCAACAATGCATTAAAACAATTTTCTGGTGTTCCTAATGCAAGGTTTTGATTGAAAAACGTAGTGCTTGAAAACCATAAGTATGTGACCATATGTTATAAACATCCCAGTAATTGTTTTTTTAAACATGCAGCCATATAAAGTAGAGGAAATGGATGAGGAAGAAAGTATGTACCAAACCTTTTAGGCTTTTTGGTACTAAATACCTAATTGGAATTGGAATTTTTGTGTGCTGCTTTCTCTCTATGAGATATTGGCGGAACATGTTGTACCTTCCATTTCCAATTTGTCCTCTTCATATTTTACAGGCACATTTACAGACTAACCAGTGAGGGTTTTATACTTTTTTGGTTGTTGTTGTTTAAAACAAAGCCATCCATTTCTATCAAAGGGTACTAAGAAGTTGTTAAAAAAGTAAACAAACAAATATCTTTAGATTCCTTCATTGGAGATACCTGTGATTTGGCACTGGAAAGACAAAGAAAATAACAGAAATTAGGGTAAACCAAGACCCAGTGACTTTGAGAAACATGCTGTAAGAGGAAGATGGTATGCTCCACGTTGGATAAAATAATGAAAGAAGTTATTCACCTGTTGAGATGCTGCTCAGATCTGTCTGAAGTGAAACATCCACACCTCGAATGCTGTGTCCAGCTCTGGGCCCCTCAGGACAAGAGAGACACCGAGGGACCGGAGCGTGTCCAGGGCAGGGAACGGAGCTGGGGAAGGGAATGGAGCCCCAGGAGGGGCTGAGGGAGCTGGGAAGGGGCTCAGGCTGGAGCAAAGGAGGCTCAGGGGGGCCCTTGTGGCTCTGCACAGCTCCTGCCAGGAGGGGACAGCCGGGGGGAAAGGGCTCTGGGAACAGGGAACAGGGACAGGGGGAGAGGTTGGGCCAGGGGAAGTTCTAGTTACAAATTGGGAAAATTTCTTCCCTGAAAAGGTCATCCAGCCCTGTCACAGCTGCCCAGGGCAGTGTTGGAGTCCTCATCCCTGGAGGGATTTCAAAGCCGTGTGGATGTGGCACTTGCGGACGTGGGTACTGACATGGCCTGGGTGGTGCTGGAGAATAGTTGGACTCCATCTCTGAGGACTTTTCCAACCTAACCATTTCTGTAATTTTATAAAACGTTGAAACTGGATAATTTCTACCTCTTCACAGCCAGTTTTATTCCTAGTCGTGTCCCTGTTACTGAAGCAAGTTAATCTCAAGAGTTTACAATTTATCATCTTGGAGAGGTCTTGTGCCCGGGAGCGGGGTTTCTCAGAGTCATGCTGAAGGGCAATTCTCCCACCGATGGCTGCTGTTAATATGTTAATGTTTTAACCTATAATGTTACACAAGTGCTGCTGATTGGCAGTGTGGGTGGCCAGGAGACTGAATGATGGGATGAAGGAAAGGAGAGTATTTTAAAGGGAATGAGTCAACCATATTAAAAGACAGTCTTGGTATGAAGTGAATAAGGAGATTTGGAGAAGAAAAGTTATTAATATAGACAGAAATTCAAAACCAAAAGTGGGTTTTCAAAAAGGGTTGGCTCCTCTCTGCTGCTCATATGAAGTATCACATGGAGCAAAGTAAACCACTTACTGAAAACTGATTTCCTCATCACCTGGCCTGAAAACAGCATTAAAGAAATGTAAAAGGGAGAATTTACATTTTGTTTACCCCTATTGACAGGAGTGGATTCTTGTTCTCTGTGAAATATCTTTCTGAAAAACCTCTCAGGAAATGAAGAGAATGCCTTTAAAAGAAACAGAAATTTATTAGAGTCTGTTACTCATTTTTATTGAATTGTATGGACACCCTAATGTTTTTCACAGGTGTAATTGAAAAGATAAACTTCTAATTCCTTTTCATGTAATCAGCTGTTTCTCCTAATTTTCTTGTTTCTTTGTTGATTAGGAACTAAGTGAATTAGTGGAATACATTGCATATTTCTTATGCTAAATCAGTTTTTATAAATAGGAATTCTTCCACAGAATTGGGTAATTATAGAAACAGTAACCAAGAGTTTGGACAAAAAGTAGTAATTCTTAACAATTTCTGAGTTAGAGGCAGAGAACTAGGGGTGTTCAGCCTGGGGAAGAGAAGGCTCTGGGGAGACAAACCTCTAATACATTGCCATTGTTTAATCCTCCTGTATTTGTTATCCCCAGCACTTTTGGGAGATGTCTGATTGCCTTCACTACTCTGAAACAAAGTTGAGACACGTAAGATACCTCTTTTTTTTTTTTTTTTT
>VYXF01005588.1:123337-144317 GCA_013397295.1 Polioptila caerulea
TTCTTCAATTGCCCTTCAGATATGTTACTGGAATGTGGTGGAGCTCTTCCAGAGTTGCTCTTGTTCATATTCAGGCTGGAGCCCAAGCTGGGTGAGCTGTGGCCCACTGCTGAAAGACATATTCTCCAAAGACATTGTGTTCTGGTGCATTTTTTTTGTTGCTATCAAGCTGGTACGGTGTGTACAGGGCCTGTTCCACTCCAGCATTTGTGTATGTGTTAACCCAAACCCTTGACCTCAGAGATAATGTTGGCTAATAACAAAAAACAACCGTCCTGTTCTAGAGAAAAATAAGATGTATTGTAACATTGCGGGTTTAATTTGCTTTATTCCCTGCAATAGGACTCATTATCTGAAGTGTATCTGTTCTCCCCAGATAAACTGAGGAGAAAATGGATGTTGTAGTTCCCAAAGGCAGGTCTTTCATCTACTCACCAGCAGATAATTTGTGGCACTTGCAGAGAAATCAGATGCTCACTCAGTGCAGCCAAAAAAACTTATCTGAACAAATAATGACAAGTTTTCCCATTCCAGCACTAATCTACCAGATTTTGATAAATTGAGTCAATAGGAAAAGTCATGTTACATTCTCATGGGAAAAAGCTTTGTGGAATTTTTCTGATACATAAAATTATTTTTCTGCAATAAATTAGACATCTTAACATGTGGTAGGTTAATTTAAGTTTGTTAGAAAACTTAGTGTAAATTGTAGGTGACCAGTTACAATCACAAACAGGATTTTGGTGAGGAAGAGTTGGGGGACTCTGGGATGGAGGCACAACCTACCCAGGTGCTTCACTGTCTTTCAGCAGTCGTCTCTCCTCTTGTCCTGTCTGTCACTTCTGTGCTTTATGAACCAGGCTACACAAAAGTAACTTTGGTCCCAAAATAGACAAGGCTTCATAAATATTTCAGGAAGTTTTATTTAGTTGAATAATGCAGTTTTTACGTATTTCTATCAAGAGCATTTTGACTCAAAATTTGAGAAAATACCATCTGTTGCTTATAGTTCATTTTGGAACAAGTGCCTGTGTACATAGACTTGTACATTTATTTTCTGTGAGTTTTGAGTTTTCCACATCTCAGTTAAAGGTTCATTTTCTGGCATTCAGGCTACAGCTGCTCTGTGCTTCCAGAACATTCAGCAGAGCACTGGTCAGCAACTTCTGTGTTTATCAGAACTGATGCAGTGTCTTGGTGTCCAAATGTCTTTCAAAAATAAGATGGAATGTAGTGAAAAGAGATTTAATCTAAAAGTTACCCCGTTTATTTGGTTTGTTTGCTGTCAGCTCTCAGAAGGCTGTTTCTTGTCTCCTTACAATTTTCATTTTGTTCAGCTCAACAGAGCCGTTCTTGAAATTTGTTCATGGAGGTTTTTCAGGCCCAGGTTAATAGAATAAATGATACTTTTACTGGCAGTGACTAGTTTTGAAGAATTGGTAAGGTGAGAGGAAAACAAAGCCACTTTCTTACATTTTCTTATCTTTTAGAAGAACTTACCTGCTTTACAGTGAAAACTGCTTCAAAGCTCAATAATATGATTTTTCTGATAGGCTTCACACATCTTTGTTAAGCTATTCCCTTTAATTTTCAAAATATTTAACACCACTGAAAGAATGAATATAGTGTGTGTGCTGAGTGGTGTCATAAAGAATTACTTCTTTAACCATGCTGCTATCTGTTAATGTATCATAAGAAATAAAAGCATTTTCCATGATTTATCTCAGCTCTGGTATAAGATGATGGCTGTTAAGCAGCATATTCCTGCTCACAGCAGTTTGGGAATCTCGTGCCATAACCCCTTCTCAATGTCTGCTATCTGGAACCTGACATTTTTTATCATGCATTGCTGCTGTTTAATACTGAACTATCTTTAAAAATTTCCTGTGTGCCCACTGTAACCTCCTGTATGAATAGCAACAAGTTAAATCAACCTTTTTTGTAATTACTGTTTTTAGACATGCCTCATATTTTCACAAGGCAGTCAAGAGAGGGTTTTTTTCTGTTTTGTGGTGATTTTCTATTGTTGTGTTACCCATCTAGTTTCCCTTTGCAGTGATTTTTGATGTTTGAGCAGAGCAGGAGCCTTGCTCTGTGGAAGCTGGGGCAGGGTGTGGCTTTAGCAGTAGCACCATTCCCTTGCCTCCTTGGCATTCCCTGAATTGTAATGATGGATACATCTGCTCTGTGAACCCCTTCTGACTTTCTTATGCCTCCCACAGAAATTTCAATAGTAATTTTCACCCCAAGGGCAGGAATACAGAATCTTCTGGCTGCTGGGTAGAGAGACTGACTTTTCCCACTGACATCAGGGCTGGGAAATCTTCTGCTTGGAAAGTGTAGAAATTGTAGAAACTCCCTTCAGTCTTTCTTTGTATTGAGGACTTGGATTACACAGTCTTGTGTGTGAAGTTTTTTCTCTGAGATAGGGTCAAAATTATTCAGATTGGTAGTTTTCAGTGGGAGAGAACAGTTCCAAGGCATTGATGGTTTTGCTGTGTCAGAGCAGAGATGCTGAACCTCAGGATCTGATCAGCAAGGATCCAGATGAGATCTTGGGAATTCAGCTTCTGTTAATGTTGACAGCTTTAGTAGTCAGGTATCAGTAAATATTCAGTTTGTTTGGATACCTTCTCAATTAAAATTGCTTAGACACTCAAGGTGGGTCTGCAAAACCATAGAATTGTGGGATAATTTGCTTTGGAAAAGCCTTTCTCGAGTTTGGATTGGAAAAGTTGTTGAGTCCAAGCATTCCCCCAGCCTGCCAAGGCCCCTACTGACCCATGTCCCCAAGTGCCACATCCACATGGCTTTTAAACCCCGTCCAGGGATGGGGACTGCACTCTGGGCAGCTGTGGTAGGGCTGCACAGCCCTTTTATGAAAGGAATTTTCCTTGATATTCAACCTGACCCTCCCCTGGCCCAGCCTGAGGCCGTTCCCTCTCCCCCTGTCCCTGTTCCCTGTTCCCAGAGCCCTTTCCCCCCGGCTGTCCCCTCCTGGCAGGAGCTGTGCAGAGCCACAAGGGCCCCCCTGAGCCTCCTTTGCTCCAGGCTGAGCCCCTTCCCAGCTCCCTCAGCCCCTCCTGGGGCTCCATTCCCTTCCCCAGCTCCGTTCCCTGCCCTGCACACGCTCCAGCCCCTCGGTGTCTCTCTTGTCCTGGGGGGCCCAGAGCTGTCCCCAGTGTTGGTGTAATCTGTAATTACTGAGTGACAGCAGGTGGTTCACAGGAAATATTCTAATAGTTGTACATATACTTTTGTAAAGAGTGTCGCAGTTGTTACTGCTAAGCATAGTATCAAGGCTGAAGAAAATGTTTTATAATATAGTCAGAGATGATGCTGGGGTGATAGGGTACTACATACTACTAGGTATTACATTCCTGCAACTGTAGTGTATTGTATGTAGTAAAGTTTGGGAGGTGTGATGGAAAAACATGAAGAAAACTGTTTGGTTTAAACTGCCAGTGGGTGTTTTTTTTCTGGCCATTTGCAAGAAGTAATGTTTTGCCATCTTATTCTTCATGATAAAAATGTGAGTTTCTGTACTTCAGGTAACATCACATGGGATTAAAAAGAATAAGAGCCCATTCTAAAGAGGCATTGATATACAGTAAGGGTGCTTAAATCTGGAGTTAACTACCAACTGAAACACAAAAATGAATGCCTGTGTAGCAACTGTATCATTCCAGTAAATTGTTAAATTTGTTCCTTTTTGGATAACCACATACTTGCTTCAAAGAGGGTCGTCAGAAATCATCCCTAAGATATACTTTAAGATCTACAGATTCCGTTAGGTATTATTTACATTGCTATTGATGCTACTGTTAGGTTTAATGCTTTAACTGGAAACTTTTTCTTATGTAAGACCTGCATTGCTCCTAATGAGAGCCTATAAGGAAGTGGAAAGGGACTTTTTACAAGAGAATGGAGTGACAGGACACAGGGAATGGCTGCCAGTGCCAGAGGGCAGACACAGAGGGGATCTTGGGCAGGAATTGCTGTGTGTGAGGGTGGGCAGGGCTGGCACAGGGTGCCCAGGGCAGCTGTGGCTGCCCCTGCATCCCTGGCAGTGTCCAGGGCCAGGTTGGATGGGGCTTGGAGCAGCCTGGGACAGTGGGAGGTGTCCCTGCCATGGCAGGGGGATGGAACAAGGTGGTCTCTAAGGTCCCTTCCAACCCAAATCATCCTGTGATGATTATCATTCCATGATAATTATCAAGGTTTCAATTCTTGCAGCACTTACTGCTGTATAACTTCTCCAAACAGTTTTGCTGGTGACATTTTGCAGCTAAGCTGATTGTGTAGCTGGAAAAAAAAACTTTTTCACTTTAGGAATGTCTTTAAAGTCTTCAAACTCTCCTCAAGGTAGATTGGTTCTGTTAATTAAAGCCTGTATCATGATGATCTATTTACCTTTGTATGGTGGAGTTGGGGTTGCATATGGGACTTGTTCTTTCTTGTTCTACCAGTCAAACTAAACAAAATTTTCCCATACCTCTAGGAAATATTGCTTAGTTTCATGAAGAAACGGAGAAATCTTAATTTCCTTTCAACAGCAAGGAAACCTCATTAGTATTTCAAGCACAGTATGACTAAATACAAATTCACAGTTTTAATTTTCTTAGTAGGAATGTTGTCATCTTCTAGTAGCAGTTGCTTCCCAGGTTTTGTAGGATCTTAGACAGTGATTGGGTTCAGTTTTACTAAATACTGTTTGCATTCTGTTGTCATTGTTGCATGTGGTTTGGAAATACTGTCTCGAGATTGTTTGAGTTCCCACTGGTGACTGTCAGGTGTTTTGGGCATTGTGGTGGATCCCCTTATGCTGGGGCTTCTTGATGGGCTTAGACCAGTCTCAGAAGCTTCACCCTGAGCAGATCTCTTCCAGAATAATTTACTTTTTCTAAGCTAGTTGGGATGAAAATAGGTTTATTTGATTTGATCTGTGGGGAGACTTGGACCAATCTGGTCTAGTGGAAGGTTTCTCTGCCAATAAACCTTCCAAACCAAACCATTTTGGGATCCTGTGATTCTGGGAATTGCAAAATCCTCAGTAAACAGGTAAAAGGGATGCAGGGCTATGAAACTGAAGCATCACCAAGAATCAGTAAAGCACTGAGGGAATCTGGGCAATTTTATAGTAATTTTTGGTTGATTCTGGAGCCTGACTTTGAAGGAGGTGGAGAATAAGCTAAAATACTTCGAAGTGAAGTGGTTTAGGATTGGAATTTCAAAGACAGGAAGGGCATGGATGGAAGAAGAGGTGAAGGTTAAAGGGGTGATCTGGAGATGAGCTGTGGATTAGCTGGGGGTCAGCTGGTTGATAAACACGCTGTGGTGAAGTCATGTAAGAAGTACCAATGAAGCATCTGCACCTTCCCTGGGTTATATTTGTGTCCTCAGAAATGGCTCATTGTTTTCTGGGCCGTTGCAAGTTGGGAAAACAAGGTTTTGGAGGGTGAAAGCAGTTGGGCCTGCTGCCTTGGGAGGTGTGCCGTGGGGTGTCCTGTCCCAGCAGACTGCTCCTGTGGCAGGACACACACTGTGGCATTTCCTCCAGTGAAGCCTTGTCGTGGGCTGTGGTGGGTGTTGGCACTGGGATACGGGCTGGAAACGCCGTGTTCCTCATGGGAAGTGTGTTCCTGCACGGGCTGGCTCGGCGTGGCTGAAAACCTGCACTCTCAGCTTGCCAGTTACTCAGGAAGGCAGAGCAGGAGTGTCAGCATGGACAGTTTATTTAGCAAAGTGTCTGGCAACAAACTTTGCTCTGGTGTGACAGCTCTGCTTTCATTTCTGAGCAGTGATCAGAGATGCCAGGGTTAATTCTTGAGGTTATAATCACTACAGGCCCTGCATTTTTTCACGTAATACCTACTTTACCAAAAGTTGTCTGAGTTTGACATAGAACAGCCAAAGAGTGTTGCCAGTAAAAGAGATAAAGATAAGATTCTGGTCACCAAAGGCTTGGCTTTGAAGTTGCTTTGCTCACTGAGGGTAGAGAACAGCTTTCTTGTGAGCTTCCTTCATTCCTCTCCATTCTTCCACTCCTTTGGCAGAGTGAGTTTATTTTGTTGAAGGTTTTATTTTTCTGCTGAAAGTGCAGGAAATTCAGACAGCTCTCTTGGAAGCTCCCCAAAGCTAATACAAACAAGATACATATGCTTCTCTTAAACTAACTAAAAATAAAGCAAATTATTTGAAAATATTTAACTATAGATATTCCCCTGTAAAGACAAGAGAGAAATTTGCATCATTACAATTGTGGATGCTGATAAATTATGTTATCAAGGTGAAATTCCCTGGAGTGTCCATTGTCTATTCCTCACAAATGATTGAGGAGTACCACCCTGAAATCTGGAATGGCTGGCTTACAGACAGAAGTAGTAACTACTGAATGTCCAAAAGCATAATTCATTGAAGTGTTCTTTAGCATGTACAAAGCCAGATTAAAAAAAAAAAAAACAAAAATTATGTCAAATGAACTGAAACTGTCTGTTCAGCTATACTTTGTGTGGCTGCAGCTTATGGATCTGGAACAGTTTACCAAATTTTTCCTTCCAGTTTCTCCCTGGTAAAAAAAAAATCACAGAACTTGTCTGTTGGGGTTAATATGACATTCTTAGTGCTTTTGATATCTGTTAATTGTGCAGGGTATGTATGCTTTTTTCCCCATCACTGACAGTATTGCCTTTATAATCATATCTGCGTCATGAAGGAAGTAGTTGTTTATGACTATAATTTTTTATAATTTATGTTCGCAAATTGTTGAATCTCACTGAAAATATTACAGATGAAGAGCTATGGTGAGTCATCATGGACAGGGGCTAAGCATGGAGAACAGCCTCAATTACAGTTGCCTGTGCAACCTCCACTCTCACCTTTTATCTATTCCTACATCCATATGAGGCCTTCAGCCTCAGCTCTGAAGATGATGGGTGGTCCCACAGGGTGGATGCAGCAACACAGACATGGTGCAGCCCTCCCTGACGTTCCAGGGCCTCAAGGGGCTCCAGCAGAGCTGCACAGGCCCTGGGGACAAGGCCTGCAGGGACAGGACACAGGGAATGGCTGCCAGTGCCAGAGGGCAGGCACAGATGGGATCTTGGGCAGCAATTGCTGTGTGTGAGGGTGGGCAGGGCTGGCACAGGGTGCCCAGAGCAGCTGTGGCTGCCCCTGCATCCCTGGCAGTGTCCAGGGCCAGGCTGGACAGGGCTGGGAGCAGCCTGGGACAGGGGAAGGTGTCCCTGCCCGTGAAAGAAAGGGTTGGGACTGGATGGACTTTAATGTCCCTTCCCTCCCAAACCATCCTGGGATTTTTTGAGCTGGAAAGAGAGACAAAGGGAGCACATGTCCTTAAGGGGTCACTCAGAACTAGCAGGGAGAGTGGTGAGTCCAAGATGGTTTTCCTTCTGTGAATTGTGGAGCTCTTGGGAAGGAAACTATTACATCATGTCCAGCTGTTTTAAGTAGCTGCTTCACAGCTTTTGCACACGGTGTACACTCCTGGCTCCACTGGAGAGGGACCAGTGTTGTTCAGAATGAGCTAAAGCCACCAAGCTTTGACACAAAGCAACTTGCACTTTTGAAAATTCAAATGTCAAAGCATTTTATTACTGGCAGCAAGTTCCCACTCACTAAAAGCCTTTCATTGTCATAAGCAGTTAAGAGCAGAATTGTGTTTGGACATGGTTTTTTTTTTTTTTTTTGTCAGCCTGCATTTCTATCAAGTATTTCTTTTGCAATTACATGTGACATTTCCACTTTGTTTTGTCAGGTTTCTTTGAATTAAGACTTCAGCACTGTGTGTTGTCCTGTTGTTTTCTTTTACCCTGTTTACATTGTGCAGTTGTAGTGTGCTCCCTCACCAATCCCCGCTCAGGTTTTGCTTTTTTTAGGCAGATGAGCTTCTTCCTGCTTATTGTGCTAACTATATAATTAGCAGTTATTTGGCTGAAAGTATAATTTGGCTGGAAAATTGCTGTGATGTGAATGCACTGTGAGAAATGCAGCTTTTTTTAGTACACACAAGTGACCTGGGTGTCTGTACCCATTGTCATATGGTGCATAACACCATTCATATGGATCTTACCACAAAGGAAAAGTTGCTCTGTTGGATCTCCAATTGTTAAAAAAGTTAGAAGTAGACTTCTTTAGGCTTACAATTATTCGTTGATTTGGATTGGGGTTTACTGGACATCCAGATAAAAGGGAGGAAAACAAAATCATTGCATTTAAGTGAATTTCAGCTTGCAATAGAGAAATATGTAATCATATCTGTAATATATAATCTAAAGCCTGTAACTGTCATGTGGACATGATATGAGACTTAAGTTTGTTCACTGGTGTTTCTTAGAATCATGGAATAGAGCATCCCTGAATGGTTTAGGTTGGAAGGAACCTTAGAGCTGATCCCATTTCACCCCTGCCATGGGCAGGAACACCTTCCACTGTCCCAGGGTCCCTGTCCAACCTGGCCTGGGACACTCCATGGATGGAGCTACCCCAGCTTCTCTGAGGAACCTGTGCCAGCTGTGGCTGAGTGTGCAGCGTGTCTTCCTGGATTAACCACCAAAAATGCAAAATATCATTAAGAAATCCATCACCATCCATGCTCTGCAATACCCTGGGTACCACTCTGAAAAAGAGCAGTGCTTGACTTCCAGCCTGGACTCTGGGCTGAAGGTCTAATAGTGGGCTAATCAAGGAGCTAATTTCATCATGGAAGAGAAGCTCGTGTTCACCTTTGCTTATTGATGCCTTTCCATAGCATTGCAAGTCACCAAAATTCTGATTTTTCAACCAGCTATTATTTTCCATATAAACTAACTTTGGAGGAAAGAAAACGGAAAGCTGAATAATTTTGTTTATTCCATTTATATTCTGCTTTTATTCTGTTTGTTTATTCTGTTTATGTTAGATGGTACAAACCACGAGGGATGGTTATGCAACATTAAGATGAAGATATGCCTCCCTTTATCTCCTCAGAACTGGTAACATTTAGAGGGTGGAGATTAGCATTCATTCATGATATAGCTTTTTAAATCAGTTTTTTATTGTCAAATAGTTAAAATAAATTCAATATCAAATTGAATTAAAAGGATGAGCACTCAGAACATTCCATTGTGGGAACCAGGAGATGGGGCACCATAAATTAGACAGGTTTTTGGTGACACTGAGTTTTTGCATCCTCTGCTGACAGTGATTTGTTTTTTGATGGGTAAATATGTCTGTAAGGAACTGAACTGTGAGCAAATGCCTGGGGTTTCGTGGTTAGGCTGCTTGACTTCACTTGATATCTAAAAGCCATATACTTTTCAAGTGGTTTTGCACATCAGGATGTAGAAGTGTTTGCCTAGGAGGATACCATGCTAATTATTAATTGTATTGCAGTAAAGAAAGCAACAATATTCCAGGATGGTCAGATCCAGGAACATCCAGCTCTGCCCATCATTTGCTTTGCCTTTGAACTTTTGTGTGTTCCTTGACAGTGTTTATCAAACTCAAATTGTTTCTCCCCAGATAATGTTCTCATTCATTGTGTTCTCCCCTGCATCCTCTCAGCTTATTTCCATTATCCTTTCTCTGGCATGATTACTTGTTTTTTCCTTTTAGCAAAGGACTACCCAGACATGTACCTGGCTGCCTTTTAGCTGTCGCTGCCTGGTTTATCCCTTGTGCATCTAGAACATGACCAAACATCTGTCTTCTTGCCTTAAAAGTTAGAATCTTTGCAAGAAAGCACCACATTTAATTTCTCTGCTGAGAAGGAGCATGAGGTGACCACCTAGAACTACCCACAGTAATGTGAGGGCTGTGCCTACATTCCCATCCCCTTTGCAGGCATGATTTCAGTCTCACAGACTTGGTACAAAGCTTTTAGCTTCCCCTTTTCTTTTTAATGATGGTTATAATTATTTCTATGGGAATTAACAGGAGAAAAATAGGTGGAGGAGGACTGCTACATGTGTTGTTGACAGAGGCATTATCTGAGCCCTGTTCTGTAAAGGAATATTGTAGAAATTTTAAATGCGAGTGCCACACTGAATTTGTCAATTGTAAGCAACAGGAAACTTTTAACTCCTCTCCTTTAAATGTACTGTTCAATTGATTGAAGCATGTCTGTGTTTCACAAACCAATATTTGACTTTTCTTTTTGTATAACAGCTAATCCAGTGGGGGGAAAAAAAAGGTCTTCTAAAGCTGCTGAGAGTGATGTGTTAGTCCTTGCCTTGGCCACACACATTCAGCATTTCAGCTGTGTTCAGCTGCTCCAAAAGTAATACACAGGGTGATAAACTGCAACAACAAAATGTTAATGTAACTTTATTTATACCTGTCTCGATACTATGTCTGGATGCAGTGGGGCTCTAGCTTGATACTGATGATACAGAGCAACAAAACCACGTGGCATTTTATCAGCATTTCTCCACTGTCTCATCCAAATGCTGTCCTTGGATTTATGCTTGTTTTTTTCCTTTGTTTTGAAAACTTTTAAGTTGTTAGGAATTATTCAATCTCTAATTATAGGAGCAGACAGTTCTCCTAACAATGTATGTTCAATACAGAAATTCAATGCCTCTTCTCTGTCTTTTATGGAGATCACTCTTATAAATTCTTTTCAGTGTAGTCAGTTGTGAGTAAACTTCTTCACTATATCTCCTATTTTTCTTCCTGGGGGCCCCAGATTCTGCACCTACAGTGTGGCAGCTGAAATACAGGTGGTTGATTCTATCCATCAGTTCTTAAAAATGTTAAATTTAATTTCTTTGCAAAAACCTCTGAACCTTTTCATTGTTAGAAGCTGACCACTAGCAGAGTGTCCAACCTACTGAAAGATGGTTAGCATTGCTTTCTGTTTCAATTCACTGTATGCCTGGAATTTAAGCTGAGCACCTTTTATTAAAAAACATTTAGTTTTTGTAAAGTAGTTGTGTGATTTGTTACCTTTCTGGTAACTGGATAGATCTCACTTGATTCAGAATCATAATATCCCTGTGAAAGTCATGTAGTCTGTATTTTAGGATAGTGTCTTGGTCACTGGCTCACCCGGCTTCTCAGGGGGCAGAAGTATGCCTGTGCTCAGAGCTTTTAAAAATATACCATAATACAGCATATTCTGCAGTAAATATGAGTTGATAGGCAAGCACCATTCCCCAGGTGAGTTAGGTCTGGATTTTTTTTTCAGGTCCCAGCTGAAGCAGTTATTTCTATTTTTGTCTAATATTTTCCATTCCATACCATTCACAACACCTACCTGGGATGCTGTTTCATAGCACAATAACTAGGTAACTACAGGCAGAGGAACCACCTGCATTTTGAAAGTAAAGATTATTCCTGTCATAGAAGGATGTGATCCCATTGACAGCAATCAGCTTTGTAAGGGTTTCTGCCATCATTGGTAGCTGCACTACAATGCTAATTTAGGTGGCATTAAAAAATAGGAGATAGACACATTCAGAAAAAAAAAATGTGTCCTTCACTTTCAGGCATCATTGCTAAAGAAGGAATTTTACTGGAATGCATGCACAAGATATTCCTCTTCAAACAAGAGCTCCAAAAAGCTTCCACTTAAATCTCCCTTGTATATGTAGAAGACAAAGTGTTGGGGATAACCAGACTGAAGTGTGGGAATAATGATGGGATCTTACTTCTCCATGATCCTCAGTGTCACAAAAGAAATGGAGGAGTGGGTTAGGGGAATGGTGCTGCCTTCTGCAGGGCAACATCTAGGAGAGGGATTTGGGACAAGGGATGGAGGGATGGGACAAGGGGGAATGGCTGCCAGTGCCAGAGGGCAGGCACAGATGGGATCTTGGGCAGCAATTGCTGTGTGTGAGGGTGGGCAGGGCTGGCACAGGGTGCCCAGAGCAGCTGTGGCTGCCCCTGGATCCCTGGCAGTGCCCAGGGCCAGGCTGGACAGGGCTGGGAGCAGCCTGGGACAGTGGGAGCTGTCCCTGCCATGGCAGGGGTGGCACTGGCTGAGCTTTGAGGTTCCTTCCTACCCAATCCATTCTGGGATTCTGTGACCGACAGATCTAGGAAGAAATGCACCTTGCCTTGCATTGAAAGCAGCCAGAGCAAAGTGGTAGTAAAGAATTTTGTTCTTCGTGAGTCTAAACAGGATAATGAAAATTCCTGTGTTCTCTTCTGCCTTGGTGAGATCATACATCAGCTGCATAACAATTCCTACAGTGCTACTTAATAGTAGAAAATAACTATGTGCAGGTTGAATGACAGCCCTACAAGATGCTGTAAGTACTGCCTTTTTATGAAGAATTTAAGTGCCTTGTGATAACTCAGAAAATGAACTTTGTGGGCAGTCGGCAAAAGGAAATGTCAGTGGTTTCTTTGTTCATACCCAGCGGAAAAATTCAAGCTGGTTTAATATGGTTCACATTCTTGCCAGACCTGTAAAGTCTCACAGTCCAGTGTTTGATGTGATGGAGACAACATTAAAGATACAAACAAGGTAGAAGTGCCCTTTTTTTATCCTATTCCAAGGTAGGACAGGCAGCTCTGCAGTCAGAATAACTGTATTGGAGATATCCTGATGTGGAGCTCAAGGAGGGAAATCCAGACAGCTGGAAGGAGTTCACATGCCAGCTTGTTCAGCTTAGGAAGTTTGAGTTGTCAAATTCACTGACAAAATGAAAAGCTCTATAGGTTTCTCTTTGTGTGGAGGCTCAGTGCACTATAAAAGGAGGTTCCTTTTTTCATTTATTACAAGTGTTCTTCAATGCCAAGAAAATAATTTTTAAAAATAGTCAGAGGGGAAAAGTCTGGTAACAGTGACAGATGTTCAAGGTGCAGTGATGTTTGATCCAGTTGGTTTTCCTTCACCTGCCTCTGCTTCCTCTTTCACCCACTACATTTTATTTCTCTGGTATTTTTTCTCTCTTTTCCCTTTCCTTCCTTCCTGCATAGGGGCTCAACAGAAAATGTAATTAATTATTTGCTGAAGTGCTTTTACTTGGAATAGGAAGGGTTGAAAAGACTGTGTTCACTTAACCCTTATGAATTTGGCTGATTACAATATAGTAGTGCTTTATGTCATGGCTCCTGTTGGGAGAATCAAGCTATGAGGCTGAGTACTAGTATGATGCATTTAAATTGAAATTTTGGTGATTACAGGAGAAAACATATTTCTTTCCAGACACATGGATGCCAGATTTTCTCACCACAGAGACATTACCAGCTAATATCTTTATTAATAACAATAATTACCTGTGCACTGCCTTCGCTACTCAATATTTTACAATGGAAAAGAGCACACTGACCTTTCACTCCTTTCTTGAAGGCGCAGGACCTGAATGTGATCGAGGAGGTGATCCGAATGATGCTGGAGATCATCAACTCCTGCCTGACCAACTCCCTCCATCACAACCCCAACCTGGTGTACGCTCTGCTCTACAAGCGGGATCTGTTCGAGCAGTTCCGGACTCACCCCTCCTTCCAGGACATCATGCAAAATATAGACCTGGTGAGTGATCCCTGACTTCAAAGATGGTTACATCTCCTTATGTGATCTCTTTTTACTCTTGAGAGGTGGAAAATATTTATCAGCTCTTACCAGTTCGTTTTAAAATGTTGAATTTTTCTTCCCTGTTTTTCGGGCCTGCACTGTGATGACTTCTGGGCAGCATGGAAACACAGAGTGGTTTGGGTTGGAAGGGACCTTAAAGGTCATTTAGTTCCAACCCTCTAATTTCTTTAACAACCCTTTCCCACATCTTTAAGTCAGGAGAATCAGAGGATTTTGAGATGCCTCTGGTAAGGAATTCCCGAGCTATGACACATCTTTCACCCCTCAAAGGGAGGACAATGTCAGATTCTCTTGACTGCTGCTTGTTAGAAACCTGCCTTTCAGGCAAGCAAAAGCTAATTTTCATCATCAAACAACCCTTTTTCTTTTCTTTTACTGCCTTTGCCAACCTATTAATGATTTTAGGGAATTATCTTTAAATAACTAAAGAGCAGGCATTCAGCTGTCTTATTCCCTGTCTGTATCTGAATGTGTGTTGTTTTCACCTGCCAAGTGTTTTCTCCACAGCAACCTTCCCCCTGTGTAAGGGAACATTTTAGAAGAAAACAGAACAAAATAGCTGTGGATAAGAAGCTGTTACCAGTGTGACTCTCAGTGGAGTATGACTTTGGGAAACAATTGTTAATTATTTCTGCATCTGATAGTAGCTTTAATGTTCATATGGAGAGCCTGAGTCTCTGCTAGAAAAGATTTGAAGCTTTACAAATGTTTCTCTGTCTTCTGGTCAATATTTGCAGAGCTGAGCCACACTGTGATCACTGGGTGCTATGTACTGGAAGGGAGGGCTGAGCAGGGCACTAAGTCTGTGGATGGAGTGAATAACATATTATGTCTAATAATCTGCAGAGTTTCTGGTTTGATTTGTTTTTAATTACAGGAGATTGACAGATATCTGATTGCCCATAAAGGAAAGTAATCTTAAATGTTGAACTGAAACCTTGCTCTGTACCTGTTCCTCCTTCTGTTCTCTCTTCACATTTTCTGGTCATGCAAGAGTTTTGGGAGTGGAGGACTTGAAGCTCAAAACTCTCCAAACTTTCAGCAGCTGCAGACTGCAGGCAGCACAATACTGTCTGCACGATTAGAACAAGATGTCTTCAAGTTGTGCAAAGAGGATATGGTGCGCTGAAGATAACAGTTGTCTACATTCCTGACTGAGATAGAGACCTTCTCTGGTTACTTGCTCACATCCAGGATAACTGGTGGTGGCCAGATCCTTCTGCTTGCAGCCCTGTGCCTCCCACAGACAGCAGCACGTCCTTTCCTTTGTAACAAATGTAGGTTTTCCTCAACAATTTAAACAATTCCTCCCCAAAACTATTTAATATTGGGATACAGCATAATGCCAGTTACATTCAGAAACTATTTAAAGCTTTCCAAGGGAGCATGTTGAATTTTTAAATAGCTCCTTTGTTCGAGAAGTGAGGACGTCAAAAAAGGAAATTTTTTTAATTTTTTTTTTTTAATGTACCTGTCACCATCTGGCAAGTGGTAAGAGCTGTCAGGCTTGTAGATCTGAATAAAAGATGAGATTCATCTGACTCCTCATCTACCCTGTCACGTCCTGCACTTCATGCACAGTATTGGCAGCACCACACAGAACCAGTCTTTGTCTTGTGTGCTACAGCCAGGATGTTCTAACTGGTCTTGCTGTCCCTTGAAACAGTGGCAAATCATGTTAGTTTTACTGCACCTGTTGCAGGGAGCTTGTCTGGGAACCATGTGGGCAGGATCTGAGAAGAACCAAAGTGAGTTTCTGTCCCCAAGAACTTTCCAGACTTTTCTCTGCAGTGACGGACGTGGGAGCTCCCTCCTCAAAGCTGTATGGGCCACTGCAGATGTCTGAAAGGTAGCTGTGCTCTAAAAGGAGTCAGAAAAATAATCCTTAAAGATTTGTCTCAATAAATTTCTACACTGTATGTTGCTGAAAGCTGGGAGGATATACTCATGGGGAGCATCTCCCTATTCTTGGCCTGCTCTTATATTCTTATTTTAAGCATCAATCCCAGCCTTCCTTCAGATAGAATAGTAAGCTGGCCAGGCTTTTCGTGGCCAAGACTGGTTATTCAGAAGAGGATGGATCCACCAGCTTCCTCTGTATTGGGGAGCTGTGTTGGCTTTCAGGCTGTTGTGATCAATGAAATTTTGTGGCCCAAATTGTGTAAATTGTAGATGGAAATGGTAATTGTTGTGACTTTTGGTAATGCAAGAGTGGTCAAGAAAAATTACCTTTCTGAAGCTCCCCAGGTATGTCTGCAGGGGCTCTGCTATGTCCTGACACCCTCTCTTGGTACTTTCTCCAGTCATAAACAGCAAATTATGTTTGCATTATCTGCACCCATGCATGCAACGGAACCAGCAGTGTAATTTTTGGCAGTGGCATTTAGTGACAAGGGGCAATGGCTTCCCACTGTCAAAGGGCAGGGATGGATGAGGTATTGGGAGGGAGTTCTTGGCTGGGAGGGTGGTGAGGCCTTGGCACAGGGTGCACACAGAAGTTGTGGCTGTCCCATCCCTGGAAGTGTTCCAGGCCAGGTTGGATGGGGCTTGCAGCAACCTGGTCTAGTGGAAGGTGCACTGGGATTGGACTAGATGGCCTTTGAAGGTCCCTTCCAGCCCAAACCATTCTGGAATTCCATTATTCCAATCATTAGATAGCTCTAGGGATTTACATGAGCAGTGGGTGCCTCTTATGCACTGTGTCACTCTGACATCCCTCTGCTCCAGCAAATTCTGCCCACCAGTTGATGAAAGATTCTCCAACTGTAAACTGTAAACTGTAGTCCAGATTTGTATTTCATAGAGAAATATTAACAGACAGTGTGATAATGTTTAATGCTGCAGAAATCAGACCAAAATACAGAGCATGTAAAGTCTGTAATGAGTTTTGGACACCGAAAGAGTTGCCAGTTTGCCTTGTCAAGAATTTATAAAATAGTTATGACATGTAAAGACTTAAATGCTTATTATTTTTACTCTGTTGGACATAATGTACTCATCAACTGAAAGGAAGCATGGAAGAGGTGAAAAGGCTAAAAATTTGATGAAGAATTAATTGGAGAGTGTACTGGGGATGTAATAATGAGTAGTTGATGGTGCAAACAGAAAAATGCACCTGCTGCAATTCTGTGTGTGTATACAAGGAGAGAATAACCCAGAGGAGTCCTCTAAGCCTAATCATGCTGGTGACATCTTAGCTGGATTACTCTGGGTTTAGAATCTCAGAATCATTTAGGTTGAAAAAGACTTTTAAGTGAGTCCAACCATCCCCAGCACTGCCCAGGCCACCACTGACCCATGTCCCCAAGTGCCACATCCACACAGCTTTTAAACCCTTCCCTGGACTGGGGGCTCCATCACTGGTCTGGGCTGCCAGGGCTNAGCCTCCTTTGCTCCAGCCTGAGCCCCTTCCCAGCTCCCTCAGCCCCTCCTGGGGCTCCATTCCCTTCCCCAGCTCCGTTCCCTGCCCTGCACACGCTCCAGCCCCTCGGTGTCTCTCTTGTCCTGAGGGGCCCAGAGCTGTCCCCAGCACTGGAGGTGCCCCAGCAGTGCCAGCCCAGGGGATGGGCCCTGCCCTGGGGCTGTGTCACCCCTGGCTGGCACAGCCCAGGGGCCACTGGCCACCTGGGCACACCTGTGCTCATGCTCAGCTGGCACCATGAAAGAAATTCCAGGTAGAAATAAGAACTGTAGAAAACAGAACCTCTGAAGGTGCTGATTTGCCAAAGGAAGGCTAAAGTGATGTGGTATTTTTCAAAGAAAATGCTGCTGTGAATGGAAATGGAATAATCTCTTTCACATACTTACAGGTTCACAGGTCATAAGGAAAGACTTTTCCAAGCTTAGGAGTAATGAAGCACTGTGGTAGGTTCTCAGGGACCTCTGGATAGCATAGGTCTGGCAGCATGGCACTGAGGGAGAGGACAGACCAGCACAGGGCTATAGGCACAGGTCAGTGTGGGGATGACTCTGCAGCCCCACCAGAGCTCCAACCAGAGCAGGAATTGCCCAGGTTACCTTCAGTACACACCTGGCCACAACAACTCTGGGCTATTCCTCAGGATTTGCACCACTGAGTTTACTCTGGAGACACACAAAATCTCTGTGTGCTTCATCATTGAGGCAAAAATAGGTGAATGTGTAAGTGTCATCAGTGTATCGACCACTTTTTATTGAAAACTACTTACTGGCCTCAGTGTTTTTATAAATTATCTAAAAATCACCATTGCCAGCTGATTGGAAACATATGTGAATCATGAATGCTGTACAGAAAAAACTGAAATCAAAATACCTTCTGCTTTGTATTACTTTACTTTTCATTTTAGAAAGCCATTTCAGTAGGAGATAGTGCATCTTGTTTATCTAAAGTGGGATATTCTTCTTCTGAATGGTGAACAAAGAGGAATGCTATGGTTCGTCTTCTGGCCTTGTGCAGACATATTTCAGCTGGGAGCTGTCTATATGCCTCCACTTCAGAGGTGGTCTGTAATTTGGTCAGCCACCTCAGATATGTCAGGAATTTGGTGGAGACTCTTCACTTATCATTCCTAAAGATGTGTTTGGTTCATGGCCACGGTGAGAACTCCTTGGCTTTCACTGCTCTCGTATTTCCTACGAGCGAGCAACTGATACCAGGTGGCAGAACAGGCCTAACTAGGAGCTGCTAGAATTTTGTTTGCAAAATAGTCTGATAGACATCAGGAGTTTGGGAGCAATGGCTTAGTGATGCAAAGGATTCAATTGATGCAATTTACCTCAAGGAATTTAATTCTTCACAGACATTTCCCTGCTAGATTTTAAAATCAATCAAGTTGGCTTTGCTCTGGCATAGCAACCCCTGTTTTAAGACCTGCAGGACTTAAGAAGTAGGTTTTTATGGCTTTCCTTAAAATGTCTTTAGAAAACCCTTGATCCTGCTGATTACCAGAGCCTGCCTAAATACTCTAAGGATTTGGGGTTTTGGTGGGTTTGGATTGGGGTTTTTTTGGTTGTTGTTGGTTTGCTTTGTGGGGGTCTTTTTGCCTGTTTTTTTTTTCTCTCCTCACTCCTACACCCCAGGAGTGGAGAGCAGAATACCTGGAAAAGCTCATGTGTCCTTGAACATGCTCCTCATTTCAAGATGATTCTGAAAAATACACTACTTCAAGTTTGCTGATTAACCTCTTGTGTTTCTCCTGCTATTGAATCACCTGAAGCTGTTTCACCCCTTCTTAAATCAGCAAGGATTGGCTTTGCCTCCAATTTGCTCCGGGTATGACTACTGGATACAAAGTGTAGCTGTGATTTATGTTTCCCTACAGAAGCTACTTAGTTGAAGTGCTAATCCTGTGGTACTTTACAGCGAGTGATTTTTCTTCTTTTCTTCTCCATTCAGTGTGCCATCAATACACCATATTACTCTCCCAGTGGTGAGCGTGGCTGGAAATAAAATACTCAGTGTTTCTTTCAATCACTTTCAAAGGGAAACAAAATTGACAAAAACAGGTTCAAAACTTATTCATTTTGTGCCAAGTGATTTTTTTCTCCTGTCTTGCAGAACTGACCTTTGCAGTTGCAGGCAGAGGAGGCAGCAACGTGTTGCACTGATATTTTTAGCTGGAGAAGAAGGAGAGGAGCTGTCATGTTCATTAGGCAGTGGCACTGCCTGGGCTGCCACAGGCCTCATGGCACTTCAGCATCTGCTGACAGAATCCAAGTGGAGAAAACATCTTGCCCTTGATAGCTCTGCTGTTGGCATGCTGTAAAGGGAAATATTTTGTTACTTCAGCCTTGCAGCCCAATTGAAAACAACAGTTGGGTGAAATAACAGACACTGTGGTTGTTCCCTCACAATCTCAAAATAATCTGCAAAACCTGAAATATTGCCTTTAAGTGAAAAGTGTTTCTAAATAATTCTAATCTTGTAGTACTTTTAATCTCTTGCAATACTTTGCGAGTTTGCTGTTTAGAAAACAAAAGGAGAAAGTATGAGTTTCTCATGGAAAATTGATCTCTAGGAAGAAATTCTCACTGAGGGTGGGCAGGGCTGGCACAGGGTGCCCAGAGCAGCTGTGGCTGCCCCTGCATCCCTGGCAGTGCCCAGGGCCAGGTTGGATATTGGGACTTGGAGCAGCCTGGGACAGTGGGAGCTGTCCCTGCCATGGCAGAGGGTGGGACGAGATGATCTTTAGGGTCCCTTTCCAACCAAACCACTCTGTGAGTCTATGATTAAAACCAGTTTTGGAAATCACTATAGAAAACAGATTTTGTATAGAAATATTAATCATATTTTAACACAAACCCTGACAAGGCCTGAGCTGGAGATGGCCAAGCCAGGTCCCCTGTGCCCATTGTACCACAGGTCTGGGTACCTTGCACTGCCAGGATTAGACTCTGCACAGGGCCAGGCTCTCCATGCAGCCACCATTTTATCTGGACAGGGATCAGATATTCCTTTTGAGGGGTTGTCTAATCCTGGATTAGATGTGCCTTTTAATCTCTGTTAATATGGAAGCCAGACTGGAGAGAGAGCTCTTAGAATGGGTTATGTTCCTTCATGGAGAGGCCTTCCAGTGCTCAGCATGACTAGGAAGACAGTAATTCACAGCAACTCATGGAGTTTCTGCTTACTCTTCTTTTTAAGCAGTCTTTGCAGTTTTTTGCTGTTTTCTTAGACCAAATAATTAAGGAGAAATTTAATTTTCAGAGTATCACTAAGACACCATCTCTCAGTCTTGTTTATTTACCCTAAGATCTGAGGTTTTTCTGTTCATACAGTCGTGTGTGCAGTTGGTTTTAAGACATGTATTAAAACCTGAAACTCATTTAATACTATTCACCCAGTTAATTTTTTCTGGTTCATTTTACTTTCAATGGAACAACGAGTGGAAATCTGTTAATTTTAACTTTTATTTTAAATTCACCTCTGTTACTTAAGTGTTGAAGATAATTAAAGCTCTTTGAAAGGAAAGGGCTACTCTTCCTTAATATGGTGTTGAGCTTTTATATTTTTTAACCTGACTAGATTAGTAGGAAAAGTGTTAGACCCTCTGCTACAGAGCTTGGAGCTTGGGCATGAGGGATGTAATACTGGATGCATTTTGGTTTTATTCCTGATCTGGAGCCAATAAGAAAATACCTTATTTAGGATATTCTCTGTATAATTCATTTTATTTTATTTTTTATTTTTTCTTTCTGCTTTTCTGTTTTCTTACTTCATAGGGATACTGGTGGGTACCTCACTGTCTCATTAGGGTATTGTGCTCTCAGGGTCCAAACAAGAGGTGCTTCATTTCTATATTGTTTGAAGTAGTAAGGCAAATAACTCCTAGAGATAAGTACCATTATTAAAGTAGATATTTTTAATTTTAGTCATCAACTACACATCAAAAATAGCCATTCTGAGTTCTCTAAAATGCTGACATAGCCTGAAAATACTGGAAGCCTGTCTTGCTTTTG
>VYXF01005588.1:144552-177505 GCA_013397295.1 Polioptila caerulea
TTTTGTTCTTTTGAAATATAACCCAAAGAAGATTAGTACCTTTACCACAAAAATGTAAGTCTGTTAAAAACATGTTAAGATTGAAGGGTTTGACTTCCCAAAATAGGGAACGTCAGAATCCAGGGAGTATCTGTGAGCTTCATTCAGTTTTTTTACATGTTTGCATTATGATAGTATTTTATCCTTTTGGTTAAAAGCTAGATATTAAGTTTTGCTTTTGTTGTGGTTTAGCAGAACTTGAGCTAACAAGGCAGAGCCACTGGGATGGATTCTCTGCAGGAGCCTGCCCTTGGCGAGGATGGGTTTCACCAGTGATTACTGACAACAGAGGAGTGTTGAAATGCAGGAAGATGTTTTTTTCTTTTAAAGTCTGTGGGCAACTCGCTTGTTCCTCTGTGAGCTGCATATCCTCCACCAGCAATTTGTCCCAAACTCTGTGCCAAAACCATGTCAGCCTTGCTCTGAGGTCCTCACGCTCTTTGCACGAGCTGTTTCTTGCTGTTTTACTCTGTTATTTCTCATCCCTCCCTCCAGCTCCTTTGCTTATGAACTCAGCACATCTTCCTACTCCTGCTTTTTTTTCAAAAGATCAGAGATCACAGTGCTCCACCAGGTCCTTATCTCTAAGAATATAAAAGCCTACCTGCAGCATCTGCCAGAGGCAGTGAAATTCTGCCTTTCTGCTCAAGGATGGACATAATCAAAAGGACAGCACAGAGATTAAACCTGAATTTTCTCTTGACTGATTTCCATACTTCAGTTGTTGGAAACAAAATAAAATAGAAAAAAAACCCAAACCAAACACCGCAATTCCATGACAACCCCAAAAAGCAACTCCCAGCAACTTTGGTCTGCGTCAACTCATTCACTTGGTGCTAGTTTCTAGAGATCCCAGCAAATCTTCCAGCTCAAAACAAGGGCTGGGCTTTCTGTGGGGGAAGTCACAAACAGGAACAACAAATTTGAATCTCACAGTAATCAAGCCATCAGCTGTCTTTGTTTTATGAACAGCAGCTGAGCTGGGAGGCATAATTAGGGTAATGGTTTCTGGCTCCAGCTGTGTCTCACAGCAGAACAAAGAGAGCTCAGCAGAGATTTTGTAGTATAATACACTTTTCCCCCCTTCTTCTTGGGAGAATTTTCAAAGATTACTCGATGGACTGGGACTATGATTCAGATACAAGTGAACATCAGTATTTTTCCACAGAGTGTGTCAAAAACTCACAGGGTTTTGCAGAACCTACCATCAGCGCTGTGCTTTCCTCCAGCCCAGGAGCAGCCAGGTGCTCTGGTGCAGACAGGCTCTACCAAGTGCCTCTTGTGGTATTTCCAGAGGATTCTAAGTAGGTGTTGAAATTTTTCCCCAGACCGTTTGTGTTTTGAATCCTGAATCCCCTGTGTGGCTAAGGAGTTTCCCTGGGACAAGGGTTTGGAAAGTGTGTTCTTTTTGGATGAAAGGAGCTGTAGGAATGGAGGTTTTCTGATGTCCCACATGGATAGCTGCCGGTGGGATGTATGCTTCTGGTGTGACCTACTGAGCTTGGAGAGGGATAAAAGTTAAAGCCTGACCTAACTGAGTTTTAGCTAACAAGGACCAGCTGGGTCACAGAAAAGGGGGTGGGAAGGGAAATATGGGGAAAATCAGCTTGGCTTCACCAGGGGGATGTCTGGAAGATGAGAGGGAATTTGCAGGATTCCTTGGGCCTAGAATCCAGGATGTGGAAGGTATGTGCAGTGCTTGGGGTGGATGCTGGGTAGAAGAGGAGCTTCCTTCTCACCATCCACTTGCTGTGGCTTTGAGTGCTGCACAACTCCCAGTATTGAGATCCTTAACAGTTGTCTTAAAGCCTTTTGTCCAGAAGTCAGTGAAACTATAACGATTTTGCTTTAATGTTTTAAAATGAAAGTAAATTTCTAGCCCAAATCATAGGAAGACTGGAAGAACTCAAAAACCTGATGGGCAGAACTGACAGAAAGAAATACAGGCATATGTCAGTGCATGGTACTTGAAAATGTAAATTTATTAATTCATCTGTGTGTGTTAAATTGTAAAATCATCTGTCTGTTAAAAATTATTGCAGGAGGATGCTGAGAGTTGTGCTAACTTGACATTAACAAAGTCTCCCTGGCTGTGACACAGGCAGTAATGTGATTATTCTTTAAGAAGTACAGGTGCAGTGGTGCCAAAAAAGAAGATGACAGCTTTGTGTATAAATTGATCCAAAGATCTATTCTGTTTATTTATGTGCTGTGATGTTTCATTCCAGGTGATCAGCTTTTTCAGCTCCCGATTAGAGCAAGCTGGAGCTGAGCTGTCAGTGGAGCGAGTCCTGGAAATCATCAAGCAAGGAGCTGTTGCTTTACCCAAAGACAGGCTAAGAGTAAGTGCTCTAGACTTCATCACCTAAAGTATTCTGCTCCTATCAATTACACATATATGCCCTTTATATCTGTAACTTCAAAAAATCATCTCTCAGTAATGACTGATAAGTGATTACACTGTCGATTGCCTTATGTGTATGTTTTCGTTTAAATTCCTAATTTCTGCTAAGTGTTTGGGTGAGTTTTTGTGATTAGTTATTAAATTGAAGCATGTGGAGGAATTAAAATTTTCTGAAGCTAAGGTTTTCTTCATCATATCCTGAAGATGCAGGCTCCTCTCTCCATCTGTTGTTTATTTATGCTGTAACCAAACATTGATAATTCTCTCTTTTGATTAATTTCTTTTTCTGTCTCTAGTGTTCTACACCTCTGTCTGGTCTATATTAAGTGCTATAAAGATAAATTTGGGGGGTTTTAGTTAAGAATTACCCAACTAGTGAAAATCAGTTCAGGACCTGTAAGTCTGGTCAACATGGTGATGAGCTTTCTGTATAATCCTGAGGAGTCCCCTCCATTCCTTTCTGAGAACATCTCAAATCTCTTGAGGGATTTACCACCTTGACAGGTTTTGTGAGGCTAAAATCCATTAATGGCTGTGTGATGTTTAAATACTACAATAGAGAAATCTGTGTAAGTGGGTAAGTAATCAAATGGGAGCTGTGTGTGTTTTTTAAACACGATGAATCTTGTTTCTCTGTATGCCAAGTGTATTTTAAATACTATCTGTTTTCTGCAGAACTATTTTTGTTGCTACTCTGTGATAAGAGAGTGAGAGCACCATTTCTTTGTGGTAACTTTAGTAAAATATCTTCTGATAAGGCACACTGAGTCTGTACGGCCACTGGTGGCGGCTGGTAATTTATTTATATGCTGGTAATTTTAAAACACCCAGTGGGAATTTTCTAGCTGGCTGCATATAGTAATGTCTTTCCTGCAGTTTGCTGTGTCCCTGAGATGGCACATCTTCAGTCAGACCGAATTCCTTCAGGAATTCAGGTTGGTCTAGAGTCCGAGTCCTGAGCAGCAGTACAGGAATAGCCTGAGTAGCACCAGAGCAGTTCTTAGATCCAAATCCAGCCCTCCAGGTTGTCCTTTCTACGTGGTGATGCTGTGAATACAGAGGAGCCCTGGAACTTTGGCTGTTTCTATGACAACTTGTTCTTATGTGCAGATAATTAAAAGCTTTAACGTAGAGGCTACAGTGATTCCTTCTTGACACAGAGCCATAACCAAATAATTTTGTTGCTTAGAAAAAAATGAAGATTTTCTCAGTTACTGAGTGTGCCACATCGACTGATATATCAGGCCACAGTCTACAGAAATGCTGTTTCTGGAGTGAAATCCCATCAAGTTTCAATTTTCTGCACTAGCAATATACAGTATTTAAAATTATATATTTATATTGCCACTTAAAGCAACAAACCAGCAGTTTTTGGCATGTGCCAAGCTCTGTAAGTCCTCACCAAACAGTCAAGTACTTCCAGTTTTAAGGAAGCTTAGTGTTGCTTGGAGCACTTCCCTTTCCTCTGAAGCACTTGAGTTTCAGGACAGACTTAGAAAGGGAATACAGCCAGCCTGGCACATCAGTCTTCTATACTGACCACTTACAGCTACTGGGTTTTGTCTTTTCGTTTTTCTTTGATTTCCTTTCTTTTTCTTTCTTTTCATTTTTTTTCTTTTTCTTTTTTTTTTTTCTTTTTTAGTACTTTTGCTGAGCAGCAGTTTGGCCAGAGCAGGTTACTTTTCCTAGTAGAAAAGGTGACATTGACCTTGGGGTGGGTGTTTGTATATATGTAGATATATATGTATGTATTGTCATGCATCAATTTGTACATGCAAATAACATCCTTCCTTTGCACAGACAGTGATGAGGAGCAGCATGTTTCCCTCCTACAAAAATGGCCTTTTGAGTCTTTGTGCCCTCTGTCCTTGTGCCTCTCTTCTGGGAGTCTCCCAGTTCCTCAGGTCTTCCCACTTCAGTCTGAGGTTTTCAGGGGAAGCTATTCTAAAGCTCGACAAACTCATATTAAGATCAGACTGAAGATATAGTTACACAATAACTCTGGCAACTCTGAGGCATTTCAGCAGCTAAATAAAGGAGAAAGCTTTAATCCTTATGTCTTTAATGACACTCTCTGGGCAAGTCTGGATGGGTGGGAGCAGCCCTACCCACGCTGGCTTTGATGGCACCTTTCAGGGAGTTGTGCAGTGCCAGAAGGGCCCCCCTGACCTTCTCCAGGCTGAGACCCTTTCCAGCTCCCTCAGCCACTCCTGAGGCTCAGACTCTTCCCTGGACACGCTCCAGCCCCTTGTCCTGAGAGGCCCAGAGCTGTCCCCAGGGGCAGGGGCAGCCTGTGTTTAGCCAGTTTGGACAATGTCTGGAGGAATTGTGGATCTGTTGCATCTGTGTTGACACAACCTACACGTGGTTCCAATCTGCAAAGCTGTGGAGTTCTGTCACAAGAATATCTATCTATCTAATCTATCTAATCTATCTATCTATCTATCTATCTATCTATCTATCTATCTATCTATCTATCTATCTATCAATCATACCAGCTTTGCAGTTAATTGCTAACTGTCAAGCAATCCTTGCCTTTTGCCACAGCATACTGAAGTGATGTAAAGTACAAGAGGCCCTGCAGAGATATTATCCCTGCCTCCTCGAAATAACCATCTTCAGCTGAAGCACTCTGGGGGAGGCAGTTTGAACACGGATGTGATTTGGAAAATGAGGGCTGAGGCAGAGATTTACTCACTTCCCTGCAGCTCAGACAATGATGGTTTTTTCTCCCCCCCTTGTGTGAGCACCTAATGTATGCACGGATGTTTTCAAGTGAATGTTTTCAAGTTGCTTTATCTTGGCCTTTGTCGAGGAAGTGAGCATTCAAGAGGTGCTACATGTATTCAAGTTCTGAGTCTGTTGCTTAGCCCATAGTTCAAACATGAATCAACGTCAACTAAAAATAACAGCACTTAGAGCCACGATCCTCATCTGCATAATAGAGCTTATCAGTTTGGGAGCACACCCTGGTGCTCCTGCTCCCTTCCACTGTGGGAAGCAACACGGGATGCAAAGTGAGCATGTGTGCTAGCAGCAGGTCATGGATAAATATATATATGTATGTCTGTGTGTCTTTGTTAGGAAAGATATCCTACATTTTCTTAGCAAGTAATTATTGGGAAATTGGAGATCTAACTCAGATTTTCCTTCCAGTCCTGGAGCAGTCTCACTGGAGACAAACAATGTAATTAACATTATTTTAAGCATATGCTTTTAGCTGTGTACTGTGGAAGGCCAAGAAAGTCCAAGCTGAGCAATTAGCCTTTTAGAAGACTTCTGCACAAACAGAGAGATAAAGGGCAGGTGCTGAAATCAAGAGCTGGTTATTTCTCCCTCAGTCTGTGGGAGGAGATAAATGAAGTTAATATGCCCAGGATGGAGGCAGAAGCCATGGCGTGGAGATAGAGCTGTCTCCTTCGCAGACAAGCAGCCCACAATCCAGGCTCCCTGCTATATTGCAGAAGCTTATTAAAGGCAATTTAGAGATCACAGTGATAGGTGAAAATTAGCCTCATTCTTTCTTTCTCTTTATTTTTTTGGAAGTTCTCAGGCTGCCTTGCTTCCCTTTGGTGAGCTATCTGTACTAGGATTAGGAGAGTGAGAGAAGCGGGACCGTGTCTGGAGCCTGTGACTTATCTCAGGATTTCAAGGGGAGTTAGCCAGCAGATAACAACTCTTCTGCAATAAGTGGGAAAACTTGTTTCAAGTGCCAGCTAGTGACTGGAAGCTGACATTTGGTTTCATGGAATGATCACACTTGGGAGGCCACATTTAATGCTTTATAAAAGAAAAGTTCCCATTACCTAAGCCACTTAAGATGGAGATTTGTTTTTCATGAGCATTTTCTGATCTGCTTGTGTTTTTCCCCTACACCTTTTCTCCTCATGTCAGTGAGTATTTTATCATCAGTGTGCACTCTGTCAGATGTTCTTTGTGTGCTATGCAAACGTGCCATTATGCCATCAACTCTCATGTTTTTGATATGGTACAAAATTTAATATTTATTGAAGTGCATTTGAGTTCAATGGGCATTAAAATTTCACAGAATATGTAAAAGGAGCAGAGGTAAAAGCCTTCAGTCTCTTGACAGAACAAGTTTCACTTTAGGTGTTAAAAGCACTTCTCATAGGTTTCCCCTTCTATTAACAATGTACTTCCAACTCCATCAACTTCCATTTGTTTCACTGAAAAAAGCTGCTAATCACTGAGGCACCAGAGCACAGGGGAAGAGTAAATTGTCATCATGGTGATGGCAGATACTGCCTGGGAGGTGAACCAGAGCAGCTTTATATCCCTGGCACATCACCCTGGGAAAGCAGCACCAGCACCAGAAGTTCAGCTACAAAAAATGCTATAAAAATAACGTGGTTGTTGACTGAGGTGGCAGTGAATTCAACAGGGGATGTCAAGCACAGGTCCTTTGGTAGAATCACAGAATCATTTAGGATGGAAAGCCTTTCAAGACCACCAAGTCCCACCATTTCCCCAGCACCACTCAGGTCACCACTAACCTACGTCGCCAAGTGCCACATCCACACGGCTTTGAAATCCCTACAGGGATGGGGACTACAACACTGCCCTCAGCAACCAGGGACCAACAAAGCTAGATGTGAAGAAATATTGCCCAATTCCACCCTGGCCCTCCCCTGGCCCAGCCTGAGGCCGTTCCCTCTCCCCCTGTCCCTGTTCCCAGAGCCCTTTCCCCCCGGCTGTCCCCTCCTGGCAGGAGCTGTGCAGAGCCACAAGGGCCCCCTGAGCCTCCTTTGCTCCAGGCTGAGCCCCTTCCCAGCTCCCTCAGCTGCTCCCCAGCAGACTTGGGCTCATTGCAAATCAGAAATCAGGAATGGCCATAAAAGACAGTGCCTGTGAAGTCCCCAAAACCAAAGGAGGCAAAACGATTTCTTGGCTTGGGTACTGAGCTCTCTTTGGAAGAATTTTTCCTGCTTCTGCAGGTGCTCCTTCCAGGGAGGAGACATCATCTATTGAGCAGTCAGTGGTGCCATCACACCTGCAGAGGGACAGGACATAGGCAGCCCTGCACAGCACCCCAGGTGGCAAAGGAAATTGGTTCCATAGTTTCTTTGGATTAGTGCCCTGTTGATCCAAAGAAACCATCTATTTCCCCATCTTCTATTAGAATTGCTCCTGATTATGGGGTTTTTTTCCCCCCACAGTCCTGCTGTCCTTAATCTTGAGTGGCTGTTATTTGGCCACAGCAAGATGCTGGATTCAGGATCCAGAGCAGTGGTCTTTAATAATCCAAATTAAACCTTGGGGCAGAAGTGTAATTGCTTTTAAAGCTATATACAGCTTTTTTTGTGATTGTTTTATTGCTGTAACACTTTTGCTGCTGTGGAGTTTGATGGAATAGTGCACAAATTAACTCTTGTGTGACACTGTAAAGGAGTAGGGACAGAGGAGTTACAGAGACCAGCAACTCCTTTACAGAGCTCCAGGGCACAGAACTAAGCAAGAGAGACAGAAAACTTCCTTAAAAAATAAATTCATCCAGTTCTTCCTGATATTTATCTTTTTCTTTTTTTTTTTTTTTTTTCCTGGCTCAAAGGTCAAAGTTCTTATTACAGTGGAAGCTGATTGTGTCTAATACATCCTTAGGTCTGACGCTAGGCAGGCGTCTACAACACAGACTTCCTTTTGCTGACCCTCAGCTGCTGTTAACCCTTACCTTTAAGAAGATCATATTAGTGACAGAAGTGTAAGAAAGTTTTAAACAAAGTGCTTTTTGGGCCTTTCCAGAGCACTGACCATATGCTAAAAATAAGAGTATTTATGGATTGTATTTTTCCTTCTGACAATTTACACCCTCAATTAAGTTGTCAGACTTCTCTGCTTCTGTGAGGTGACCTGTAAGTGATGGACAATAACTCACGTTTCTTTTGAGGGCATTTGTTCTAGCAGTTGGTTTCTCAGAGACCTCGAGTAGAGAAGAATATACTCCGTGTCCTTTGAGAAATATTATTTTGGGTAATGAAAATTCCAGGGGGAAAAAATTATCTTGGAAATTTTGATGGGCTTTGTGGTCAGAAAATAACTTATCATTGTGAAACTGTGAGCAGTCGAAGACAAGTCTGCACTCAGCTGACTCTGGCTAATCTTACATTGGGATTATAAACCTGTCTGTCTGTCTGAGCCAGGGCAAACCCTTATGCAGGTGCTTTTCTATTAATGTAAGCCTTGCTACTTAAATTGGTGAGAATGAGTTGAAACTAAACTGAATGACACCACTTTATAATAAGTATGTCCAAGCAGGAGTTTCTATCATTTAAATCTGTTTAATTAAATGGTGCAAACTTGTACGTAGGCAAGATCTAAAGTATGTGAAAAATACTATGGAAAAACTGTGATTATTATAGTGCTTGAAGTTAGATACTTGCTGACATAATGCATTGTATGGGAATTCTTGGCTTAGTAGTTTGAAACCTTACAGGAAGGAAAATATCGGCATCCTCCCAGAAGGGAACGAAAGCTTTGGGGGTTTAGTTCAGAAATAAATACCACCCTCACTTTGAAGCATTAATATGATAATCCACAGAAATTTAGTGACTTTAGTAGGAAGTAGGGTTCAGCAGCTAGTTAGAATACAAAGCATGTTCACAAAGAAAATTGCCTGGTTGCTTTAACACTGAAAAAGCCAATGGCCAAAGTAAATTCACTTTGCCACTTATGGATTCAAAGTCATGGAATTACAGAATTGTTTGGGTCAGAAAAGCCCTCTAAAATAAATTCCCCCAAGGTGTCCAACACGGCTTTTGAATGCTTAAGTGTTCAAAAGTCTTTGAAATGGGATGGCTCTTGTTGTTCCATGGTTAAAAGTGGATTTTAGCAGTCTTCAGAGAGCCTTGTTTGTAACCATGTGTAATGCAAATGCAGCTGGTGAGTTGGATTGAATAGTAACAACACTTCATTTTCAGAAGCATCCTTCAGGTAAAACGGAAGGAATCAGTTAACTTGGAGACTTTAAGGAAAGAGAAATAAATTCTGCTGCAGTCCTTAGCAGTGTAGTTTGACTTGAAACTTGCTATCCACACAGCTTCATATTGCTGAATTCAAGGTGTTTGAAATGCTGGCACAGGCTGGCAGTGTTGGTGAGTCATTTATCGAGCATATTTATTTATTTTTCAAAGTCTGGTTTAATACTTTTATATGAAAAGAAAACCAAAAAAACCTGACAAGAACTCTTCATCCAGTTTCCCATCCCTGTAAGTGTTTGCTTGGATTTTGACTGTCATACATGTCAAGGTTTGGGTTTCTTTGGTGTGGTGTAAGACGAGTCCCTTTGCATACAAGTTCTTAGTTACAGCTGAACATTTTATCTGCTTGAGTGTTGCCAGGCCTAGCAGCAGTGGTGTGCACTGTGGCACTCACAACCTCTCCCTGGCACTCCCAAAGAGAGTTCACTCACACTGTAACCGACACCATATTTACATGTTACTCTTAAGGCTGTTTGAAAAGGGGATGTGCTTTCCACCTTTCCCCAGTTGTCTTACAAGTGTGAAAATTATACAGTATCACATTCTTTGAATTATTTTTGTAGCATTATGGGGAAAGGGATGGGGAGAAAAAAATGCTCCACCAAAAACCACCCTCAAATGATTCCAAGAAACAAAATTTTTCAAATGTGAATGCTTTTGAGAACCCAAACAAGTTAGGTTTGCTTTTATACAGCAGCTGTCAGTCAATTTTGGGATTAAAACCAGCTTTTTAACTTGACTTTACTTCAGTGGTTATAAATTCTTTCATGGGGGTGGAGAAAAATAAACAGTAATTTTTGGCATTGTTGACTAGAACAAGAAAAAAAATCCAGCTATTTTATTTTGCTTGCCTGCCTGGCACACAGTTAAAAACATATTAATGCTTTTCTGACACCTCCCTATTGAAGAGTAATATAAACATCACTGCAGCATCAACATAGGAAAAAAGGCATTAGCAAACTTTTGAATCTCTGATCTTTAAACTGTTTCTCATGTAATATCAGTTTCTTATTGTAAAGCACCCAAAAATCCCTTTGAACAGAAAATAGTAATCATGCTTTCAACTTAGACCACTTGTATAAAGCTTTTCTTCAGAGATGAAGAATAAACTGAGAACTTCAGTCTTGTTTTCTTCCTTGTCAGTGAAGCATTCATTTCCATGGGGAAAATCCTGCTTCCGCTGGAAAATTTTGCTGATGGCTCCAGCATTCTCAAGGTTATCAGTCTGTATCTTCGTGCTTAGGAGATGGTACCAGGCATAATGCAAGCAGGATGCCAGGCAGGCCCCAAGGCTGTGCGTGTGCCATGGTGGGGAGTGTGGCTGGTCTTAGTTGGGAGGAAAGAGGGACTGTGCTTCGTGTTCCCCTGCCCTCTCCCTGATGTCCCTGGCTGCTGCTCTGTGGGGATCACATTGATTGCGTGGTAGCTCAGAAAGTGGAGCTGGTGCCGTGGTCAGCAGCCTGGTGGGGATCTCATGTCATGAGAGCTGTGTTTCTGCCTGTGCTGTGTGTGAACAGAGCAGCAAAGCTGGGTCTGTGAGCTCCAGACTTTCAGCCACCTCAGTTGGAGTGGGTTGAGACAAGCAGCTCAAGGAGCAGTGGGATGGAGGCAGAGTTTTGTTGGCAGGTGCACAGTCAGCTCGAAGAAGCTGGGAGTACACGGGTCACCCACATCAAATCCATCAGCTTTTGCTCACTCTTACCTTGGATAGTTTGCATTTTCTCACCCTTCTTGGTGAATAATTTCTCTTACACTGGTTACAGTTCAAATAAGACACTGATGTTTGAATCTCTTCAATGTCCTTTGACTGTTTGTTGTAAGTTTAAGGTAGATATTGGGCAGGAATTGCTGTGTGTGAGGGTGGGCAGGCCCTGGCACAGGGTGCCCAGAGCAGCTGTGGCTGCCCCTGCATCCCTGGCAGTGTCCAGGGCCAGGCTGGACAGGGCCTGGAGCAGCCTGGGACAGTGGGAGGTGTCCCTGGCCACAGCAGGGGGTTAGAACAGGATGAGCTTTAAGATCCCTTGCAACTCAAACCATTCTGCAATTCTGTGATAGAAATACTAATCCTTCAGTGCTGAGCTTTCCTTATGTCAGTCAGCCTGTGGCACTCCAAACCTGCGGCATTATCCTCCACTTTAATGCCACATCCTGAGGAGAGCAGGGAGAAGATGTTTTCTTGCTGCAGTGTTCCTTGCTCATTATGCAATCCTGTGCACAGGGTCATCACAATATTTGATAGAAGTATAGCGGCAACCCAAAAAGGATCAAGGGTGTTTTAAAGACAGCAGAGTTGTGAATATCAAAATGTTCCAAAACATAGCAAATCTTTTGTGTATCTCCTTCAGGTATTCCCATCACTTTTCTTGTTTGAGGTTTAAAGCATTAAAATTAACGTGAGTTAGAGTCAGGGAAGGAGCGGCAGGAACAGGGAGTTTGTTTGGTCTACTTGTGGGTGTTATGTCTGAAAGAGTGCTCTAGTGTTCCTCCAGGGACATGTACCTTGTTTGCAAACCTGTACAGATAGAGAATGTAGAGAACTGTCATTCTTTTATGCTGTTAGCTTTTATTTGTCACAGCCATGAGCAGAAAACACCCAAGATCCCAGCAAAGCAATGAGTAGTGATACTGTGATAAAGGACAGACTCAACCAAGTCCGTGGCAAATTTTTTGGGAGCAAGAAAGAATTTTTCCTGGGCTTTCCAAAGAATTAGAACATACAGTAAAACTGTATTCAGATGCATTGAGAACAAGCACAATATTTCTTTAGCTTCCCCACCTTCCCATTTATTATTTTGTTTTTCAGTGATGGGATATTGTGCATCCCAGTAAACTCCAAACCCACAGTACTTTCTCCCTGTCACTGAGACATCTGGTTGTGCTGGGGGAGCTAATCAATTGCAGACATTGTTGCTATTATAAGCCTGCAAGCCACTTGAAAACTTACCCAGGATTTTGGTAATGAAGGCCCTGAAGTTATTATTTGAGCTTTTTCTTTTTTTTCCTTTTAACTTCCCTTTAGGGGTCATCAGACTGGCAGTATTTTTTTTTTTTTTTACAAGCTCAAATTTTAGACTTTTGAAAGTTCAATTCTGGGTATGTCAAGCTACTTCAATTTCCTGTAAAAATGTTGGAGTTATGAATTGATTTGAAATTATATGAAAGTGAACAAACATCCAGGTTAACTATCTGAAAAGTTAGTATTTCAATAGATCAGAAACGTAGGGCTGATCTTGGGTTGAGGCACATGTGTCATTTCGCTATTAGAGCTGATGTTTACTGTTAACATTCGGTAAGACTATCAGTCACATTTATGAAGATAACTTTAAAAAAATTAATTTATAGCTCAAAAGGAAGAAGAATTTAGAGCTTGAGAGTGATGTTCAGCTCTCAAGGTGACGCACCCTATCGCTCCAACTGAAAACCCCTCCTTCACAACCTCACTGATGCCAAAATCTAACCAATAATGAATGATTTATCATTCTGTATTTGGCTTTTTCCTGTTGAAAGGGTGGGGGCGAGATCCTCAGCTCCAGAATACCGCGTCACTCCTAGCACTTGGCCCTGAAGCACATAAACAGTGCGCACTGTTACGAGCCCCATCCCAACGCCCGTGTTACACGGCCGCGCGTTCTCAGAGTTCCTGGAGCCTGATGTCAGGCCGGTGCTGGGGCTGCTGTGTTTTCTGGTTTTCTGGGGGTCTCACGTGCGGCCGGGGCTCGCAGCGGTCTGGCAGCACCGGCGTTGCGCTGGTGCCGCTCGGCTGGGCGGCGATAAGCAAAGAGACAGTCTGGCTCCTTCCAGGAGCCTCTCGGTCATGTCTGAGCGCTCGGCAGTTCCCAAAGCCTCTGGCTGACTTTCCCCTGTGGACCGTTCATTTATCAGGAAATGGAATTGGTTACAGGATTCCGCGCGCTGCCAAACCTCACTGACGAAATCGGCCCGTTCCTGCTCTCAGAAGGAGGAAGAATGTGTTAACTCTTTGTGCCTGATGCTTGTTTTTAGTGCTTTTGCTCAAAAAAGGCCCGGTTCCTTCCTACTTTTAATTCTGGAAATTGCTGACACTCTCAACCTTTATGAATATACTACTAATGCAGGATAATTTTGGCTATTACGTTTAGCTCTTTGCATCACAGTTACCACTGTCTTTATAAATATTATTTTAGGACAATTGAATTATGTTAATGGGAGATTGGCCTACTGAATCCAGTGTATTCTTGCTTCAAAAAACGTCCTCTGAATTAGAGGAGTGAAAATTAAGATTTATTAAAAACATAAACAATGCTTTGTTGTTTAAGGGAGGTTTGAAAGCCTAAGTTATACATATAACTTATACATAACTTGCAGGAGCTTAACCAGAATTGAATGGAAATATGTCTTTAATTATGTATATAGGATGACAACAAAAAAGCCAAGTGCAGTTCTGAGTGTGTTGCTGGTTTTGCATTTAGTTACAAACCCAGCTGTGTAATGGCAAGGTAAACACCACTCCTTTTAGATGCTATTTGGAGGTCATTGTCTTTCATTATGTATCAAGTTTTCAGCAAACTTTAAAAAACAAATGCACTCTTAAAAATGCAAAGGCATATTGTTTTGTGACTCACCAGACTCTGGGCTGCTCTGAATTTTGCAGGGCAGAGGTGGTTGTCAATCACAGAACCATCTGGGTTGGAAAAGCCCTCTCAGACCATCAAGTCCAGCTGTTCCTCCAGCACTGCCAAGGCCATCACTAACCCATGTCCTCAAGTGCCACATCCACACAGGTCTTAAACCCCTCCCATGATGGGGACTCCACCACTGCCCCAGGCAGCTGTGCCAGGCTGGTCAACCCTCTCAGTCAAGAAGTTTTTCCTAATACTCAACCTGAGCATGAGCAAATTCTCAGTTGTGCAGGTTACATCGAGAAACAAAGAGCCAATTTGGTTTTATTAATTTATTTATATTGATAGGAGGTACTCCTGGGGATCTTTCATTTCTCCAGTCGTCAACATTTGTCTCTTTAAGACCCCCTAATTTTGTCCCTAATTGGCTGAGTTCACTCCTTTTGCAATACTTTTTCTGTGTCACAGGCTGTGTCTGTGTTTCTGAGGGGATGGAGAAATGACCATTTGCAGGTTGTCTGCTGGGGGATGCAGGTGTCTGTTCCTGTACCACTTGAATCATTTCAGTCTGTGCAACAATGTGTTGCACTGGGAGCATGTCTCTCGTAACACATCAGTCTATTTTAATGCAATCAATAGTTGTAACCTCCCATGTATGAAATTACTGAGCCCAGAGGTAAAGCACAGTGCACATATGGTAATTATTATGTCTGGAAGTGGTTGCTGCATTAATTGATAGCAGTAGCAAGTAATGCAGCCCCACTTAATTTCATTGCTTCTTATACAAAAATCCTGTAAACAGAATTTTTGCAGTCTAATACGGTAGAGTGTTTTTTCTCCTTTTTATTATGAGCAAATCACTGTGGAAGCATTTAGAGCTCTCTTAGCTCATTTAGCTTCGTGGCAATTTGTGGTCCTTTGTTCCATAAGCAAAAAGTGGCTGAAAACAGCTCGTCCACAACCTGTGAAAGCACCATGCAAGCCTCATCTGCTGCTCTCTGAGACGTGTCTGGTGTTGCAGGACCCTCCTGGGGCTGGTGCCAGCCAGGGACCCTACTCATGGCCTGCATCCTGCAAGCCTGAGCCACTATGGGGGAGGATAAGTGGGTGATTTGGCCTCATTACTGACATAACTGAGGCTTGTAAAATTCAGATGTTTTCCAAGCTGTGTCTGCAGCTCAAGTTATTGTAAAAATATTACAAATTTAGCATTCCTTGCTTTTAAAAAATTGTGGTTTAGTAGTAAAAATGTAATTTTGCATTTAAAGCAGTGTGTCATAAATACTCCTGAGGATCTCAGAATGTTGGTCCTTTCCATTGTGAACCAGGATAGCCACAATGGCTAAGGGCTGTGCATGCTTGGAGATCCCTCGTTCTGTCAGTGAGAGGCTGATGATGATCAAGGCCACCAATGTGCCAGTAACACTCAAATCCACTTGCATTACATGTTGAAAACCGAGTGAACTTGTCACAATCCCAAAAAGACCTTTACTGTCATCTGGGGTAGCTCCAAATAATAAACTATTTTGGAACTGTGGTCTGGGTTTAGATCCAAACCAATGGTTTGGGTTAAAAGGGCTTAAAGCCCATCCAGTGCCACCCCCAGCCATGGGCAGGGACACCTTCCACTGTCCCAGGCTGCTCCCAGCCCTGTCCAGCCTGACCCTGGACACTGCCAGGGGTCCAGGGGCAGCCACAACTTCTCTGGAAAATCTGAGCCAGAGCCTCACCTTTCTTCAGTGATTTTCTTGAATGCATGTAAGATAAAGACCTGGCTGAAAACGGACTATTTCGGAGTGATAGGTAGTAAAACTGAATCATATAAAAGCAAATATAATGTTGAAAGCCTTACATGTAGGGTTCTCAGAAGCACTGTTGAGGGTTTCACTGGCATCAGGGTTATGGTGACAGTTGTAGTTTTAAAATCAAATACATTATCAGTTTTTATTCTCTCCTTTACATCTTGTAGTTAGGAAAGATGCATCCTGTTCATACAGAAGGCTCGTTTATCTTACTGAAATCCAGGAAAGCACGTTTCATTCCAGGATGAAGGAATGCATCAGAGATGGGTATTGCACAAGATTCCAAGGTAGCTTGAGAGGGTGGTGCTTGGGTGAGTGACTGGAGTACAGTGATTCTGCAGTTCAGGAATGAGGTGCAATGGCCAAGATGAGGATGAAGGGTGGGCTAGCACAGGACACTCCTATTCCCAAGCTGCTGTCTGCATGGAGACTAATATTTACATGGAGGCTTAATGTCTGTCCCCTCCACCCCTGAAGATTATTCCAGCTACCTTCTGGAAGCTGCGTTCTGGATTCGGTCACTTCATTCCCGAGTCATTGCTTGCTTTGCAAACTCAATTGCATTGGAATGAAATCACCTTATCCTGGAGTTGCCATAGCTGCTTCCAAAGAGCTATTCCATAATACTGTTACTCAGGTCAGTCTTCTGCAGAAGCCTGGGCAGTGTTTTGGCTATTCCAAACCAGTTTAAAAAAAAAAAGTTTAAACAAAAATTTGCAGATGACAAGGTCCTACCTGCCCAGCCAGGACTACCATGGTGTAGGTATCAGTAACAATTGAATTGTATAAATGCAAATGTAATAACGTTAATACATTAATACATTAATATCTGCTGTGGTTCTGAGACTTAATTCTTCAAACCAGTAAAAATGGAAGAAGGGAAATAAAGCAGTTCTAGCAGCAGGTTGATCAGCATTGCAGGAGTTTGCTGTTTCTCTCCCATGGTTGTCTTTACCTTGCCATCACTTGAGTTCCCTTCGCCATTCTGCAGAGCTGTAACTGCAGTCACAGCCCTGTACCCAGCTGAGCTGAATAATGCCTCAGCCTTGGCTGTGGCACTCTGTGGGTTGTAATTAACTAGCTCCCATTAAGGCAACAGATGAAAATTCATGCAGTTACATGCAAAAGCTTTGGAAGATGAAATACTGTCTTGTAACAAGAGGTGTTAAAGGAGGTTTTGTTTCTTTTTTTGCTCAAGACAAAGGTGAAAGTTTTAAACTAAAAGAAGGTAGATTCAGAGTAAGGTATAAGGAAGAAACCTTTTATGATGAGGGTGGTAAAATACTGGTACACATTGCCCAGGGAGGTGAAGGATGCTCTAAAGTGTCCAAGGCCAGGCTGGACAGGACTTGGAGCAACCTGGGGTAGTAGGAATGTGTCCCTGCCCATGGCAGGGGTGGGACTGGATGAGCTTTGAAGATCCCTCCCACACCATTCTGGGATTCTATGTCTCTATGAAATAATTATGTAATTCTTTATGCTACCTGTAGAGAGCAGAAAAATATTTCTGTACGGGACACAAGGGAAGTCTACTGCAAAGATCTTCTCCTTCCTTGGATCAGAAGAATCTGGTTGTGCTCTGCTGGTGACACAGTCAGGATGAGAGGGAGCCTTTCAGCATCTTCATCTCACATCCAGTGGTGTGATCAAACCAGCTCCAGCTGGTTCTCAGCCATGAGGATGCTGTTGGGCTGTGATGAGCAGAAACCATTGCTGTCAGGAGTGGAGCTTTGGAGGAGAATAATGTAACTGGTGACATTTTCTAACTGCCATCCATGATGAGGAATGTATACCATCCTGTTGCTGTCCATATGGCAGAGCATCCTAGCCCAAGGCAGTAAAGGGTGAGGGGCTGATGTTGGGTGCTCTGCAAGCTTTGTGGAGGGGAAGGGTCAGGAGATGACTTACAAAATTGGATTGCCAAAAAGAGATCAGTCAAATATTTCTTTATGCACAGCTGAAGTCTGGCGTTTCATTGCAATGTGAAATAACCAGAGAGGGTAGCAATAAGCTCTGATTTTCCATGTGAACTCTTGAGACACTGCATTGGCTGTCCATGCATCTATTTTAACTTAGGTGTGCAATTTAAAAATAAAGTAGTAGTCACGAAATTTAGTTTTTCAGTGGCACTTAGAAAGAGAGGGTGATTTGGACTAGAAGAAGAATGTTTAGACTAGATATTAGGGAGGAATTCTTGACTTGAAGGTGGTGAGAGCTTGACATGAGGTTTTCCAGAGAAGCTGTGGCTGCCCCTGGCAGTGTCCAAGGCCAGGCTGGATGGGGCATGGAGCAGCCTGGGACAGAGGAAGATGTCCCTGCCCATAGCAGGGGGTGGAATAGGATGAACTTTAAGGCCCCTTCAAATTCAAACCATTCTACAATTCTCTGATTCTCTTACTTTATAGGACAGAAGGGCACAAGTAAGAGACTTTGAGCAGAATTTAAACTTTATACAGGTTCTAGCATGAAACAGTCTGTGTATCTGTTGTGTGACACCGGATACGTTAGATTGACTGATTTCATTGGTTTAAGGAAGCTGCTACAAGAAAGAGATACCAAGTACAAGGCAGAAAACAGGTTCTGGAGAAACGGGAGGATGGGAAATTAGCGTGAGAGTTTCCAAGTTTCTCCCCATGGCAACAGGGCTCTGACCTGGATAAACAACTCTCTGCACGTGTATGTTTTTCAAAGCTACTTCCATTCTGCTAACTGCTGGCCTGCCACATCATTTGAACTCTGTTAACCTTCAAGGATGATCCCATTTTTTCTGAAAGAGAGCACAGAGGAGCTTCCCTGCCCAAAGCTGCAGAGCTTTGGCTTTGCAGCAGATTGGCAGGAGCCCCACACTCATGAGCAGCCCAAAACTCCCTGTCCAACACATCTTACAGGAGGGCTCCCAGCCAGAGCCCAGCCCCTGCTCACTTCAGAGCTGTACAATTGCTTAAGCTAAATAACATTCCCCAAGTTTCCCTCCCTAGAAAGCCTCCCTATACTTTTATTACGTTTTTTGCTGTGACTAAATCTGCTTCACACGTGTTGTGCAGCCTCCCCTCGCTCCATTGCATATGTTGTGAGTCCAGTGAAAAGTCCACTGCCAAAGGCACTGCATTTGCATGACGTGTTGTTTCCAAATATCTTGCAACTTTGGTCAAAATAAAGTAAAATTACACTGAAATGCCCTGATCTCTTTCTTCCCCTGCTCAGTTGAAAGCTATTTCCAACCTGTGTGTTCCTTTTCTACTGCAAACCTTCAGTGTAGGCAGAGTAGCTGAAAAGTATAAAAAGTTGCATTTAAAATGAATTTATCAATTTCTTTGATTAATAAAGTCCCACATTATCCCCCCTCCATCAAGAAAAGAAAGTATTAACCACTTCTTGAATAAAAGGCAGAATAATGTGTCAGAGGCCAACACCTTTATCTCCAAAGGTACAAAATTTAATGAGCTATGACAACTAAATACAAGATAAAGGGAGAAAAAAAATCATGTAACTTCTAATTATACTCATCCAATTGCTCTTCCACTTTTAAGGTTTAGCTGTCTTTTCTGAATTAGTCTTTTCAATTAAGTTTCCATAACATGTGGCAGATTGAGAAAAACAGTCCTCAGAAAATTTCTGCCCTGGATGACAGATGAACTAGATAATGGAGTATAATCTCTTCCATTTTCATGATTTTGACACATTTTCACTTCTGTGTGTATGTTTAAATCAAGGAATCAAAATAAGTTTGAGTACAGAATATAAATCCCAGACAAAATTACAGCTTTCATTGCAGTGTTGGGTTAAATGTAAACAGCAGGAATGTTACAGATATCTTATAATTAAATGCATAAATCAGAGGAATGTCTTGAATGTTTACAACAACTGCACCAAGAAGTGAGAAAGAGGAAGAGATGTACTTTGTCAGCTGGTGGCTGCATCCACTGCATTCCCATACAGAGTTTAATTTTGTCACAACCTTTGGTACAAGTTGCAAAGCTTCTCTCCAGTTGATTTACAGGCTGTTTGTTCCTGCCGAGGATGACTAGAGATGGAAGTGGCTTTTTCCTGGCCAAGCAGGGGTTTTCTCCTGTCTGTCATCATCACTGCTGAGGACTCTGGTATTAGGATTTAGAGGGCAGCTGGTTTAGACCACCCTGCCTTTTTTGTAGCTGTAGATGTTCTGGAGTATCTGGTGATGGTGCTGTATCCTAAATTCATGTGGATTTAGGCTGGGCTTATGATGAGGTTGTAATGCTGAACCCACAATCTGTTGAGCTCACAAAGGCTGATTTTTCTTGACTGTGTCCTCATGTTAACTCTTGTGCCTTAACAAACACTATTATGCTTCCTTCTACCCGGGTTTTCTCCTTGCCCTATAAGTCGGAAAAGCCATCAGACCATCAAGTCCAACCATTCCCCAGCACTGCCAAGGCCACTACTGACCTGTGTCTCCCCAGGTGCCACATCCACATGGCTTTTAAACTCCCCCAGGGATGGGACAGCCATAGCTGCTCTGGGCACCCTGTGCCAGGGCCCCACCACCCTCACAGCCAAAATTTTTTCCTAATATCCCATCTAACCCTGCCCTCTGGCAGTTGAAAGCCTTTGCTCTGATGTTTAAACTGTGGGGAGTGCAACCAACCTGTGGCTCATGAGCTGTGGCTTGAGGACAGACAGTGTAGCAGTGGGATGAGAATTTCCTATTTTGATGATGCTGTAGCAGCAGCATCCCAAGCTCCACAAGGAAGATTTCCCTTCCTTCACTGCAGCATCTGTGCTCTGTCAAAAACCACAGCAAAGATTGTTTTTATAGATGGGAAACCAGAGTTCTGGATAGCTCACTGAGGGAAGGTCCCTCGAATCTATGGGAGACTGGCAGCTCCAAAGCATAGAAGGAAATTTTGTGTCTGTGGAGCAGAGTGGCAGGAGAGCACAGGCCTTAAATTTCCATATTGTCCTTGCTGTGAGACCCATGAGATCCAAGTGGTGCCTGTAGTTCTGAGCATAAAGTCAGGCAGCAAAGCTTTGTTTGAATTCCTGGTGCTTATCTGCACCACCAGGACCTGCCAAGCTCCATCCTCCTGAGGTAAGACCAGCAAAGCCAGATTGTTGTCACCAGGGTAAACAATCCTGGCCTGAATGCACAGGTAGGAAGGGGGCAGATACGTTCAAAAATAAAGGAACATAATAGCATTTATGAAAGAATTCCCCAGTCTGAGATGGGGAGTTCTCTAGAAATATTTGATTCATGTCCTAAAGACAATCTCTACCAGAATAAGTTTTAATACAAGTGAGTTACCAGTGAAGGCAAACAAATCTGGAAATGCTGCATCTAAAGCATAGTGAAACAGAAAACACAAGTAATTTGCATTCATTATTGAAACAGCAGCTCACTTGGGGCCCTTTTTCGGATTGAGGTGATTGTTTGCATTAGGGAAAAAACGCAGTTTCACTGTAGGAGAGTGCTACCTTTTTAACTGGTGGCTGTAGGATGATAGCAAGCATACAGATCCCTTTTGGTTGCAGTCAGCTCCTGACTTCCTGTACTCAGACAGTCAAGGAGATTGCCCAGTTGACCAGATTCAAGATTTGTAAAGGTGTCTTAACACCCTGGAGGAATCCTTGTCCTGCTCATACTTACCCTTTCTCCTTTCTACACACTGCTTGCCTCTATCATTGATAAAGGCATGTTTTCAAAACCAAATTTGAACTTGCTATCACAACCTTCATGAATGTAATGGAATATAGAATAAAATATAGCATAGAATGAAAAAAAAAGCTTTTTTTTTTTTTTTTTTTTTTTCAGAAAAAGCATCCTGGTTATTTGTTGAGGTCAACTTAACACCACCCCTCTCCCCTGCTTTTGGTTTGTCTTCACAGGACTCTTAGCATTAGGGCTTTTTTTTTTAATAAAGCTGTGAAGTCCACATTCACAAAATAACTGTGAAAACGTACGCATTTGGCACCAGCTCCTCAGCTGGCAGTCCTAGCAGAGATAAGGCTGCAGTCTGGCACTGCGTGCTATGGCTGGAGAGGTTTTACTGTCACTTGACATTTCACTCCTCAAGACAAATAAATGGGATTTCCTGCATGCGGCAGGGCAGCGCTGCTCATCTCACAGCACAGTCTGTCTTTTTGCAGAGGCTTGAAATACTTAAGAAGGGAGTATGTCCACTGGGGTGTACATTTTCCAGTTTGGGGAGATTAGGGAGCCAAAAGTCTGCCGACTCAATAGGGTGTTAGTCAGCACGTCCTGAGCTTCAGGCAGATAAGGGTCCACTTCCTAGGCTGCCCTGATCTGAGAGTTAACAGTTGGTGACAGCGAGTCTGTCTCTGTTCTTAAGTCATTGTTATAATTTTTTGTAATATTTACAGGCCTGGCTCTCTCAGATTAAAAAGTACAAAATCAAAAGGAGGTCTTCCTCCGTGGGCGCTGGGGGTGGGGGAGGATGTTTGGGCCTGGCACGCAGCCCCAGCGCCGCGCTGGGTGGGAGGGACCGGAGCAGGATGTCGGCCTCGGCCCTGTGGCTGCCGCGAAGGAAAACCCAAACCTCGTCTAACAACCTTCCAGGAGCCCTCCACACCAGGAAACCTGCTGTAAATGTCAGCCCCCAGGATGCAAATCAGAGGTGTTTAGCTCAGCAGGGAGAATGGACCTTGTCTCTCTGGCTGATGCATGAAGCCGAGGCCTAGGCAGTGCATCAACCCTTGCACAGTGATAACGGAGAGGAGCGTGGTCCCAGTTGTCCAAAGGAATGTTCTTTTTGGCTTGGTGGGATGTTTTGGAGGCAGCGTTGAACCAGTATGTAGTGAAAGCATGTCTGGGACCTCATCACTGGAAAAGTATGCAAGCTGAATCACTGTGCTCTTCTCCTGCCACCTTTTGTGTTGGGGGAATATGTTCTACACAAATAAATGAGAAAACAAAACAACTGTGACGTGGTAGTAGCTGTAGATTTGGGGTGAAGGAAACAGGCAGATGAAAACAGCATTTTGACCTCTCAGTCTTTTGTGGTTCTGCTGGATTATCCCAAGACTGTATTACAGCAGAGAAAGGTCATAGAGTAGTTTGCAAAAGGAAAAATCCTAAAACTGTGACATTAATGGGGTTTATACTGTTACTGTTCTTCAGTCCCTTCCCAGCTCAGATGCTGAAGAGCAGAGATGTGAGTGCTGGAAACTCTATGGATGGGTCACAGCATCCATCAGCAAGCTCAGTGTGGGACTGAGTCAGATGACAAAATCTCCAGCTCTTTCTCCTCGGTGGAGGGAGAAAAATCTAACCCTGGGCATGACAATTCCAATGGGGGGGGAACCAAAAAAAACCCCAACAACAGTGAGAAAAGGGTAATATTTACATATTCCCATATTCCTAGGTCAGGATATGTACATTGTCCATGCAGGGTTCCGGAGGTGCATCCCTCTGGCATCAAGGCAGGGTGTCAGAGAATGATCAAGGCTCCAGTGCCTTGCCAAAACATGAGAGTGTGGGTCAGCTTCTTAAAGTTCAGTAGTTTCCTTCATTGTCACACGTGTATCCAACACCTTCTGCTCGATATGTGTTGCTGATTTTGTGGCACACACCATGGCAGGAGTTTTATTTGCACAACAGTTGGATCTCTGGTGGGAGTAGAAGTCGGGCAGCAGGGAGAGATTTATCTGGGGTTTGTTTCAGGACGGTGGGATGGTGCCTAGCCTAGGTGGGGCAGCCATCCGTGATGTTATCTGGAGCACAAAGCATTTCCATGATAAACAACATTCCTTGTATTTTAGACTAGTCTGCTATCAAAGTCAAAACAACTGCTCTGGCTTAAACAGTAGCACTCGATGCTTGAAATGTAAAATATGTATTTGGCTCTAAGATTTGTCTACAGCAGATTCTCCATGTCTTTTAATATATAGCTACACATATTAGTGTACATTTATTATTCAGCAGAGTTATTTTCTCCAAAGCTTCCACCATTCATACACTTAATAGGCCCTCTTAAATCCTTTCCAGTGAATTTCTCCTTATTGTTAAAAAAAGTTTAATTATATCAGTTAGACTAAAAGTATGTAACTTGCTTTTCAGAAAATAATTAGCAGATGGTTGTCTCTGACATAAGAAACGGAATACTGTTGGGCATTTATAGTATTTTGTGTTTTAAAAAGGCTGATGAAGGGAATATAGATCTGTGATTTCTATCCAGAAGTTGAAGCAAACTTTGTCCAGGTACACAACTTAATTCTTCTCTACTGCCTTCACTTGAAATATCTCCAAGAGGAGACTTTGCCTTTCCCACCCCTACCTCACCCTCCTTTTTGTTCTTCCACATTGTTGCAAATAATCCAAATTGCCTGGGAAGAATTATTTCGGTCTTTGGCAAATCCTGAACTGTGAAAACCCTTTTTTGTTTTATATACGGGTTTCCCCACTGTCCAGGTGATACTGGGGCTCTGAGAGCATCATGAGCTTTTTTTGGAGGGAGCAAGCATCTCCAGATCTCACAGATCACAAAATCACAAAGTCATTTGGGTTGGAAAAGTCCTTTAAGACCATCAAATCCAACCATTCCCCCAGCACTGCCAAAGCCACCACTGATCCATGTCCCCGAGAGCCACATCCACACAGCTTTTAAATCCCTCCAGGGATGGTTATCTGCTCCAGATCTGGTTGACTGCAGAACTGATCTTCCCCTGCCTTCTCTTGCTTCCTAGACTTTATAAATACATTTTCTGTCTTCTGCAGAGTGACCCAAACAGTGAGTGTGCATGTATGGACTTAGGACAACTTGAGCTTTTGCCCAGTTTGAGACCTTCAAAGAGCTGATCCTCATGAGATGTCCCCAACTGATTTATTGCTGCCAATTTCTTAAACTTTACCTTTTGTGCACTTGGCTAGTGGCAGAATTCATAGAGTCACAGAAATCAATGCATGTTTTCAACTGGAAGGGACCTTAAAGCTCAACTTGTTCCAACCCCCTGCCATGGGCAGGGACACCTTCCAGGTTGCTCAAATCTCACTCATAAAATTCTGGAAAGAAAAACTTCAGCCTTGAATCAGCTTTGTTTGGCAAGTGAGTGGTATTCTGGGGTTTGTAAAGTCTACCTAAGGTACAGGGTTTAATTCTGAGACTTTGGAAATGTATGTATTTCTAAGTCCTTCTTTGAGGGTACTGCTAAAGCATCATGGTCTTAACTGTGAGCTGAGGCATCCAAAATCTAGTTCTAATCTTGTAACCTTTTGTTAGCAGGTCTATAAGTCTTCTATAAAAAGGCATCAGTGAATGAGTGATTTCTAAACTCACTTCAGTTTTAACAAAAACATTTGCTGAAAACATACTGTTTTTCGTGGTTGTGTAAAGCCTTGTACATTAATCTAGAGAAGGATGGCTTGCAAGCTGAAGCACAGAAAGCCAGGGCTTAAACTCATTTGCACCTTCCTTACCAGTGGTAAAAATACGGACTACTGTTATGAAATGTGCATTTTCTGCAAATCCCATGGTAGGGAAGGCTTATATGTCTACTTCATAAAAGTTTTGTGACTTTTAGAGTCCTTCCCATTTGTGCTTTGGTTCCCTTTAATGCCACTGAGAAATGGCTTCAGGGATTATTCTGTTTTTCAGGTTTTAATTCCCTAAATTCAAAAGCACACAGAGGATTTTACTTATTTATCTGAGTGGTTGGTGTATGTACACAACAAGTGCTGAAGCGAGGTCAAGACCAGGACTGTTTCTGTCAGTTGAGTCAGTAGCTTTGTTCATTCCATGTGTTTTTCTCTCTTCTTGGTTAGGTTTTTTTTACAATGTAAAAAACATCCTTTGTTTAAATTGTTGTCACTTTGAGGTTTTTCATTTTTTGCCCAGACATATGTTATGTCTTCCTAAAGGCCACTGTATTTTCTGAGCTCTGAGCTGTGCCTGGAGCCTTCTCTTGTGCAGGGGAGCAGCCCCAGCTGTGCCAGGCTGACTTTATAGCTGCTGACCCATGGTCCAGTGTATTTTCTGTGCTGATTAGAAGTAGCCCAGAGTCCAGGTGTTTCTGATGTGAACCCAAGAGATCCTGAAATAGGTACCTGGCCTTGTCCTAAACTCAGAAGTACATATTTATACATTGCTTTTGGAATCTGTACAGATTAACAGCCTGGTATAAAGACAAAAATGGCACAAATTGCTCCTATTGACATTTATCAGCAATATCTCTTTCCTGGAAGGAAGACAAAAAAGTGTTTTGTGTTTGCATCTCTGAATTTCTAGGACTTTAATGCTCTCATTATTTGCCATTCTATCCCAGAGAAAAGCAGTCTTCTTCTTACAGTACTCTGCGAAGCTTTGTGCCCTGGCAGGTTTGCCACAAATATTTAACTCATTTAAATAATTGTGTTTTTACCAATAATTATCTAAGCAGAGCTGTTTGATTGATTTTTCCCAAAATGACCTGGCTTCTCAGTACTCTATGAAAAAATTTGTAATTGCTGAACTCTGACCAGAGGCACGTCTGGTCCTCTGGCAGTAGTTCACATCTGACACTGAAAATTCACTGCTGAGCATTTGTTTTCCTCCAGCTGTGGTTGTACAAACCTTTACTCAAAGTGATATGAAAACAGAAATCACATATCAATGAAGCTTGCTAAAGCATTTCTCTCTCTGTAGACGAACTCCCCTACCCTCCTGGACCTGGAAGATCGTGACCCATTAGAATGTGGGTTACCTGTCTTGTGGAATTTTACTCCCTGGGAACAGTGTTGTTGTCTACTACAGCTTGTGCAGTTGCTTAAACTTTCATAATTCCATTTTTATAAATAATACTGTATTTAATATACATTTGCTAAATAACAAGTAATATATTTATTATATTTAGTTTGTGCACAGATTTTTTGAACCTCTTATTAGCCTTTCTGTTTCCTTTTCAACCTCCCTGCCATGCTCTGAGCCTCCGTTTTCTTCACTGTCTTTCTTTCTGCACCGATTCCTTAGGCGGATCTCTGAACAAGATGTGAGGCTCACACTTAGTCTAGCACATTTCCTGTTTGCTTCCTTCATCTCCTCACCATCATCCTCTATGCTGTGAGCCCGAGGAGGAGAAGAAGAAGATGATATCAGGCAGGTGTGGTGTGGCCTGTACTGATACTTCACCAGAGCCACACAGAGTTTCTGTCTGAAGTCAAAGAGAAGCACCACAGACACAAACAGAACCTGAGAAAGATGAAACGGCCCTACCACCCCACAAGAATTAAGTAATTGCAAAAATTCAATCTGTCACAATCTTAGAGCAAGCACTGGGACGTTTTCTTCCATGAACTGTGGTCTGTTAAAGAACTCGAGTCCTTATATTTATATAAAACCCAAATATGTCAGTGTTTCCATATGTACCTGTGTATCCATACCATGGACAGTGTATTGGGTATGATTGTTGAATTGTTTTCCAGATCTTTGGCCATTAATTTGACTTAGATTGGTATTTTGGGGACCAGATTTCCAAGTGGCATTGAGGAACTTGGCAGAAAAGTACAGGTGTCATTCCTCTGCCCAAAATCCTCACAGACTGGTATCTTTGGTGCAAGGCAGGTTTTAGGGGCAATCCTTGCTGGGGTAAATATTCATTTTAGACCCTATTAGAGGGCTGGTACAGTGCTGAACCTGAGCCCTCTTTTTTTCCCTTGCCATTTGATGTATTTTGCTAATGAGGTCCAATCCTTTAGATGCTCTGCTGGCAGTACTGCTATATTTGGCTGAAACAATATGAAACACATAATTTACCATCAAGGCATTAGGTTACCAAACAGGATTCATGGTAAGTTTTTCAAACACAGAGAAATCCCATTTTCAGAAAGACTTTGAAGCTTTGGATTGATGTAAAGTTCACATGAATTTGACTCTCAAATGTGTTCAGACTCCTTTGAAAACAGCACTTCGCTGCTCAAAGAGTCACCTGCTTTTGAAAATACTGACTCGTGCTTGATTGCTGTTTCAGAAACCAGAGTTTCTAACCAGAACTCGAGGAAAAGAAGGGTCTCCAGCTTTTTTATTAATATGGCTCTTTAATTTCTTTATTTTCCACACTGACTACCCCGTATCTTTGATGAATGCTGCTTTTCATCCAGCAGAACACCTAGAGAAGGGAAGAAGCAAAGACACTGCTTTTAAAGCAGCTCCATCTGCCCTTACCTGCATTATCTGAGTGGGGATTGTCCACTGACATAACACTGTAGCCTGAGAGCAGCTCTGAGGGTTCATTTGGAGGGAAGGGGATGTTTTATTTATTTAATGTATGGCTCAAGCCTTGTAGCTCAGATGCCACTGCGCTGCCTGGAGCGAGGCCAGGTGCTGCTCGCTGGCCATGATGTTTCCTTCCTCAACGTTAACTGAAAAAAAACCAAACCAAAACAAACAAAACAAAAAAAAATTAAAAAAAAAAATAAATTAAAAACCCAACAAAACTCCCCAATGTTATTGAACGTCTGTGGTGTGTGGTGGGGGTTCAGTTCTGTGTCTGTTCATCGGACTTCCCGTGGTTTTTCATCGAATCATGTGATTGACAATGCAGACAGTCTGCAAAGTTCTCGGTTTGTCTCGTTTGTACCCTCGTCCCAACCACTAAATCTGACTTCTGCTTTGTCTGGCAGAAGAAAACAAGATAGGGTGATGTGGTGGGGTGATTCACCGGAGCTGATAAGTGGTGTCTGTATTTGAACTGTGCCGTTCAAACCGTAATGTTACCTCTGTCTCTCGCGTTTTCAAGGACTTTCTCAGGCTGGTTTATTTTAAACTGAGGTTGTCTGTCCCTGTAAGGGCTGGAAAGAAGTGCAAATAACGGCTCCAACGGACCTGTTTATGTCAATGCAAGGAGTTCAGTAACTTAAGTAGTGAACATTGTTGTATGTTGGATCAAAAAAGGGTTTGGGTTGGGAGAGACCTTAGAGCTCAGCTCATTCCACCCCTTGCCATGAGCAGGGACACCTTCCACCATCCCAGGCTGCTCCCAGCCCCATCCAGCCTGGCCCTGGATACTGCCAGGGATGCAGGGGCAGCCACAGCTGCTCTGTGCACCCTGTGCCAGCCCTGCCCACCCTCACACACAGCAATTGCTGCCCAAGATCCCATCTGTGCCTGCCCTCTGGCACTGGCAGCCATTCCCTGTGTCCTGTCCCTGCAGGCCTTGTCCCCAGGGCCTGTGCAGCTCTGCTGGAGCCCCTTGAGGCCCTGGCAGGGGCTCTGAGCTGTGCCTGGAGCCTTCTCTTGTGCAGGGGAGCAGCCCCAGCTGTGCCAGGCTGGCTCCAGAGCAGAGGGGCTCCATCTTTCAACACCATCCATCCAAACAAGCAGCACAGTTGAGGAAAAAGAGGGATGATTCATCCCATGCCAAGGCTTTTCCTCTATCATTAACACTGCTGTTCAAGATGCCTTAGCTTGGTCCCTCTTTTTATGTGGTGCTAAAAATCAGGTTCATTGGAGTGTCACCAGCTAGGGTGCCAGTGTCTTTTCAGGAGTAAGCTGGACACAGCAGCAGCAAGGCAGAAGAAAATAGATTTGTGCACTGCAGCTTTGATGTGCCACTTTGGGAATTTTGTTAACCATGATAAAGTCCTCATCAGTGCTGGCTGGGTTATTGCTGGAAGTGCCCTGAGAGCTCTGTGGCCTGGTTGCTTTAGTGCTACCTCCTGTGTGTCTGCAGCAAACAGCCAGGGCCCAGGGCTCCTGATCACTCATTTGAAGCAGGACATACATGAGACAAATGGCACAAATATGAATTTAAACATTCCTTGGATTGTCATCTGCAAATCTTGAAAAGCCTTTTTAAAATCTTAAAGCCTTTTGGCAATGATCAAGCTTTTTACATGGTGTTTAAATCGTGCTGTTACAAATGGTTACAAAGTCACTCTCATAAAGAAGAAACTTTTGATGATTTTGTTTGTTAACAAATTCTGTTTTCAGTGAAAACCCTGTTAGTGAAACAGTGTGGGTAGTTTTTTATCTCAGCTGTGGATGGCTGCCATGGTTGATCTTGCAAGTTACATCATAGAATCATTGAGGTTGGAAAAGCCCTCTAGGATCATTGAGTTCAAACATTAACTCAGCAGCACTGTGCTCTGACTAAACCATATTCCCAAGTGCTACATCCACACCCCGAAGATGCTGGTGCAGTTCTCTCCATGCTGGGCCTCTAGGATTTCTCATTTTAAATGAATGAGAAAACATGGCCAGCACACAGCTGTGGGTCATTGCAGTCATGTAAAGAATGTAGGTTTGAATTGCTGGCCTGGAATTCTAATTTTTCATATCTCATCAGCGATGCATTGAGCTGTCCTGAGCCTGCCGTTCAGGTGGACCATCAAAAATCCATCACTCCTGCCATTATCTACATTCTTTTCATATAGACTCAATCAAAATTGTGTATCTGTAGTGGCACTGAATATTGCTGCTCTCCTTAAAAATCTCATTCTCCTTGTCTGAGTTTCCAAGATACCCCTGCAGGCTGTTCAAAGCGCATGTTGAGTGTCAGAGAGTCCAGGCTGACTGCAGTGAGTTACAGCCTTTAATCTGAAATTGATTATTAAATTGCTACGGTATGATCACAATAAATGGCAACATCGATCAGCCTGAAGAGAGGCTGAATAATAAAATCAATGCATGGCTTATTGCCTGAAAATATGAATGCTACCTGAGCCATTTTATGCTGCCCTTCCAGATGAGAGATAATGGGATAGTAAGACAGATGCAGCTGTTGGAATTTCTGATGTAATTTTGCCTACTGCTTTAAGGCTGAAGATGTTTGTTAAGCTGCACAAGAGCCCAAGAATGGTCCCAGGCTACTGCCACAAATGTTTGCAAGGCCAGTAGCCACTACCTCTGTGACCTGAAGGTGGAAAAAAAAAAAAAAAAGAAAGTTGCCAGTGTTTAATTCAACTCAAATTAGCATCTTTAATCACTTTCCCTCCTCTCCCCTCCCAGAAGGGCTGCCATGGGCTGCGTCCCTGGTGGGCAGCCCCCCCTGGGGTGAAGAGTGGCAGCTGTGTCAGACTTTGCTCTGGCTGGAAGTGTTGCCACAGTGTAATCGTGAGGCTGAACCGTTCATTCTGCTGATGCAATGCTGAACAGAACGTGCTCCTGTCTGCGCTGACCACAAGCCAGGAAGTTTTGGAAGGAAGTGGGGAAGATTGCACTGAGGATAAGCAGAGTAGAATGTCAGTTTTTTTTAAAAAAAAATAAATACTAATGAAAATATACATGAAGGCTTGGTTGGGGGGTGGCAGAGGGGGAAGACTGGGACAGCTTGGGGACTTGTAGCCAAGTTGGGAAGGGATAGAGAATGTCAGTGAAAAGGAGGATCTCACAAGGCTGGTGGGAAAAGAAAGGTTGAGTGAATGCATAAGAGAAGAGTATCCTAAAGAGGGAGGATAGGGATGCAGTGGAAGGGAGTTGGGATGGCAGTAGGCTGGGAGATTGGAAGTGAGAGGTGTGGGTGAGCATGGGTGTAGGGTACCTAAGAGTGAAAAAAGCAAAGTGATGCAGAATATTAAACAGGCTGGTCAAAACAGACTTGGAGAAGAGAGGTTGTAGAGAGGTGGTGGAAAGTGGTTTAGATGCACCAAACGGCTGTGGGAGAGTTCTCTACCACAAACTGCATGTCTGACACAGGAAATTGAACTTGCTGATGTACCTTTGAGATCCTGGGCTTTGAACTCAGCAGGAGTTAGATGCAGAAGAGCCTTTAACAGCCTTACCTTTTACCTGCCTCAGTTCCTTGAACAGAGATAGTGCAGAATCCTTTAGGCTGGAAAATGCCTCCAAGATCTTGGAGTCCAGCTGTTCTCCCAGCACTGCCAAGGCCACCACTAACCCAGGTCCCTAGGTGCCACAGCCACTCGTTTTCTGCAAGTTTCCATGTTTTCTGACTCCAAGAGTACAAATAACATGGGAGCATAGAAGGTAGATATACCTAACCCTGAAAACCACATGTCCAAGAAATGCCCCCTCAAAGGAGACTGATGCAGCCAGAATTCTTGTACCCTTAAGGCAAGGGAAGAGGACAGTGAGCTCAAGAAATAGGATAGGGAATCCCTTCATTATTAATGGGCCAAGAGGCTCCTTAGCCATTGCTGTGCTTGTTCTGATCATGTCACACGGTAGAGTTTATTCTTAGTCTTAGCCACAGCCTTATAAATAATAAAATGGGTCATGTTTTATCTTACCCCAGTGATCATTGTAATGCGGCTTTTGCCTGAGACTCTGCCAAGCTCAGACACAGGCAATATTTAGAAGTGGATAAAGTGAAGAAGTAGAAAAAGTAGACTCAGCTCGTTCCAAAATATGCTCTTACCAAGAGTGAACCTGGTGGGTTTGCAGTGTGCACTGCTTTGGGAGGGAAAAAGTGAGGAAAGTGGAAACTTGAGGTTGCAGCATGTCTGTCTCTTTGGTGACAGGGACAGCACCCAGGGAACGGCTGGAGCTGTGCCAGGGAGGGTCAGGTGGGAGATCAGGGAAAGGTTCTTCCCCAGAGGGTGCTGGCACTGCCCAGGCTGCCCAGGGAATGGGCACGGCCCCGAGGCTGCCAGAGCTCCAGGAGAGTTTGGACAGGGATGCCCAGGGTGGGATTGCTGGGGGGTCTGTGCAGGGCCAGGAGCTGGATCCATGATCCCTGTGGGTCCCTTCCAACTTGGGATATTCTGTGATCCTATGATATGATAAGCTGTGTTTATTCTTTCAGCCTTTTCAGAGAATTCTCCTGCTGAGGAGCAAAGTACAATTAATCACAAAATGTTTTTAAGGAAAAATGCAATAAATAGGTCTCTACACGCACAAGCAAGAAGGCTTTTGAGGAGCTGCTAAAAATGAGTTTTCCTTAAGACCTTTGTGTTTTGTAAAGGATTCACATGTTTGGTCCATTATCAGACAAATGGACTGTGACCAACAGTAAACGGCTCGAATACAATATGCTAATGTAGCATTTGATTCAAAGAAGAAATTATAAATTATCTCTTTATCCTATAAATATTTTCCTTGGGTTCTAATGGTTTAGTTCCTTCCATTATTTTTTTCACCAAACCTCTTTCTTCAGTGTTTATGTGGGCTGTGTGTTTGCAAGCAGACACGCAAACCTTCCCTCACTGGGCTCTGGCTTCTTGTTGCAGAAGTTCCCCGAGCTGAAGTTCAA
>VYXF01005588.1:178739-195351 GCA_013397295.1 Polioptila caerulea
GCACCCACCCTCCTCGTCCCGCGTGCTGCTGTGTGGGGGACGGTCACCAGTGCACTGCATGCCAAAACTTCAATTTTGAGGAATTAGTTCCTGAAGATGCGTGGCAACCCTCTGTATTCACTGCCTGCTCCAGCATGTTCTGTTTGCTGACCTGAGGAATCGGGTGCATTTACTTTCAGAAAGTCCTTTGAATGGCTTTAAATAGAATTTCTTGCACCGTTTCATCCCTCTGAAGGATGTGCTAAGATTGTACTTTCCTTTTATCTGCTTATTTAGAGACAGAAGTCCATTTGAGTCCTACACAAGAGGAAACGCTGGCTTTAGGAAAAAAAAAAAAAAAAAAAAAAAAAAAGAAGAAAAAAAAAGCTTTCCAAATTTATTTAAATATAGCTGCAAAGGGATATATACAGTCCATGAGCATTTAGGACTTGGAAATGGCAGAAGCTTTTGAGAAAAGACAATGGTAAGACTGGAGATGCAGTGTTTTTTTAAGCAAATAGGAGAAATGAATGAACCATGACTGAGCTGCACATAAGTTGATCTGTATTTTGGATTTATTCTGTTTTGTTTTGGTCTTCGAGCAAACGTCAAAAGGGGATAACTATTCTTGGTTACTGTAGTGATTTGTAATTTTGTCTTTATTAAAAGACTAAGAGTGTTTGTGAGTCAGCAGGGCTGCCCAGATTTGGAAAGGTCAGTCTGAAGATGCACTTTTAAACCATGGATTCTAAAGCTGCTGGGCTGGCTCAGTGTTCATCTGTTCTAAACACCCCAGGGTGAGCAGAACCAGAGAGGCCCCGCCAGGGCAGCCACTGCTCAGCCAGGTGTCAGACTGCAGAAAACCTGATTTGTCTGTGAAAGGGCTTTTTACAAGAGAGGGGCACATAAGGCAGCAGTGTGACAGAATCGATCAAACAGCTGCTGAACAACATCGGCGTCGCACGGAGAATTCTCCCTCACTGTCCTCTCGTTGTGGTGACACTGAGGTGCAGAGGGCTTGTTCTGAGGGCGTAATTCCCTGGTGTGTTTCCTGAAATGCCCTGCTCCTGGGTCCCAGCTGGTTTGGAACAGCTGGAGTTACCACCTAAAGCCAAAACAGCAGAGCCAGACCAAGATTTAGGCAGAGATCCATGCTGGCCCCATTGGCTCTCCCAAGAGCTGGAGCGTGACGTGGGCCTGGCAGTGTCCTGACATCTGCAGTCTGGTACAGTCACAAATACTCTGTTTTTCCTTCACCTTAGGGATCCTTTTCATTACTTTGTGTGAAAGATTTATTATGCGTAATGACAAAAATAAAAAAGATAAAACAATAAATGCATGGTGGCGTGTTTTATGTCACGGGTTTTGGCGTGGTCATCAGGCCCAACCTGACCAAGGCTTTATAATGTCCTCCATGACGTGCAGTTAAGAAGAAGGGTAATTTCATTTGTTGTATAAAGTAAATCAGTGTCCAAGTCAGTGTCTGGTGAAAGAAGGAACATGTGCTGCAGTGTCACCTGGCATGTCACCTCTGTAATGGTCGCAGTGGCCATGGCCTGGAGGGGCACTGGGAACGGTCAGTCATGGGGGAAGCAGAGGAGGGACAAGGTTGTCCACACGAGACCAGACCTGAGGTGTTGCTGCACCTTCAGCTTCTCTTTTCTGTCCATTTCAGCTGACGGGGTCTCTGGTTTTGAGGTGTGGGGTGGGTGTGGCACCAGGGCCTTCTCCTGACCATGCTCCTATTTGGGGTGCCCTAGCTGTGGCCTTCCAGTACCTGAAGAGTACTGACAGTGGAGCTGTAGAGGGGCTTTGGAAAGGGGACTGGAGGGACAGGACACAGGGAATGGCTGCCAGTGCCAGAGGGCAGGCACAGATGGGATCTTGGGCAGCAATTGCTGTGTGTGAGGGTGGGCAGGGCTGGCACAGGGTGCCCAGGGCAGCTGTGGCTGCCCCTGCATCCCTGGCAGTGCCCAGGACCAGGCTGGATGGGGCTTGGAGCAGCCTGGGACAGTGGGAGGTGTCCCTGCCATGGCAGAGGGTGGGACTGAATGGGATTTAAGGTCCCAACCCGCACCATTCTGAGATTCTATTATAATATTCTTGCTCTGAGGGCTTATCACTGATGTCGCCACCTGCCTGGGCTCCCTGAGCAGCTCTGGAGGAGGAAATCCATTGTTTCAGAGCTGGAGAGGAGAAAGCAGGTCTGCTGGCAGAGGACTGTCCCTTCCAGAAGTCCAAACAGGCAGAAAACTCAGCTGCTGTGTAAGTTGGTGAAGTGGGAATTGTGGAGCCTCATGCACATGTCTCTGGTGAGGCAGAAATCCTCCTCCCTCACCCTATTGCCTAATAGGGTGAAAGTGATCTTGCTGTTAAAATGAGATGAGAGGAGGTAGGAAGGTATAAATGCATTGGGCATCATTCACTTTGGCAAAAGCAGTCCAAAAACCTGCCAGATTTCTTGGCATTTCTTGACCCTAATAGCCTAAAACCAAAGAGTATTGGCAAGTTAAGGGGGAAAAAAAAACCCAAGCTGTTTTGTACGTGCCACTTGATTGTTGATCTACCAGTTAAACAGGAAAGGAAGAAGCAAACAACTCCCCTCCCTTCTCTGGAAACTCTGAAGATTTTGTACAACCTTTTCTACTGGTTTTATCATTGCATATGTTGTCTAATTCAGCCAAGTAAAGGTCAGATCTCAGATTTAGTCAGCCCCAGGCTCTCTGGTAATTGATTGGATTTGGTCTGCAAAAACTCCAACTTCTGTGCTGGAGGAGCAGGAATCTTCTATATGATTGCACTTTGTAGAATCGTCTGACCTCTGCAAATCCTTTCCCATTTCTGCCCATTCCCCCTTTGGCCACCTTACGTAAAAATTTGTTCCATTGGTACTGGCAATGCTGTAAAATTCAGCATCCCAGCCGCTTTTGTGTTTGATTCATTGTTCATTTTGAGATTTGAGGGAGTTACTGTTACCATATTTATTGTCTGTTTTTGGTAACAACTAGCGGTGTTTAAGGTAACAGCTGCGTATCTGAGAGCAAGACCCGACAGCCTCACCCTGAGCCCCTGGATTCTGAAGCCTCAGCTCTGGACAGGTCCTGGCAGAAGCTGTGGTGGTGGCTGTGAGCTCTGGGTAGGTGCTGGTGACCCTAGAGACTGACCTGGCAGCGCGGGGTGTCCTGCATGCTCAAGGTTGGTGGTGGGGGTGAGGCTGGATGGGGCTGGGGAGTGTTCTGGGCTCGGCCAAAGTCAAAGAGCTTTTTAGCTCTTTAAGAGTTACTCATTGGTGGTGCCTTTGCCCAGGCCAGTCGTGACACTCAGATATGTGTGAAGGGTTCAGGGAAAGGATCACAAGACTGGGAGTTTCCCTGTTCTTTTCACTTTCAGGGAAGGAGCCTGTTGGCAGGACATCCCCGGGCTGCTGTGACATCACCAGCAGGGTGCTCCAGGCCATCCTCCTGCATGAGACATCAGCACACGTCACCAGCTCATTGCCTGATAGGAACTCTGCCAGCTGAAGGTATTTCACAGACAAAAGAGCAGCCCTTGCAAACTCCATTGACCCCAGCAGCAGAGCTGTGACTTAGGGAACATCGACTCATAAGGAGCAGGACAGGGAGGTGCTGTGGGCAGTGGAGGTGATTGTTAAAAGTAATTACAGAGTGTTTGGGTTGGAACGGACTTGAAAGATCCCAGGGCTGGAGCCCCTCTGCTCTGGAGCCAGCCTGGCACAGCTGGGGCTGCTCCCCTGCACAAGAGAAGGCTCCAGGCACAGCTCAGAGCCCCTGCCAGGGCCTCAAGGGGCTCCAGCAGAGCTGCACAGGCCCTGGGGACAAGGCCTGCAGGGACAGCACACAGGGAATGGCTGCCAGTGCCAGAGGGCAGGCACAGATGGGATCTTGGGCAGCAATTGCTGTGTGTGAGGGTGGGCAGGGCTGGCACAGGGTGCCCAGAGAAATTGATGGGGCCATGGAAATGGCTACAGAGTTGCATGGGTTTACTCAAAAGCAGCAACCCATGAGCTACATCTCTCCTCTGCAAGCCCCTGGCTACAGATTTTGGCATCCCTTCACTGGGAATACCGGGGATGTCCCTGGAGTAAAAGCGGAGTAGAAAATACTTTGCTTTGAGGGCAGCTAACCCCGAACTGCGAGGTTCCAGCTGAGATGACAGCTCGTAATCATTCAGTCATCTCTGCTGGGTTATTGCTGGGTGGGTGCATTTCGGGTGTCAGGGCTGTGCTGTCTGCTGCAAGTGAATTACTCCAAGGAGCCGTGTTTGGAGTTGGAGGCTCTGCTGCCACCCGTGGACTGTGACAGCACTTACACGTACTCAGATAAATGAAAATGTCACTATCAGTGAATCCCTCCAGATCACGAATCCAATACACCGTGGAGCTGCCAAACTGGGACAATCTGAATGAGAGATTTAAAGAGGCGAGATGATTTTTTTTTTTTTTAATGCTGCTGAAGCACACGGCATAATCCTTCATCATCACTTTAAAAACTGTCTTAAAATTAATCCAAAATGAATATGTCTTGGCAGACGTGATGAAATGTTCAGCTGTACATAATGTTTTTGCCAGATGTCTTGGCAAACTAAATGGCAGACTTCAGTCTTCCTTGCAGTCACTTTGTGCTGCTGAAAGCCCTGAATGTGATGGCACCCGGGGAAAATTGAGGATCCGGAGAGGAGCAGTGACAAAGTAGGTGACGTCCCAATGATGCTACCCTGGCCCCTCCTCCTATTTATGAAATGACAAAAAAATGCTTTTCAGAGAGCAAAACAGCTTATTAAAAACTGGCAATTTAAACTAGGAACAGCTGTCCTCGGCCTGCTGCTTCTATTTTTGTCCCTGGAGCTGTTGTCAGGGTCCATCCCCTCTCCCGGCGCAGTCTGCAGTGCCCCCCCCATGAATCCTGCTGGGTGTGGGGCTTGGGGTGCAGGGGATCAGGGGTGATCAGCCCCACCACAGCTGTATGTCCCTGTTTAAGGACTGTATCAGCCTGAGAAAAATGGGACTAAACCACTCAGGCAAAACCATGTCTGGAGATTCAAAGCCTCTTGCAAAACAGGTGCTTGAAGGCCTAAAAATGTGAGGTTTTTCCTAAAACAGCCTTGTGTGTTGTTTTGTTGGTCAGGCTGTTCCTAGAGGGGAGAAAATCCATCATTCCTTGGTGTGGGATATTTGGTATCCATTATATTTACTGGTCTGCGCTTTGGAATAAATGTTCTGCTTAGTGCCTTGTGTCCTCTCCATGTCTCTGTGTGGTGAGCAGTGGAGCAGAGGTGACCAGCAGAGCTGTTCTCACCCTGAAATGAAGATGGCTCCAGGAAAAAACCCTCACCTTGCCCCCCTCCCAAAAAAAAGCAGTCTTTCAAGTTTCTCCCAACTGAAACACGAAGTGAAAATTAAATTTAAATTATTTTCTTTCTCCTAAATCAAATCTCACAGGCGCCAATTGCCCTTTAAAAGGTCAAGCTTTTAGCCCACAAAATTGTGATCGATGCATTATTGAACTAAACAACAGCCATAAACTACAGGCTGCCTTTGTCTCCTTGCTTGGCTTTTCCTTCCTGGTACAGCACATTAGGGCCAGGAAAGTGGCCCTGGTGAAGGTGGGATGGAGAGGGCTCATAAAACCTCACATCCACATCAGGGCTGGAGAAATGTGAGCATCACCAGCACCCACAGGGCAGGACTGACTTCCTTCCTTCCTTCCTTCCTTCCTCCCTTCCTCCCTTCCTCCCTTCCTCCCTTCCTCCCTTCCTCCTTCCCTTCCTCCCTCCCTCCTTCCCTCCTTCTCCCAGCCATTTGAGTCTGGCCAGTTTTGGGCTGGAAAATGCCCAGCTGGCCTGGTCAGGATGTGGATTTCCCATCTCACACATCCATCCCTAACACAGAAGATGTTTTCCAGCAGCTCTTTCCCTCCTCACCACGCCGTCTTTCCCTGTTTAGTTAGGGACATTCACCCACACCAGAGCCACACCAGCAAGTGACCAAGGGTCTCACATCTGGCTCACTGTGGCCACCAGGGTGGAGGTGATGCTCTCCGGGACAGGAAATGAGGGGACAGAGTCTGGCCCGTGTCTGCCCACAGCAGGGAAGGAGTAAGAGGCTGAAGAGGCTGGAGTGTGGGTATGGATGGGTTGATGCCACATTCGAGGGCACCAGCCTCCCCCCTGGTGTGTGACAGAGACGGGTGGCAGGGGCCCTTCTTGACTGGTTGGGGAAGAAACAAACATTTTAAGGCAACACCTTCCTGCTTGTTGTCACTGACTCTGTGCAGCCAAGTGAAAGTCCAGTGAGCACCCAGAGGAGCAGGGCTAGAGGATAAGCCAGAAGCCAGGGTCCTGACACAAGGAGTGATTAATTAGGAGGAAATGACACTGATTAGGAAGGGACTGAGCCTAAACAGGCAGTTTGGATGTATACGTATGTGCATAGTGTGCTTGTGTGTATGTGCCGTACAGATACATAGAGATGGGGTGTTTACATATACACATGTCAAAATGGCACATCATTGTCATTTATGATTGATTTCATGATATATTATCTCTAAAATGGCCCTCTTTCCCACCCTGCCTGATGAAGGGCAATGGGTGAGCACAGCACTGGCTGGGTTTGGGGGTGTGCCCTGTAGAACGCTACCAAGAGGAAATGGACAAGTAGTGGCCACAGGTGACACCTCAGCTGCATTTGGGGCAGGGCTTTGAGGTGACACCAGGCTTCTGCAGGCATTGGGGTGTGCAGGGAGGATCAGGACAGCACATCCCAAGTCAGGAGGCTGCCGGTGCAGGATTTACCTCCTCTGTTACCTTGTGCCGTGCGCATTTCTGTTGTGGCTACAAGCATTAAGTGAGGGCAGATTAGCTGTGATTGTGCAGCTGCCAGCCTCGCTGTTGTGACATTTCCATCTGCCCCACTGTTGTATAACCCTCTGCTCCTGATGAAATTGAGAGCCAGGAAGAAATCCCTTCCTTCCCCGACCCTCACACCGGAGCAGCTCAACCTCAGCCTTGGGCATCAAGTTCCAAAGCTTTCCCTCCAACACAGGCCTGAAATCCTCTGTCTTGCCCTGTGGCCTTGGGGTGCTCTGCAGTCAACAGACATCAAAAGCCTTGTTTGTACCAGTGTGCTTCAGCATCACATCTGGCTCTGATAATCTTCAAGGCTGGCAGTCCTCTCCAGGTCAAAACAATTTAGAGCTGGTCCTGGGAAGCCCATCTTTCACCTCTCTGGTGTGCAGCAGCAGCGGCCGTCAGCGAGAGCAGCAGCTGCCCAAGCTGGCAGACCCTTACCTACCCTACCTCCTCTCTCAGAAAAGGTACATCCATCCCTGACATGTTACAAATCACAGCCTGCAAAGACCTGGCTCGTGATTCCAGGGCTTTTTCCTTTGGTCTGGAGCCCAAATCTGGGGTTCATGAGCTTGGGAATAGTGGCCTGCTACACCTTCTTCCCAGTCAGTGCCTCCAGCCCCATGATGGACCCTGGGGACCAGCAGTTTTCCATTGAACCCTCTGGATTTAAGAGACTCAGAAGAGGATTTGTCACTTTGCACTGCCAGTTTAAGGCCAGGTGGAGAGGGGTGAGGCTCAGGAAGGGTGGAGGAGGTTGGGGTTTTTACTGATGCCTTTGCAGCACTGCCCTTCCAAGTTTTAAGGGGAAAGCTACTTTGCTGAGTAGCTTTCTCCTACCTCGACAGTAACCCTTGGGATGGCAGCTTGGTGGGGTGCGTGTGGGAGATGATGAAAGACAGGGAGGTGAAGAAACTTGTACTAAACACTCTGCTGGCTCTTGGCCTGAGACGCTGGGCCTGCTCAAGGCCTTGCCAAGATCGTTTTCTCTGGGAGGATACGCCAATGATGACAGCCAGGTATTTCTTTGATGCAATTCTGTGTATTACTGGGGAAAGTACGTAAAGTCCCATTTCCCTGAACACCACGGGGCCACGTTGGCTGCCACAGCCTGGAGCCCAAGCCTGAGCCTGCCTGGAGCCACCCCTGCACACCCCAGGTGCCTCCCTGCACCCTCGCCTTGCACTCCATTTCCCCAGATCCCTTTCTGGAACCTCCCTGGCACTTTGCTGGCTTGTTCTTTGCTTTCTCATCCCTCTGACATACTTAAAATACGCACACACCTCCTTTTGTGCAAGAAACTACAACCCAGCCGGGGCCCTGGCAGGATGAGTAGTCTCTCCTCCATCCTTTATAGAAATTCCCAGGGAAATTCCTCACTTTTGAGTGATTTTGAGCAATTTTCATGGTAGTTCGAGGCCTGCATGAGAGGTTTTCCTGTTTTGGCTTTCACCAAAGAAGGGTGAGAATGCCTTCCTTGCGTGAGTACCAAAGCAGTGTAGCAGATTGGCCAACTTGATGCTCATCTTCAGCAGAACAGACCCTCAGATAAAAGTGAGGACAAAGGGTCACAACTGCAGCCTCTTGGAGGAGATGATGTGCCCTCCAAGGTGCCTGAGTCCTGCCTGGTGGAAAGGGTTGTGTGCCCCCTGCTACTACCTCTGCCCCCAGAGAGTGGCCCCATGGGGTGTCCAGCCCACACTGACCCTGGGCATGGAGCAGAACCAGTCAGGAACAGAAAAAAAAACAGTTTCCCAGGTGTCCCTTGATCCCTAGAAATGTCCAAAGCCAGGTTGGAAGGGGCTTGGTGCAGCCTGGGATAGTGGAAGGTGTCCCTGCCCATGACAGGAGGTGGGACTCAATGAGCTTTAAGGTCTCTTCCAACCCAAACCATTCCAGGATTCTGTGTTCTATGAAAAAATCTTCCTCAGGTGGAGAGGAAAACCCAGGGAGACCAGACCACCCAGAGGCTGACCAGAGCTGGGAGAAGCAGGAGTCTGTATGAGCTGTGCCTGGATGTTGCTCTGGATGGATGCTCAGAGGGAAACAGGGAACAACAAGAGCAACAATGCAGTGGGGGAGAAAAGGGAGCTGGTTTTGAGGGGAAAGATGCTAAATTTGGGTGTCTGCCCAAGACAAATTTGTGCTTGAGCTGCCAGGCAGAGAGAGGAACCAGGGGGCTGCTCAGGGCATGGAGTCACCCAGGTTTCCACCACGCTTCTAGCATTACTTGTTTTTCCTGGGAAAATGAATTCCTTCTTTTGCAGCATTCATGAGAGTGGCCCACGCAGGGCACAGCGTAAGAAGGGAATGGCCTTTTCTGGCCCCTGTGCTCGGGACAAAATGTCTCAGAACATCATGAATGAAACACAAACGTGTGAGCGGCACTGACGCCGCCGCGTGTTGGCCCGTCAGCATCCCGGCGAGAGCTGGGGGTCACGGCCAGCACGCTCACACGTGAAGCAGCACAATGGAGATGGAGACCTCCTTTTGTGCCTGACAGAGCCCTGTGGCTGCTCCGAGGGGCAGCACACCCGGCACCGAGTGCACGGAACGCGCCGCGAGAGACAGCGGAACATCTGGACCGCTGCTCAGTAAACAAGGCGTGGGCAAGTCACGCCCCTCCAGATAATCTCCTGTTCAAAGTGAAAGCTCGCCACAGAAATTTGGAAAAGGAGGTGGAAGGAGCGGGGCAGGACTCCTATTATGCTTGGAAACTATTTAAATATGTCAATATTAAGGGAGCATAATTACCACTCAAGCAATTCCAGCAAACAAGTCGGTAACAGTGCCTGCTTTACGGGAAGTGCATTTCCTCTTGGCAGTCTCCTGGCTGGGGATTATTGAGTGTGCAGCTCTCCCTCCATCCACTTCACTGGGAAACCAGCACCTCCCAGCCAGGCAGGGCTGCAGAGCAATGGGCTGGGCTGCTGTAACATGAGGGACCATGATGGTCAACCTAACCCCCTTGTAAGTGATGCCCTAACCCCTGGCAAGGTCTGCTGCAGGTCAGAGGACACTGAGCAGCCCCATGGTGCTGAGGAGCACCACCCAAGCTGTCCTTGGGGTCAGTGATAACCATCAAATCTGTGGTCAAGGTCACCAGCAGTAACCAGCTCTGTTTCCCAGAGCATCTTCCTGGATCTCCCACTGCAGCCATGCTGTGGAAAGAGTCAGAGGAAGGAGAGGGCTGCGGTTCAGGGGCTGGGTTCCATGCCCGGATCTCCTGAGTCAGCTGCCAGCATCACCACCAGTCTCCATGTCATGTCAGACAAGTCACTTCACCCTGGGGACGCCAGCTCCGGCCTCAAAACCCTCCTGTGGTCCGGCCGGGTGGCAGCTCAGGGTCACTCTCTGGCTTGGGGATGTTACTCAGGGTCTTTGACTCCTGGTTTGAAAACACTGAACCCAGATGTCAGGTTCCTGGAGCCATTAGTCACTGAAGAAACAACAGCTTCCCAAAGCTGCCGAGAACCTTCCCAGGGCTGCTGGGAGGAACAACATCCCCCTCCTGTCGGAGATGCTCGGGGTGCAGCCGGGCTGCCATACAATCCAGAGAGACACTGAAACTGGATCATTCCCATCAACAATGGGAATTATCTCACGGGAAAGCTGCCCTGCAGAGTGGCCACTCTGCAGCTGTCCCCTCTGGGATCACACACAGGTGCTGCTGACCACTCAGCTACCCAATGTCATTTACACAATAACCCAATAAGGACACAAAAAGCCCCAGTCTTCAGATAAAGAGGTGCAATTAACCTGCATCGCTCATTAGAGAGGGCTTGTGTATAATCCTCATTACTGAATCTGCACATTTTCCATCATCTCTGTCTGCTGTGCAAGTCCTTTCATCCACACGTTGCAGATGGTGAACCAAGATCTCAGGAGCCTGGAATGAGAGGAGCTTTAGTTCTCTTTCAACCCAAACTATTCTGGGATTCTGTGATTTTGCCACCCCTTTGACCAGTTTTGAATTGCACTGACTCAGCATTGCCCAGGATGTTCTTTACAAGCCTGAAGTGTGTGAGTGCTCATTATTGTCCATAACACATGGACCATGGTATGAACCCTTTTAAATTCGTTAAAAGCACTTGAATATTTTTAATTAATTCCTTTTCTGGTTTTTTCAATACCCACCCAATTTGAGCCCTAATCCCATCTCATGGCTGCAGAGGAGCTATAACAAAAGATTAGCTCATGTTTAATGTCTGTTTAGTGCCTGAAAGGCATCTTGAAAATGTAGAATGACACGGAAATGCCGGATAATCATATTTTGTTGTCAACACTCCCCTTCAGCAACGCCCTTAAGCCGTACAAATGCCTGCTGCAAGCAAAGCAAATGACCTCTCGTTATTTTTGAACAATCCCACTCCCTGTCCTAGAGTCTGGAGCATCATGATGATACCTGGCCAAATGGGGACATTATTTTCCTGGGGTTTTTGATCTCCCCATAATTTCTCACTGCAAAGCTCAAATTTCTGTTGCTCGGTGGCTGCCCACAGTAGCTTGGAGGAGCCCAGAAGGTGAAGGGATGATGTGCATGTCCCAAACACAGAGTGCTGCATGGCTGTGGAGCCCAGGGTTGCAGGGAATGACAGCCAAGGGTTCTTGGTAAGAACACACACACGGAACTCCAGGAGGTGGCTGGAGATGGGGCCATACTCAGGAAGGGCAGCACTTTTCTGGGACAAACCTTGTTCTGGCTCCTGGAGCAAAGCACAACCGGCTTAGTGCAGGAATGAGGTCAAGATGTGGCCATGGACTTTAGCGAACCTTTGACACCATCTCCCCCTTCATTCTCCTGGAAAAGCTGCTGCCCATGGCTTGGACAGGTTCAGTCTTAGCTGGGCTCAGAAGAAGCTGATGGCCAGGCCTAGAGAGTGGTGGGGAAAGGGGCCACATCCAGCTGGGGCTGGGCACTGATGGGGGCCCCCAGGGCTCAGGATTGGGGTCACCCAAACCCCCTGCAGCTCCAGGCTGGGGCAGAGAGGCTGGAAAGCTGGGAAAGGCTGTGGAGGTGCTGATGCTGGACATGAGCCCAGAGGTGCCCAGGTGGGCAAGAGGCCGATGGCCCCTGGGCTGTGCCAGCCAGGGGTGACACAGCCCCAGGGCAGGGCCCGTCCCCTGGGTTGGCACTGCTGGGGCACCTCCAGTGCTGGGGACAGCTCTGGGCCCCTCAGGACAAGAGAGACACCGAGGGGCTGGAGCGTGTGCAGGGCAGGGAACGGAGCTGGGGAAGGGAATGGAGCCCCAGGAGGGGCTGAGGGAGCTGGGAAGGGGCTCAGGCTGGAGCANCCTCCATGGAAAGGGTGGTCAGGCCTTGGAAGGAGCTGCCCAGGGAGGTGTTGGAGTCCCCATCCCTGGAGCTGTCCAAGGAATGACTGGATGTGACACTCAGTGCCCTGGGCAGGTGAGAAGGTGGGGATTGGGCACAGCTTGGACTTGATGGTCTTGGATGTCTTTTCCAAGCTCATGGGTCCTGTGAATCTGTGACTGTAGAGGGGACAAGGCCACCCAAGATGTCTGAACCCTCTAAACAGTTTCCAGAAAAGCCCAAAAGAACTGGCTGTGCATGAGAACTGACTTGCACAAAAAGTGAGAAACTTCTCTCCAGGTGAGGAAAACTTCTCTGTCAAAGGTCCCCCCACGAAGCCTGGGTGGCACTCCCAGGACCCTGGACATCCCACCAGCTGGATGGATCACTGCTGGAGCCAGTACTGGGGACTTCTCTTTCTCCCTTTCTTCTTTCCTTTTTCTCTTCAATTCATCTCTCTCTTCTCTTTCACCCTACCCTGTTATCCAAATCCCACTGGACTAACACTAATTTTCACGACTAGTGTGTAACTCACTAATAAAACTTTATCAGGTTTTGCAGACCCCTCTGGCTTTTGTCATTCCTTTGATCCCAAGCACCTGCAAGTCCCGGGTGCTCCCTTCTCCTTAGGGGTGGGATTCCACAAAGTTGCTGCTGTGCAAGGTCCAGCCCCCAATATCCCAGCAGGAAAGTGACGAGCAGGATTCCCTGTTCACCTCTTTCAGGGGGAACATGAGCTGAGCTGCCTCATTTTCCTGTGTTTCACCCCTCATGAAGCATGTCCTTGCTTGTGATCCTAAATTCTTGTTGGAAAGCCACCACAGGGACAACAAATATTATTTAAAGTTTTGTATTTTGCCCACTGGTGGGGGAAGGGGTCAGGCCCATCTCTGCACTCAGAAGGCACCACACTCCATCACTTGTTTTGTTGCTTCCCTCAGATCATGCCAACTCATCCCGGAGCAGTGTCCATGCTTTTCTCCACAGACAGCCCCAGGCTGACAGCGTTTGGGGGTGCAAGGATCTCTGGCCCCTCCTCCAGCAGGGCATGGTGTGCATTTAATCTGCTCCCCACAGCTGTGATTTGGTAAGACAATGCCTGGAGCCCAGCTTCGGGATCCCATGGATGGCTCCCCACTTGTGCCAGGCTCCTGCGTGTCCCCCGGCCAGGCACTGTGATGTGAGGTGGGGGAGTCTCAGTAATGCACAGTTTTTGGAAAAAACACAATAAAGTCCTTAGAGGAGGCAGCAGAGGAAGGTCCTTTCCCTTGTCTGCCGTGCTGCTGTAGGGTGTGAGTGAGGGCGGGCCCTCGCCGCCACCACAGCGCTGGGGCCCCTTAATTCTGGAGGGTTGACAGCGGCAAGAACTCAACAGGGGAGAGACGTGGAGCTGCTGCAGCCAGAGCAGAGGAGCCAAGGAGATGCTGCCAGGGCTGGAGCCCCTCTGCTCTGGAGCCAGCCTGGCACAGCTGGGGCTGCTCCCCTGCACAAGAGAAGGCTCCAGGCACAGCTCAGAGCCCCTGCCAGGGCCTCAAGGGGCTCCAGCAGAGCTGCACAGGCCCTGGGGACAAGGCCTGCAGGGACAGGACACAGGGAATGGCTGCCAGTGCCAGAGGGCAGGCACAGATGGGATCTTGGGCAGCAATTGCTGTGTGTGAGGGTGGGCAGGGCTGGCACAGGGTGCCCAGAGCAGCTGTGGCTGCCCCTGCATCCCTGGCAGTGTCCAGGGCCAGGCTGGACAGGGCTGGGAGCAGCCTGGGATGGTGCAAGATGTCCCTGCCCATGGCAGGGGGTGGAATAGATTGTCCCTTCCAACCCAAACCGTTCTGTGTTTCAAATCCTGAGTGCCTCTGTCAGGATGGAGGGTTCCAGATACAGAGAGGAGCTGCTCAGTGAAATGAAGATAAATGTGGTGGTGCTGATGGTGGTGCCTGGGCAAGGAGCTTGCTCCTAGGTGGGGTGGCAGGAAAGATGCAGATGTTCTACAGCATAGCCCAGACTATTCTGATCTGATCCCTTTTGCTCATCCAAGTGTTGTAATATTGCCTGGTCACTGCAGACGAGGGAGAGGAGGCAGGAAGGTGCAGCCACAGCTGGCCCAGCAGCACCTCCTGGGCTGTCTCGGGGCTCTCTGCATCCACAGCAGTGCAGGGATGTGGAGACAGATGCCATGGCATCCGTGTCTGCTGAGGGGATGATCCTGGGTGTGAGTGCCCAAGGCTGTGCTGGCCTTGTCCCTGCTGTAGATTTGAGTTGTGGGCAATCACTTCAACCCAGGGGTTTAGTTTTAGATAAAATTAGGAGAGACGAATCCCAGCCAAGCCATGCAGCTTTTGGCCCTACAGACTACATTACACTGTTTCATCCCACCACACCATGGTGAGGAGACAGGCTGCTCCATCCTCTTTGCTCCACCTTCATCACTCCTGGGGCCAGGGGGGACACAAAAAAATTCGAGTTGCTCATTGACAGCACCCTGCAGCTGCTTCCTTGCCCTTTCCTCATGGGACACATGGCTTGGGAAGGATGAACTTCCTCAGGGGGAGAGAGTTGTAGCTGGTGGCTGAAACTGAGTTCTTTAAATTGAAGGGCTGTTAGGAACAGCCCAGCCAAAAACCTAATGTGGATCGAAATACAGGAGCTGGAAGCCTGAATCCTCTGAGATCAATGAATCCTTGGAGGCTGATGATAAAAATGCTGTTGTCTTCGGTAGGGCCAGAGCACAAAGACAAACCCAGCTGTGTTACAAGGAGAAATTGTTCTCCCAAAGCATCAGGTCACTTTAAAGAGTGATTCCTGGCTGTGATCCCAACAGTATTGCACTTGGAGAGAGGACTGAGACACTAACACTGAGCAAGCTTGATGCTTCATGGCTGGTTTATTTGTCTGATGAAAAATTTTCAAGGGACAAATGAGAAGAGTAGTTCTTATTTTTTCTACTGCATAAATGTTGGAGAAAATAATTTCTCTTCCCTTTAATTAACCTTGGGGAGGAACTTCTGTGACGGGCATTTCACCCCAGCTGTCACTGAGAAAGATGGATTGGAAGATGTAGAAGGGAAATAAGGAGATTTAAAAATAATCTCGATTCCATTTCTCTGTCAGATGTAATTTAAAGAGAGCCTAACCGTCCACATTTCGTTGCCTGCAGACAAAACAAGGTGCAACGTAGATCCCTTCAGAAGCACTTGAGGTGATTAAAAGAAAAGCTTTCACAGAACATATTTCCTTGAATAAACACCGGTCTTATACCCAACTTCTGCCCCAGTGATCTCTGCATTTCCCAAAATGAATTTTGTGTGAGGGAAAAAAAAAAAAACCAACCTGTGGGTACAAAACACCAAGGAAAACAGATCGTCCTCTTAGGCAGCACAAGGTTTCCAGGGAGACACGCAGCCAGCCTGGTTTTCATGGAAATGTTAAATATCCAGCTCCTCACAGCCTCAGACACCCCTGGCCTGGGAAGACCTGCGGAGGCAGAGCATCCTGCTTGTGCCATGTTTTCATATGGATGCAAGCTTGGCTTTTAACCACAGTGTCCTAATGGAGATTAAACAACTCCACAAACAGCTGCTCTGTGGTGGTATCAAGTGGGGACTGGATGAATTTATCAATTTAGATGGAACTGGGGAAGTTCTGCTAATGCACTTGAACAACAAAGGTGCACAGATGGCAACTGAAATGCTTAGGGAACTTCTTAAGAAAAATCCAGCTGAGCCTTATAAACAAATGTTCTTTGTAAAACCAGCATCTGAAGAGTGAGGGAGAGAGACTCTGTCTGAACCACCTTAATTAAAATATTAATTCTTTTTTCCATCAGGGACCTGCCTGAAACGCGAGATGTTTAAATTATCAGTATGGTTGCAACAACCACATGGCTGTAGGGAGTAAAAAGGGAAGGCAAGATTTGTGTGCAGCCCATCAGTGCTTGTTAAGGAAAGAGCAATTGGGAGAAAAAAATTTTTTAAAAAAGAAAAATATAAGAAACCAGCTTTATACAATTCTTCCCTGCTCATTTTAGTGCAGGCGGGGGTGTTTTGTGCAGGCAAGCAGCTTGTATGCATTCACAGAGGCCCTTGAAGCTGCCCAAACACAAAACATCAGGCTGGAGATCCTGCCTCTCCTGACACGCACACGGGTAAGGGCAGGGGATTGCAACAGCTTAGCTGATGGCTTTGAACTCATGCATGTACTTTCCAATTATTTAACCGGCCTGGCCAGATAAACATCAGCACCCAGGGATCGACTTTAATATTCACCAGAACAAANGGGATTGTTCAGCCTGCAGTGGGCAAGCTGCGAGGGGGCCTAATTGTGACCTGCCAGCGCCTGGAGGAGCCACCAAAAACATGGAGAGAGAGAATTTACAAGAGCCTGGAGTGGGGGAATGGCTTCACACTGCCAGAGAGGAGGTTTAGAATAGATAATGGGAAGAAATTGTTCCCTATGAGGGTG
>VYXF01005588.1:199966-211742 GCA_013397295.1 Polioptila caerulea
AATGTATAGGGGATCCAAGAGGGGACACGAGCAAAAGCTGCCAGATTCTGAATAGGACCCCTTCTAAACAGGAGGATTTAGACAGAACTCTCCCATCAGCAGACTGGTAATCTCCTGCCTAGACGGGATGTCAGGAACTGTCTGGAAACATCTCATCCTACCTTGGGCATGGCAGGCACAGGAACACCATGACCTGCAGTCAGGCCAGGCTTCAGGGGGCTTATTAAACCCACTCAAGTTTCCCAGTGCTCACTAAGCCAGGGCTCACTCCATCTCCTTATTATCGTATAGTTTTACCTGATCTTGTGTTTTAGCTAATTGCTTTTTACCTTGGATTACCTGGACAAGGTTTTTATGTAACAGTTCTTGCTGAGATGAAAAACATGAGAGAACGGAACACGGGGCCTACAAGTTGGTACTTAGGTGGCTCTGACCAGAGTGTGGCCAAGAACATTTTACAAAATGGCAAATCTGAACATCCTCAGTGTCCGCTGAGTCAAAGAACCAAGGCTTAAACCACAGAGGAAACCATCCAGAGGGAAGTGGATTTGTTTTTCAAAGTAGCCAGTCTGGGCATAATTTTGCCACCTTGCACCTTTATATTCTCCTGCTTGCCTTTTACTGTGCTTCAGGGAAAATTTCAAGATTGCATTTCGTTGTGTTCTATCATCAGAACCACAATTTCCCAATGCAAACTGCCAGGCATTAGCAGACAGTGGAAACAGCAAAAGCACTTCACTGCTATTGTGGAAGTGTAGGTATAATGTATCTATTTGCTGAATTACAGAAAATTCCTTTCCTCCTGCAGCTGAGTGTTGGCAAAACTGGTCACTTAATTCTGAAAGAATTAATTTCTCTCAAAGAAAGTAACAGCAATTACTTCAATGTCATGGCAACACACACCGGCGCTCTGTGAGATGTCTCTCACCATCTCCTCACTGCAGTCTTCACTTGGAAATAGATTTAAAAAAAAACACAATCAAACATAATTTTGGCAGCAGTTTAGCATTGAAGAGTCCTTGGGAAGCTTTACCCATGGTACCAGGTCTGCTGGATTTGGGGGAGCATCATTTCCAGCACCCTTTGGGCAGCTGCCTCTCTCTGCCCAGCCCAGGACTGCTGTCGGCAGGAGGCTGACAGCACCTCCCTGTCTGCTGCTAAAATCCTCCCCGGAGCATGCACAGAGCTTTTCAGACCAGCAGCCTCTGACACAGCACGGAGCCAATGTTTTGTGCCTCTCAGCAGCCATCTCACAGGATCGAGGGCTTCAAGGGGCTTTGCTGGGTGGTGCAGGGATGACCAGTGTGGGTGTGGGGGCCCAGGCTTTTGGCTTTGCCATGTGAGAGTAAATGCAAATTATCTTGCTCTCCAAGCCAGTGGGAATAAAATCCTTACAGGCTGTAAATTACACTGAATCTCTCTAGGATCCACAGCTCACCCTCCCAAAAATCAGCTCTCTTGCCTTCGGCCAGGGCTCAGTCAAACGTATGGGTGGAGTACGGGCGGATTCCCAATGATATCATGGAAGGATGTGGGTTTGCCTGCAAATTCCTGTGTCTTCTCCTGAGCTAATTTCACTCTTTGTTTACTCTTATCAGGACTTCTGCAGCCAAGAATTAATTAGCAGCACTGCCTTAGTACATTGGGGTCCTACCAGTTCAAGTCATTGTATGCACACAAAGCCAAGAAGATTTGCACAGCCTAAAACAATTTTTTAAAAGGAAGTCACTACTAAGCAATATTACTGGTTGAAAAATCAGCTAATTATACCAGCAAAAACAAACACTGAATGAGAGACCAACTCTCCAGTTTTGCCATATATAAAGCAAGCAGTGCTGGTGGTTTGGAAGAAGATGCTTTTGTAAGGACTTTGACATTTTATTTTGGTTGCTGAAGAGCTTTCTGTCTGCCTGTCCTCCACCATGCCAGGTACCTGGACAGGTCAGGCCAGAGAGCCTCACTTAAAACATTGACTGGGGCTGTGTGTTTTTGCTTTTGTTCTGGTTTCTGTATGTTGTTTGGGTTTTTTCGGAGGGGGGATGGTTTTTTGTTTTTGTTTTCTGGGAGTTTTTTTGGTTGGTTGTTGTTGTTGTTTTTTAGGAAGGATAAAAAGAGTCCAAACAGAGTGATGCTTTGTCAGACAGAGCTAATTCAGTTTCTCGAAGAGAGACACGCAGAAGTTATTTGCTTCCTCTAGTTACTAAAGTAAATAAATGGCGTGTAGATTAAGTGCTGGGTGATGAAGGCAACATTGTACAATATCCCCCGGCAGACGCTTACATTTCCGAGATAAGATACACGGCCCAAAAGGCTGATGAACTACAGGCTTTCACATGAAACTACTACTACTACCACTACTAAAAATACCACCCAGCCATACTTGCTAAAATAAACATTTATATGCACAGATAATCCCCACAAACCAGCGGGTGGTGGAGACCTGCTGGAAAAAGCTGTGCCAGAAAGAGCTGTACCTGCAGGGCTCCTGTCAGGGGCTCTTCTCTGGCATCATTCCAAAGTATTGACCAGAGCAGCTGTGGCTGCCCCTGCATCCCTGGCAGTGTCCAGGGCCAGGCTGGACAGGGCTGGGAGCAGCCTGGGACAGTGGGAGGTGTCCCTGCCCATGGCAAGGGGTGGCACTGGATGAGCTTTAAGTTTCAACCTAAACCGCTCTGTGATTCTATGCAATTTCTTTTTTTTATTATTATTTGTTTTAGGCAGAAGAAAAGCTTTAGTAAATATTTTCACATCATAATTTTCATGCCAATGAGAGCATCAGACCAAGAAAATAGGAGTCTGATTTCCTCTTAAGAAGCTAAATGAGAAATGAGGCTTGGAAAGAAGCTCCTGAAGTCAGCTACTCTGTCACCTGGCCCCCAGAAGGACTACCCACAGGAAACAAACAGAGTTTCCCTTTTCTTCAGGGACAATGTGCTTGGAAGCTCTTCTGGAATTAAACCCCACTCCCAGGGAGCTTCCACCTCCATGAATTTCTTCTTGAGAAAAAGGCCATGTTCCACGTATAGTAGGTTTAGCCATAAAGACGTTTCTGGCCTACAAAAGGTATTAATAAGTTTTCTTGAAGTATGGGAAGATGGGGCATTGAGCAGTCCTTTGCCAGACAAAACAAGTCCAGAATCCGAATCATTTTAGTGTGGGACACCAGAAGCCAGTCAAGCAACTTATTCAAGTGTTCTATGTGATAATTTGAGTTCCAGACTGCTTAGGGTGGAAAGAGACCTTAATGTCATCACTGCCTTGGGCCAGGACACTTTCCTCTAGACCAGATCACTCAAAGCCATGTTTCTGCTCAGTCAAACCTACACATATTGTTTCATCTGAGTGTCTTGCAGCACCTTAACGCTGTTTTTCTGTCTATTTTTTTGTGCCTGGGATGGGAAGGCAGCACCACGGCCTTGAGGCAAAACAGCACAGTCCCTGGAGCCCGAGATAAATAGCTGTAAGTGCTTACACAAGAAGGGCTCATCAGGTAGCTCTGAATGAAAAACATGCCAAAATCATGTACTAGGGCTAATTACATATAAATCTCGGAATAACGATAAGCCAGCCTAACCATCTGGATATGCATGTTATACAATAGTACATGCAATTGGAATTCTGCTCTTAAATCCCCCCGTCCCCAAGAAAGAAAATGAAGTGAACTCTAAACATGTTTCTTTTTCTACAAAAAAAAATCCAAATTGGAAAGTCCTTGAGCAAGCTGTTCCCTTTCCATTCCAAATCCTAAAGCAAATAAAACCATCAATGTCCCCAAAAAGTTAACAATTGAATTCTGCCTCGGAAATGCAAGGAGACAGGTCACCCTTCAATACTAGGTATTTATTTTCTTATATTAAGTGTTCCTAGTAGGCAAGTGAAAGAAAATAGCTCAATTTTTGCCTTTCACAATGTCACTTCTAAGAATCATTTTTTCAGTTCCAGGAAAGATCAATCACATTATTGCTGGCAGTAAGTAGCACTCCCACAAGCTGTTAAATTCTTTACCTGCAGACAAGTGGCTCTTGAATAGCTAAAAAAACCCTGTTTCCTGCCTTTTGAAGATATGAAAGGGACTCAAAAGTATTATGAAATCACTGTAGCAGATAACCTTCAGACAGCAGCAGCATCAAAAGGCAAGGATAAACAACAAAATTCTTCCAATATCTAACTGTGTAACATCAGTAAGTTCCAACTGGAGAAGAACAGCCTCCAGCAAAGCCAGGGTCTGCAAGGAGTATTCTTGGTGAGTATATGGAAGGGATATATCATGACTGACAGCAGTAACATATACATTTATATATAAATTTATATATATACATATATGTACATGTGTGTCCTTAATAGCACAGGACGTTTTAGAGAAAACAAATCACTGATCAGGGGTAAAAATTAACAACAGTGCCAGTGTGATACAGAAGGGTGTTTCTCAATTTAAAATAAAAATATCCTGCAGTCTAGACTGGGAGTCTGAGGCCAAAAAACTCCTGGGGTCACCCTGTCCTGGAGAGACAAACCCACAGGGGACTGCAGAAAGGGTCTGTTTGTGGTGCATATCCTACAATCACATATTGAAAACCTGAAAAGGTTTTTGATTGATTACTCATTCATTAAAGTCCTTCAGTCTGAGTCCTGTGCACAAGGTATGTGCTGAAATTGGGCTGCCTCTCTTTCTTCCCTGGGTTTTCTCCCCAAGATTTCTCCCCTTTGTTGCTCACTTCCCTCCTGTCTGGCCTGTGATTACCAATCTTCCAGCAAAGTCACCATGAGGGAAACAAGGTGCTCGTGGCACACAGGCCAAACCCAAACATCCAGGCAGAGACACCTCCAACTTTAATGGTGTTCTAGCCACAACAAAAGTTGTAAGTACATTCAAGCTCTATCTGGTATCAGTAAAAATTGAGGATGCTCTACCTCCCACAGGAGCAAGTCTTGTTTCCAGGTGTATTAAAAGTGCTTTAGGTCATTTTGACATCTTATTTTAGATAATCCCACTGGACACTTACTTTGACATCTTATTTTAAATAATCCCACTGGACACTCACTTTGACTGTGTATACTGGGTTTGCACACCATTCCACAAAGTATGGGACTACAGCAGGAGCACTGGTAACTCAGTCCTCTGCTTCTGTCTTCACCTCACCCATAACACTTCGAAAATTCACAAGAAAACCATATATGGTGTTATATACAATCTATCAGTGTAATCCTCACAATCCTGGAGGATTTCTTCTTCCTTGAGAGGCAGCAGTTCCTGCTCCATGGATGGCTCAGCATCCAGGTGGCTGAGCCTGACAACAGAGGGCTGTGGATCAGCACCTGGGAAGTGAAAAGGAGATGGTCAGCTGGTCAGACTTAAGGTTTGACTGTCAGGGCTAATGAGTATCAGCCAAAATATCCTCCCAGTAATGTGAACTTTGATTTCCAACACAGACAGATCCTCCTGCACTTCTAGTCCATGCCACTTGGGAGAGGGGTTTGAACTACACAGGAGGAAAAGTTTAGAAGTCAGTACCAGATGAATTTCCTGAGTAAGGAGTGTCTAGGTGCCATGGTACAATTCTGCTGCTATCTCCTCTGAGCACTGACAACAACAATTTCTGCCATAACCAACCTCACCTGGAAGGCTAAATCTGCTGTAAAGGTATTAATTAAAAACTATTCACCTGGAGCCAGACTTGATAAGTGTTTGCCCCAATAACCAAACCAAGAAAAGGGCAGATCAGGGACTCTGCAAACTCTCCATGAGCTACTCAGGGCAGTGAAATACGTGATGGCAAACAGTAAATTTTCATACGTCCTGTGATCACAGTCCAGATGCTGCTCTGTCGGTGTCATCCACATCACTCCATGGCCCAGCCCTGGATAAGTGAAGCTGAGCAAAGGACAGCCTGTGCTTGAGTTCCTAGAGGATGAACCATGCTCTGGCAGGTACCAGCAAGCCAAAAATTTGAGATTAACATTCTGATGGCTCATATTTTGTCCATCATTACTGACCAAGGACTGTAGACAGATGTCTCACCTGCAGTGACAAATGAACTCATGCTAACAGCTTCCCTTGAATTGCTCCCATTATTCTATACCTTAGACTGCCAACGCTGTATGTACATCTTTTCTTGAGCCAAACCTACCAGAACAACTGGATTTTGTATTATCTCACAAAGTGGCAGGATGAGATAATGATATATGTCCCCTTTACATGCCATTTTCCACAGGGCCTAGAAGGGATCATCATACTTTATTTTATGATCAACGGGTCATTCATCCATATCTGCTTTGAAGCCACAATAGACTTTCTGCCAATCACTAATAGAAACTAAACAAACACAGCCAAACAGTGTCATCTATCTGTGTGGTGAGTAATTGTGAGGGGTTCCTCTTTAAATAGATGCTTAAGTAAATATAGAAATATCGTTTTACAAATGCTGGCTCAAGAAGAGGTGTTGGGGAACCACAAAGAAGGGACATCTCACTTAGGTATGTACATAGAACTGCAAACGTGGTCCTAATACAATTATCTAGCACATACCAAAAGAATTTAATTTGGCTTTTGTTGCCCCCTGTGTGCCTTCTTCAGTGTACCATACTCATGACAGAAAAGCGCTTTTCTGTCTCCAATGCCTCGTTCACAAAAAATTACCTTTCTGTTGAATGCTTTCGTTCTAGTAGGCAGCACTTTATTTCCCAAGGAGGCTGTTGGGGGACTATTTCATATAAAAGAGTTTGTGTGAGGGTTATAATGCATATGACGACCGGTTACCATGCAGATGTATGATCTTTCTAGACCCTCTCTCCGTCTCTCCCTCTGTCTGTGATTATTAATGACCCTGCAGCTCTGAGCCCGGAGCACTGGGTGTTCTGGCTGACGCAAGTTATTTTGCTCTCAAGGGCAATCCTCCCTCTGTGTCCTTGGGGCACAGTATTCACCCTCACCTCTACACCTGCCCTGTCAGGCTCTGCCGTGGGTCGAGAGGTGTAGGTTTCTCAGTGCCATATGGAGCTCCCTGCTACCTGCAGCACAGTAATTTAAATATTAAGGATGCCTTGGTTTGGAAAGTTCAGCTCTCGGTGAGCAGCACTCAATTAACTGCAGGAAGAGGGAAGTAGAAATCGGGAAGAGGAAGCAATGGGGAATCATAAAGGGTTTCAAATGCTTCTGTAATCGTCTGCAGATCAAGCACTGGGCTGGTGACTCCCACTGATGCCTGCCAGCACAAAACCACGATGGCTCACCCGGCCACCTGAGTGGGACTGAAAGATTTATCTCCAAATGATGGAGAAGGCAGTAGAGAGGGAACAGGTAGACACGAAAGACAGAAGGGCACAGGAAATTGCTTCCGGGCAGGAACCTTTGCCTCCCAAATCTGTAGAAAGAAGGAAACAGGTCTCCTAGGGTTTCTGGTGTTTGAGCATTGACTGTAATTGTATTTCTGCTGTTCTTCTTCACCTCCCCTCCACAGCTCAGTCACTTCAACCTCTACAACTCACAGCCCCGTCTATTCTTATCAATAAAGCTCTTGAACCAGAAAGGAAAAAAAACACAGACCTTTTGCAATACCTCTGCCACTGCAACAAAAACAAGTTGCCAGGAGACAAGGAGTCAGGATTCCTGGGAACTGCACCCACAGAGAGGGAGATGGCAATAGGACACAGGTCTTTGCAAGAGGACATCCCAATCTCTTCTGCCAGGGGCTCGGAGGGATTGTGTGGTGAAATGGCACATCATTCTTTGTGTTCTATCAAATTTGATCATGCAGTCACTTTTTAAGTTAAATGGCTGCTTTGTGACTGCCTGCAGACACTCAGTGGCAGCTGTGGACAGAAATATGGGCTGGGCACAGCCCAGACTGTGGGCAGCAGGGCAGGGGGGATCGTGCCCCTGTGCCCCTGTGCTCAGGTGAGACCCCACCTGCAGAGCTGCCCCAGCCCTGGCTCCAGCAGCACAAGGACGTGGAGCTGCTGCAGCCAGAGCAGAGGAGGCCACGGAGATGCTGCCAGGGCTGGAGCCCCTCTGCTCTGGAGCCAGCCTGGCACAGCTGGGGCTGCTCCCCTGCACAAGAGAAGGCTCCAGGCACAGCTCAGAGCCCCTGCCAGGGCCTCAAGGGGCTCCAGCAGAGCTGCACAGGCCCTGGGGACAAGGCCTGCAGGGACAGGACACAGGGAATGGCTGCCAGTGCCAGAGGGCAGGCACAGATGGGATCTTGGGCAGCAATTGCTGTGTGTGAGGGTGGGCAGGGCTGGCACAGGGTGCCCAGAGCAGCTGTGGCTGCCCCTGCATCCCTGGCAGTGTCCAAGGCCAGGCTGGACAGGGCTTGGAGCAGCCTGGTCTGGTGGAAGATGTCCCAACCCACAGCAGGGGTGGAATGCGATAATTTTCAAGGTCCATGGCAGGGGGTTGGAATGGGGTGATCTTCAAGGTCCTTTCCAACCAAAACCATTCTGACTCCATGAAGACAGCTGCTCCCAGCTGGGCAGTGGCACCGTGTCCCCCGTGCAGCTGCAGACCTCCCAGGATGAGCTGGTTTGTTGGGTCCCAAAGCAGCAATCCCCAAAACAAACCTGTCTGAGCCGCAGCGCGTCCTTACCCCGGGTCCTGCCCGGACCACCCGGCTCCCTGGGCATCTCCTGGGGGTCAGTGGGGATATCACCCACACTGCAGTGACTGTCTGGGAGAAGGAATTGTACTCTGAAGGGGTTTTACTCCTGTCAGAGACTCTCAGGAGATACCAAAAAATATTAGACCAGAAATCCAGCTTTCTTCTGTCAAATATATGCGAGGTGAATGCCATCTAATGCATGGTCCAGCCAGGCAAGTGCCTATAGTGAAATAAATGTTTTCAATCAGTATCAAAGAGTGTATGAAGCATTGAGTTTTTCCTACCCAGCCTGGTGAGCAGAGATGAAGAGCCTTGGCAGATGCTGGAACAGAAATCCACACTGCCCTCAGGGCCGCGTATAATGGCATGGGATTTCTGTACATTACAGCATTCCTTTAACACCATGTCATCTAATGACAGACTTTCTTCTCTTTTTTGGGGGGCAGGGAGGTTAGAAATTAGGTTTGTTATACAGTTTCCTCCCTCTTAGCTGTTTCTCGGTTTAGTTTTCAGATAGACCACGGATTACGTGTTTACTGTGAATAGAGAAAATTAGTTCTGCCTTGCAGTAGGTGCCCTTTGGAGTCTGGGAGGGCAGCAACTGCACCTTCTGACTGGCAGTAGCTGATCTGCCCTGGAGTAATAACACAGAGGTAATAGGCTGTTAGCAAGCACAGTCATAGCTGGGTAAACTGAGGAAGGGGGGTGGCCCATGTAAAAAAAGGGTGTCTTGGAACAGGGTGGGCACAGGATGTGGCAGCGAGGAGGTGGCAGCAGGTGCTGCTGCCAAGGGTGAAGGGGCAGGAAGAGGAGAAAGAGGAGGATGAAGAAGAAGAGGAAGAAGCAGCAGGGAATCCCCAGCCCCAGGGATCCCACCGAGGCTGAGACTGACGTGGTCTGAGCAGGGCAGCAACCCAGGCTGGGCAGTTATTGTGTGTTCTGTAATGTCCCCTGGGCTGGCACTGCTGGGGCACCTCCAGTGCTGGGGACAGCTCTGGGACCCTCAGGACAAGAGAGACACCGAGGGGCTGGAGCGTGTGCAGGGCAGGGAACGGAGCTGGGGAAGGGAATGGAGCCCCAGGAGCGGCTGAGGGAGCTGGGAAGGGGCTCAGCCTGGAGCAAAGGAGGCTCAGGGGGGCCCTTGTGGCTCTGCACAGCTCCTGCCAGGAGGGGACAGCCGGGGGGAAAGGGCTCTGGGAACAGGGAACAGGGACAGGGGGAGAGGGAACGGCCTCAGGCTGGGCCAGGGGAAGTTCTAGCTGCAAGTTGAGGAAAATTTCTTCCCTAAAAAGGTTGTCCAGCCCTGTCACAGCTGCCCAGGGCAGTGGTGGAGTTCCCATTCCCGGAGGGATTTAAAAGCCATGTGGATGTGACACTTGGGGACATGTGATAGCTGTGGCCTGGGCAGTGCGGGGGCAATAGTTGGACTCAATGATCTTGGGGGGCTTTTTAAACCTAAAAAATTCTGTGATTTTATACATATTACCATGTATTTCCCATTGTTCAACTGCAAGATGTTCTGGAGCTGGGGCATGGCTCACATCCTTTATCCCAGGGCTGCATCCCAGCCAGAGCTGTGTGAGAGCCCTGATAGGGGTAGAGGGTGTGAGTTGCAGCAGGACTCTCTAGGCAGGGTGGTAGCACTTAAAACAGTTCAGGTTTACAGAAAATGAATCCTTTCTTCTGAGACTCTGAGTAGTTTTGTGTTCCCGGTAAGCCAAAGCAATTAAGAGAGCTTTCTGGCTTTACCTAATCTAATTTACCACATTTTTCTGTAATGAATATGTTGCAGAATATTTTAACTAGTCCGGACTAAAGGCATTTTCAGAGCAGTACCAATTTACCTCACCTGCTGTTCTGCAGGCTGAGGTGAGACAGACGGAGATGATGCACTGAGACTCAACTCAGGGCTCGCCAGAGGGACAGGGACAATGTGTCATGATGTTTCTAGCAGTGACCCAAGAAGCTGAGACCTTGCTGTCTGTCCTTTTTTATCATAGGAAGTGTCCAAGGTCAGCTTGGATGGGGCTTGGAGAAACCTGATCTAGTGGAAGGTGTCCCTGCCCATGGCAGGGGGTGGGACTGGATGGGCTTTAAAATCCCTTCCAACACGAACCATCCCAGGTTCCTGTGATCTTCCCAACGGACCCAGTGCCGGTGGAGAAGCCCTGAGAGCTCTGAACTCCCACTGACAGACACCCTTTGGAGGTGAGGCTACTCTTTGTCGGAGTCTGTAAGATCCTGAGAAAACCGAGTTGCTGACTTCCTAGCACATCACCATAAACAGAGAGAGTAATAGTAATAATAATAATAATACTTAGCACGTAAGGACAATAGCTGTGGGGCTGTGAATGGGATGGTTCTTGCAAAGCTCTGTTTATGGTGACTGTGATATCAGAAAGTCTGGCAGGAGGTCTGCTGCTCGGATTTCTTAAGGGCTTTCGGAGGTGGTAATTGTCTCACGTTTGCTTTAAACACCGTGTTAATTATAGTTTTAAACAATGGCTATAAAGTCATCCTTTAATTCTTAGTGAAGTGCTCTTCCCTGTCTCTGTGATTTGGGAGGCAAGTGAGTGTTGGGAAGCGTTGGGACGAGGTCACGATTAAGTACCCTCACTAGGACCAGCAAAGAAAGAAAATAACTTGCCGATTGTAATTGATACACTTTAACATCTAAGGTCTTTCTTTGAACTTGAAGGCATAGTTAGCGTCGGAAACTTCTCCTCTTTGCTGTAAATCAGTTTCCTTCTCTATTCCCTATGTGGTGTTGGGTGGTTTGACTTTGTGCCATTAAAATATGTCAGCAAACCACCCAAATATCATAAAATGGGGGGGGAGAAAGAGTGCCTCCAATACAATTTGGATATTTCAGACCTAAAGTTACACTTATGTCTGAAAAAAGCCTCAAATATTAACACATATGGGAGATGGTGAGCCATGCTCTGCAGTCTCTTGAAGAGCCACAGGTATCTCAGTCAGTACAGCTGTTCTTACCTCCTCACAGAATAAGTAATTTTTCCTCTTAAGTGAAGAGAACAAGTCTGGGCCTCCTTTGGATTAATCATTGCTATCAGATGGCGTGCCTTCTTCCCTCCAGATAAAATGAATGTGCAGGTTTGGGTAATGTGCTTTTGAAAATCCAATCTTTAAATTACACTTTACTTCTAATACTTCTTCTTTTT
>VYXF01005594.1:10148-26837 GCA_013397295.1 Polioptila caerulea
AAAAAAAGAAAAAATAATTCAAAGTTGGAAACTAAGTCCTGTCATCTTTTAAAAATATACAAACAGGTAAGATTAGCTTTAAATTTGAGCATTCTTACCAAATCAAGCATTCTGAATATTTGTCCAACAAAACCATATGACTTATGTTTCATGAAAACTCAATAGTCACATTCAAAATAGCCCACAAGATCATCCCAAAGCTCATATGAAGATAAGGAATGGCATTATCTCTAATGATTCAGTAAACTTGTTTGAAAATGCTAGTTTAGCAGTTGGCTAATCTCAGCCAAAAAATGATGAAGATTAAAATTGTTCAGAAGGAATTTGAAGGAAGCTAATAACTAGATATCTGTGATTCTTGTGACAAGACAAAGTGAAAACATAAAAAAAGTAAAAGTAGGTAGAGAGTATGGGATCTTTGTCTGTTATTCAAAAGGGGATCAGTGAGTCACTAAATAAGAGTCAGATGTCTAAGTAAGTGTCTGAAGGATCAGACAGAAGCAAGGAATGATTTAACAAAAGGAAAGCTGAGTTACAGGGAATGTTCATTAAAAGAAAGAATATAGACTATAAGATACTGATGAATTTTTTGTACCAATTTACTTTCAGCTTAGCATTTTAACTATACACACCCCACATACTTTTCAATTATTTTACTCACACATCAAAATTGCCTTTTTATGGTAACACTGATGCATTCCACAGGAGTATTGAATGTAAACGTAAATTGAATGTTTTCCCTTGGAAAAATAATTAAACTTCTTATTCATTTTAGAGCATATCATGATGCATTTTAATTTTGAAAGAAAAAAGGATAACACCAAATTACACTAATAACCAAAGTAGTGTTAATAATTTTGAAATGAAAAAGATAAGAGTTCATTGATTGTGAGCAATTAGTCTATAACAGCAGGTAGGATGAGATTTCATTTCACTGAAGAATTTCTATTTTTTGCCTTCAAAGGATTTCGTTTTTATGTTTAAATGAATTAAAAAAGAGTCCTGAAGTGCCTTAACATGTACACACATAATGTTACAGTAAACCTTTGCCCTTTCCCCCATCTAGACTCCACTTCCTCCGTGACCTTGACTGCAAACAGCATTTAGCTTGTATGGTTTCCAGGGAAACCAATTTATTCTTCCTGAAACACTTCATGCTCACTCAGAGTGGGTGGTGGGTTGTGGTTTGACCTTGGATGGCTGCAGACCTCCACCATCTTCTCTGTCAATCACTCCCCACCTCAGCAGGAGACTGGGGAGGAAGTCAGGTGGAAAGCTCATGGGTTGAGATAAGGACAGGGAGATCACTCACCAATTGCCATCACAGGCAAAACAGACTCAGCTTGGGGAAAACTAAATTAATTTCTTACCCATTACAAAAGGGTAGGATAGTGAGAAAAAAAGACAAAAACTAAACCATCTTCCCCTCCCCCCACCTTGTCCTTCTCATTCTCTCAGTTTGGCATTTGCTCTGCTGTTCCTCACTTTTTCTGTTTCTTCCTCCTCCTTCTGTGAAATTTTCATCTCTCCTAAACACCTTTCCCCCAAGGTGTCCCCACCTCAGCAGTGGGCTCAGCTCAGCATGTCCAACACAGGGAAGTCCTGGCTTCTCTTCACAGACACTCCACTGTCAGCACTGGGACATCTGTACCCTCTACAGCTCCAGAGTGAAGCCCAGCTGAAATGCACCTAGATTTTACTCCAGGATTTCTGAGGTCCTAATGGAGAGCAGAGGCTTCCCAGCCCCTCTCTGTCTGACAACAGGCTATGCTTTTACACTCAGCATTTACACTCAGGCAGTGCTCACACACTCCTCACCAGAGGTTTCTGCAGCACAAGGCAGAGATGCTGTAAGGGTCTGTCTGAGGGGGGGGGTTCATTTTCTCCACAGCAGCCCTTGCAGTGCTGTGCTTTGCATTGGTAGCTAGAACGGTGTTGATAACACACTGAAGTTTTGGCCACTGTTGAGAAGTTCTCCCTCAGCATCAGCACTGTCCAACAATTGTACCCTTCATCAGTGAGCTGGGGACAGGCAAGGTGTTGGGAGGGGCACAACTAAGAGACCTGACCAAAATTGACTAAAGGGGTACACCACACCATAGGACATCGGCTTAGATGTAAAAGCTAAGAGAAGGAGAAGGAAGGGGAGGCATTCATCATTTATGATGTTTGTCTTCTGGAGCAACTGCTAGATGTGCTGAAGCCCTGCTTCCCAGAAAATGGCTAAACATGGCTTGCTGATGGGAATTAGAGAATAAAAGTTTGGGATTTTGTTCCTCTGCATGTGCATGGTCAACCTCTCACTTTCACTTTAGTAAATTGTCTTGTCTCAGCCTATGAGCTGTCTTCCACATTATTTGCTCTCCTTGTCAAGCTGAGGTAGGAGGGGGTGAGAGAGTGGTTTGCTGAGCAGCTATGTAGTGGGTTGGTGCTGGAGGAATGCCAGGTACCCACCAAAGCCTCTCTATCACTCCCCTTTACAAATGGACAAGGAAGAGAAAATATAATGAAAGGTTCATGAGTTGAGATAAGGACCATGAGAGACTACACACAAAATACTGTCACTGGCAAAACAGACTCAATTCAGAGACATGAATTGAATTTATTACTAACAAAGTCTGAGCAGAACAATGAGAAGTAAAAGCAAATCTTAAAAGCACTTTCCCCCCACCCTTCTGTCCTTCCAGCTCTGCCTTCTCCCTCCCAGCAGGGCAGGTAGACAGGGAAGAGGGTTACAGTCCGTTCATCACACATTGTTCCTCCCACAGTTCTGGGAGAGGAATACTTCTCTGCTCCACTGTGGGGTCCCTTCCACAGGAGCCAGTCCTGCACAAACTCCTCAATCATGAGTCTATCCCACGGGCAACAGTTCTCTAAGAACTGCTGTAACTCGGGTCACTCTTCCATGGAGTGAAGTCCTTCAGGCACAACCTGGCCAGAGTGGGTCCATCACAGGGTCTCAAGTTCTAAAACCTGCTCCAGCATGGGCTTCCCTGTCCATGGGTGTGCAGGTCCCTGCCAGTAGTTTGCTCCAGCATGGATTTCTCATGGGTTCACAGTCTCCTGTCATTCATTCATCTGCTCCAGCATGAGCCTCCCCTGTGGGCTGCAGGTGGATCTCTACCCCCCCCTGGCCCTCCCTGGGCTGCAGGGGCACAGCTGCCTCACCATGGGCTGCACCCCGGGCTGCAGGGGAATCCCAGCTCCAACACCTGGAGCACCTCCTGCCCCTCCCTCTACACTGACCTTGCTGTCTACAGTGTTCTTCTCACATAGTCTCATCCTGCTTTTTTCTGGCCACAATTAAACCTGTGCAATAACTTTTTTTTTTTTCTTTCTTAAATATATTATCACAGAGACATTACTATCATCATTGGCTCAGTCTTGGCCAGAGCAGGATCTGTCCTGGGCCTGGCTGGAATTGGCTTTGCTAGACATGAGTGGAACCTTCAGGCAGCTTCTCACAGAAGACACCTCTGCAGTCCCCACACTTTGGAAATCTGTCCATGCAAACCCAGTGCAACCCATCAAGGTCAACCTACAACCATTGCACCAGCAAAGACTGTGAAGCTGCTTTGGAATTCTGTTATTTTAATTATCCAGTTACTTTTTGAGATATTTTGACAAAATATATTTGGTTTTTATAAGGCTTTCTACAGCACTACTTTTAGCCTGTTCATCTGTGTCATTCCAAGTTCTGCATATTGCTCTCTTTGGCCCCAGAACACACCAAGCTGCAGGAGCAGAAAACTGATATGCTAGTAGCTATGTTAGCAGGATGTAGAAAAATTCTGACAAAGACACAGAATATTTTCTTCTTCTATATTATTACAAAGAATTCATTAATTCTTACAATAAGAACATGTCACAATTTCCCATATGCAAACTAGAACACTTAACATGAAAGCTGAACCAAGGAGCAAGATCCCATTGTCATAATCACTGCATGTGGTCACTTACCCTACAGAGGCATTCATTTGATACCCACCTCTACAAAATTCCTCAACATATTTTAATGCCTGAAGATTTCAAATGCCTCTTCCTCATCCTTGCTCCCTGCAGAACTTGCAAATGTAAATAAAAATCTGCTGCATTCTTCTGTGTGGCAAGATATCTAATAGCTTCTTGACTTATCTCAGTAACCCAAACGATGCTGTATTTTCCCCATAAGTTGGACAGAAAAAAAGTCTTCTTTAATGCAAAATCATGCCTCTTTACATATCTTCACCAGTTGTAATGCTCTATCGAAATGTCATACAGTGGTAGTACATACACATTGGATAGAAAGACTTTACATGGAGGCATTTAGGAGGAAGAAAAGAATAAAACACGAGTTACAGGTGAATTATAAGGTTTTAAGAGATAAATTCCTGAGCATGACAACACTGTGTCGATAGTGAGGAGAATTACAGATGTACTGCAGTGGCTGGGAAAGAAAATTAGCTTCCTCAGGATCTAATTTGAGTACACTTGTTTGTTTTACCAGAGCTGTGTTATAAATATATTCTAAAGAGTGCCAATCACTGGTAAAGCAACCTCAGAATGATATGCATTCAATTACAAAGCAATGTCCTGGTGAGAAATCTGGAAGACTTTAAGTAATTTTAAACTGGACTATATAAATACCTAGACAGCATTTTGTAGAAAGAATCATACCCTGAGAAAAGCAATACCTAAATGACCCCATAGATGTTTGTGGGGATTTCCTGCTTTTGCTAGAAAAGTTCCCAAGGTGTTAAAAGTCTTTTTCCTTGCCCGAGGAGAAAAAAGACGTAGAATCTTCGGTCTTCAGATACTTTTATTATTGTTTATAATAGCTTATCTAGAACACAGTTCTCTCTGTCCTGCCGAGGTCTTCCCAGCACGACAGTCCGACGCAATCCCCTGCCCTAAGGGCAGTNTGCGATTCCCCTCCCAAAGGGCGTTGTTTATCTTTTTTACTAAAAACTAGGTGTACATTATTTACAACTATTTTCCAATACCTATCACCTATGCTAGACAGTGTGTATTTTCTCTAAACCAATCACCAAGTGCCACCATCACAGCAGGATCATGGAGGAGATGAAGAAGAAGGAAGAAGCCTAAAAACCATGNCCCTCTGGGCCCCCAGCCCAGGTCCCTGAGCCCCCAGGGCAGTCAAAGACAAGCTCTGGGTTCCCACAGATGTTCTGACTTTCTAATTTGTATGGCAGTCATCTGGTAAGTGTACATAACTAGGGAGCTGTAACAAATACATGTACTTTACTTACTATATTTAGTAACAGCCTCTCAGACCTGTAGATAATAATTTCCTTATTCTTTTGTGCTGATGAAATGTTTTTCACAGTATTTCAAGGGCTGTATTTACAAATTAAGGATCTAGATCTAACCTACATTATTCCAGTGGGAAATTAATTTTTTTTTTTTTACTTACAGCAGCATTCAAACACTTATAGAGCTGTTACTCCTTAACCAGTGATCATGGTCCCTAAACTTTTATAGTAAAACTGAGAAACACAGACCCATGGTTTGGGCAATTCAGGCACTGGGGCTATGTCTGCACCTAACAAAAAATTTGCTTCTTCCCTTCGCACAGCAATATGGCTGGCAGCTTCTTCAGACTTGCATGTTTCTCTCGTGTTAAAACAGCCACTGTTGGATGACAGTCCATTGCTTTTACAACTAGCAAGCAGTAGAATTAGATTGGTAGAGCTAAACAGCTGATGCTGTGGGCCTGATATTGATGAAAAACATATTTCAGAGATGATTACTCTAAAACTGCTTTGTCCCATGAATCAGATACTTCTAAGCACCCAGGGTGTCTGAGATAGGCATGCCAGGAGCCTAACCTAACACAGTCAGCTTAATTTCATCACTTCTGCACAAGGCACCTGCTCTGTGACACCAACATGTGCCTCCATGACACCAACGATACCACAGAATGGGAGCTAACTGCAAGACAGATCTCAAAAATACTTCTCCAGTCTTAACTAAAATCCTAAAATCCTCAGGTGAACATATCCTGTCAGAGATTCCTCACACAGTGTTTTGGGCTTCTTTTTGCTTTCTGTGACAATATAAAACATATAGTCACCACTGGCTCCTGTATTTAGTTTCTTGGAAATGTAATGATAGTTAAGGAGCAACAAAATTCTTAGTACAAAGGAACATCTAAAATTACTTTGTTATAAGAGCTTGCTAGGCTATAAAAATTTTATGAAAAAACCAACAAAAAAGTAATAGTAGAGGAGGTCAAGTCCATGCATATTGATGCATTAAAAAATTATTTGTGGCTCCTATGTCAAAATAATCCTCATTATAACCTGCACTGCAAATGTTACTGAAACTCAAAGACTGCAATAGTGTTAGCAACTGCTTGAGGGAAGCATTAACAAGTGGATTCTGCCTCTAATACTCCTTCAAAGACTTGTTGTGACGGAATTTTCTGTGAAATTGTGAAGTTGATCTGGAAGGGGCAATGAGATGAGCTATATAACCTTAATAACACCTAAACCACAATTCTAGCTTGGCATTTGCTTCCAGGTGGAAATGAAGGGTGAGATTTGCCTCTGAAGTAATAAAATATTACGGAAAGTCACTTCAGTATATCAAAGGCTAGATAATGAAAGCAAAGAAGGCAACAAAAGAGGGGAGTTGGGGTGGTTTCTTTATTTGTTTACATTCTATGTAAACAGAAAACAAGGATTTTTCATATTCATTCCACAGGAATTATCAGCTCAGTGGCTGCATATTTTTCAGACCTAAAGTAAAAGCAATAGGATTTCCTTGTCCAAATCAACAAATATAAAGAAATATATGGAAAATAAAAAGTATCTTAGAATTCAACATATTAAGATACCTTTGACCTATTGGTACCCTATACTACTATGCATGTGGATATACATAGCTAAAAAAATACACAATCAAGTCGTACAGAATTGTATAATATTTTGTTCCTGTATTACAGAATAATGACTATAAGACATGCCCATTCAAAAATATTTTGGAGTTCAAAAGTTTCAAACCCATTCCGCTATTCTCCAGACTCTTTCATACGTAATTCTGGTTCAGTTCTAAGTCAATACAGGAATAACTGAGGGGAACAAGACCTTTCCTTGTCTTTGGTAAAGACCCCAGTGAATCTGTAATAAACACCTAAACCTCACCAGAGATGATGTGAGATAGTGCCTTGCTTTAAAAATGCTGCAGAATTCCACTCTCCCATTAATCACAATCCTTATATTTCCCATATCCCATAAACCACTACTATAAATGAAATCCTCTAGCAGTTGTCCAGTATAGAATTTTTGTTTTCCATTATTAATTGTCAATTTTAAATACAATTTTAAGATTCTAAATATGCAATTTACTCAGTAAATAGTAGGGGCTGTATTATGTGCATAAGTTCTTTCATGTTTGTGGTTATTTATCTGGCTCAGACATTTAGTTTAAGGGATATGGGTAATTTTGCAAAGGAGTTAGTTAACAGTGGGCTGAGAAGCTGTAAATATTTTGCCTACATGTATGCTGTATATGAAAAAATTGCCAAAAAGGAAGTATAATATACAAGCATCTTTCTTTTTACGTGTAGACGCAAGATTTCATTCTGAATGGCTAAGTATTTTTAAATTGTTAACTATAATTCCTTTCCATTCTTAGAGGATAATGAAGAGTAATAAAAAAGAGAGTTCTATGAAATATTTTAATTTATGCACATCTTAGAAACCAATTTGGTAAATGAGAAACAGCAAGGCATCTTTTTAAACATATTTTCCAGCAACTCCAGGGCAAGTCTAATGCTGCTCATCCTTACCATTACAAATTAACACTTACTCTCTCGAACTTTCTCCACATTTTACTGTTTTGTGTATGTACGTAGTCTAAGTAGGTCTTGCATTTCTTTCCTACTGATGTTATTAGTCAAGGCAATGAACTTATCAATGGCAATAACTCTATAACATTTTCAACCCTGTTACTATAATTCCAACTGCATCTGGGTGGAAATGTGCTAAAAAATTACCACAGTTAAATTTTTTTCATTTACAACCCTTCCTAATGTTTATAGGTAGTTTTTAATAGGTGGTTTCTATGGTACCAAAAATATGCAGTGTTTCTCAGTCAAGTAGCAATTGCTAATTCATCCCTCTATGATCTATCACTATACACATCAAAATAAGTTGGCAGAATAATGAAAGAATAGATATGAACACCTATGTACAACTCTATTGTTTCTATAAAATGTTTTTTAAATATACTTTTATGCCATATGTCTACTCTTTAAAATAATCAATAATTATTAAGATTTTTTTTAAAAAGAAAACCTCAAGGGCTTGTTTCTTATTTGAGTAAAAGTTTAACATTATGTTTTTTTCTTAATCAAGCAAAACTTCTAATTATAACTATGCAGATTAATGACAAAAGAGGACAACATGAACATAATACCCTCACAAAATGAGTTATACAAACTGCAGTTCCTACCAGGTCATTTGAAAAATAGAATAGTTCTACAATTGCCTTTGCAGCTTGTTCAAAACAGCATTAAAGGATTGTTAAATGGTATTCTGTAAATATGCTCTTTCACTGTGGATTTATAATGTGAGGGATGGAACTGCTGTGACTATACTCATATCTAAAATTCATTAAAGAATTGATTAAATAAAAATTACACATCACTGTACAGAATACTATTATTTAGGTTTTTTGTTTTCACCACTGAAGAGGTGATTTTCAAATTATTACTACTAGTGCCATATTATCCTGCATACCCATTATTATAGTATTTGGTCAAAGGTGTATGTCACAAGAGATCACATTACATGAATTCACATATTTCACTGGTTTGACTCACTTCAGAAATTATTTTTCAGTTTCAGCTCTTTTTAGAATGTCTCATATACTTTTCAGCAACTTAGTAAAATCTTCTGGATGCTATGATAAATGGATACCTGTAACAAGAGGTTAGCAAATGTGAGGTCCTTTTCATAAATCTCCTCATTTCCATGACATGTAAAAACATGAAAAAATCAATGGGTCAGAGAAAATGGTCCTTTTTAGCCTAGACTGCCAATCACCAGAATTCTTTTCAGGGAACCAATAAACCTGCAAATTCTGTTTCTTTTAAAAAATCTGCAATCATCATGGATATTTTTCTGTGTATAGTTTTCCTGCTTGTGCAATATTGCACAAAAACTGCTTAAATAGTCACCTCCTTCTTCTGCTGGTCCTTCTCTAATGAAAGGAACAAGACTGGCTTCAGACAGTGGTGGATGCTATTGCCTGCAGTACACTTTTGAAACCTCAGCTGAAACATACAGTGCAACTTCAAAGTTGGTCCTGAAATGGCACAGAATCACAAAATCATTTAGGTTGACTAGACCTCTGAGATCATCACATCCAACCTTTGACTGGTCACCAACTTGCCAGCTAACCCATAGCACTAAATGCCATGTCAGTTGTTTCCTGAACACCTCCAGGGATGGTGACTCCACCACCTCCATGGACGGGTTCCATTGAGCCCGTTCCATTGTTTAACAACCCTTTCCATGAAGAAATTTTGCCCTTCTGGACTTTCCCTGGCTCAGCTTGAGGCTATGTGCTGTCAGTTATTGCTTGGGAAATGAGACTAACTCCCTCCCCAGCCTCACTCCTTTTAGGTACTTGTAGACAGCAATAAGGTGGTTGTCTACAAGCCTACTGGATAAACAATCCCAGATCCCTCAGTCACTCCTCATAGGATTTGCCCTCTAGACAATTCACCATCTCTGTTGCCCTTCTCTGGACTTGCTCCAACCCCTCAATGTCTTTCATGCAGTCAGGGGTCTGGAACTGGACACAGGAATTGTGGTGTTACCCGTGCCAAGTACAGAGGGACAATCACAGCACACTGTTGCTGACACAGGCCAGGATGCCATTGGTCTTTCTGGCCACTGGGCACACAGCAGGTCATGGTCAGCTGCTGTCATCCAGCACCCTCAGGTCCTTTTCCACCAGGCCTCTTTCCAGTCACTCTTATCCCAGCCTGTAGTGCTGCATGGGATTGTTGTAGCCAATGTGAAGGACCTCTAACTTGGCCTTGTTGAACCTCAGCTCCTCATGTTGTCATGCCTCCCCAGCCAGAATTGCAATGCAAATGATACTGGAGAATTTAAGGATATTGAAAGTCTAGATATTGAAACAGCAAAAGAGGGATGTAAAAAACCCAGTGTCTATGGCACCTAGATAAGAAAATTAAGAAGATCTCTGTGCTGGTACATGCAGTGTACTAAGGAGAAGAAAATTAAGGAGAAGAAAATTAGGGACAGCCCACACGACGAACAGGATGGGCAAAGGTACAAAGAGAGACAAAACGTACACAAAGGTACAAAGAAAAAGGAAAGCTAATCAAAATGATGCACAAAGGTTGAGAGGGCTCAGAGAGAATAAAACAATTGACAGAATAAAAAATCTAATTGAGGTCAGCTCCTAAGGGATATAAAAATTTTATAAAAAACTATCATGGCTGCCAACAAAGGAAAAAGCTGAGAGCCATGGTAATGACTCAGTATGCTCACTACCCTCCATGGCATCACAAGGAATCCTGGCCAGGCCACCTCAGCACATGCCTGTTAATCCCTGAATGCTGGACAGACTATCTGGACAAACACATGCTCTACTAGTTATGAAAATGTGTGTATGAGCATGAATTTAAAATAAAACCATGATTCCCTCCTACAACATCTCATGAAAAATTTTGTTACACTGTAGCAAAGAGTCAACATTATTACCTAAAAGGTCTTAAGATGTAAGAGCTAAAAAGGTGTAATCACCTGCTACTAATGGAAATGCAGCAACATTTAAACTTCTACTTTGCTGCTGACTGCAAGGCCATACCACAAGATCCCATAAATTAGTGTCTGTGATGGGTAGACCCTGGTTGGATGCCATGTGCCCACCCAAGTCACTCTTATAATTCCTCTTCCTCAACTGAGCAAGGGAGAAAAAAGAGCTTCACAGGTTGAGATAAGGGTAGGAAGAGATCACTCCGCAGTTACTGTCATGGGCAAAACAGATCTGACTTGGGGAAATTAATTTATTACCAATCAGATCAGAGCTTGGTAATGAGGAATAAAACCTAATCTTAAAACACATTCTCCCCACCTATCCCTTCTTCACAAGCTCAACTTTACTCCTGACTTCTCAGGGAATGGGGATTGTGGTCAGTTCATCACACATTGCCTCTCCTTTCTCCTCTGAGGAAGAACTGACACTCTTCACCTAATCCAGTGTGAAGTTTCCCCCCTGGGAGATAGTCTGTGAACTTCTTTGATATGAGTCCTTTCATGGGCTGCAGTTATTCACAAACTGCTCCAGACTGTGTCCCTTCCACCACACACAGTCCTTCAGGCACAGTCTGCTCCAGTGCAGGCCCACTGGAGGGTCACAAGTCCTGCCAGCAAACTTGCTCCAGCATGGGCTCCTCTTTCTACAGGTCCTGCCAGGAGCCTGCTAGAGCATAGGTATCCTACAGGGTCACAGCCTCCTCTCAGGCACCCACCTTCTCTGGCATGGGGCTCCTCCCCAGGCTGCAGGTGGATCTCTGCACCCCTATCCTCCCTGGGCTGCAGGGGCACAGCTGCCTCTCCATGGGCTGCACCCCGGGCTGCAGGGGAATCTCAGCTCCAACACCTGGAGCATCTCCTGCCCCTCCTGCACTGACCTGGGTGTCTGCAGAGCTGTTCCTCTCACATGTTCTCACTCCTCTCTCTGGCTTCAATTGCTCCCATACAATAACTTTTTTCCCTGTCTTAAATACATTCACCCAGAACTGCTACCATCTTTGCTGATGGGCTTGGCCTAGAACAGTGGTGGGTTCACATTGCATCTGGCTGGTGTGGGCTCTATTTGACCTGGAGAAAACCTCTAGCAGCTTCTCACAGGAGCCACTCCTCTGTCTCCCCACCACCAGCGCCTTGCCAACCCACTACATTGTTTCAAGAAAGCCTGGACTTTTTCTATAGGGAAAGAATAATATTAATATGTAAAATTAGGAAACTGTAGTTCTTTTCACTGTGTCCAGAAGAATTTGTAAAATTAGTTGCATGACAGAATAATCAGACATGGTGCGCCAAAGGCTTCATTAACTGACCATATTTGCATGCTATTTTTATATAGTTTCTTTTCCAGTATTCAAAAGTTCTAGCACTTGGTTTTATTTCCTTATAAGTCTGTATAAAATGATTGGCACTTCAGAACAACAAGGGCACAAATATATTATGATTTCTTTCAGGAACAAATGCTTCACTACTATTTTAATGTTTTGATTTAGAACTTGAGTTTCTGTTTTATTTATTTTTTTTTATTTAAAGCAAGAAAAACAATAGGCACCTTCATACAAGTGCCTTTTTGACCAGGAAAGAGCTAATTTATAATTTTCAGAAAACATCTCAAATAAAAATAAAATGAGTACCATGTAAATAAGCATTATTCTTATATTTTACATGAACAGGGAATGGAGAATGTGTTACAGTTGGATTGTTACTCCCTCTGATATCATCAGACAGCTATGGATAGCCTGTGTAAACATATAAAGAAGCAGTAGGATCAATTTTGTTTCAGATTAAGGGGTCTCACACAATGATCTGGCTAACAAAATTGATGTACTTGTCAGGAGCACCATAAAGCAGCATGTCAACAATTAAAGGTCTAGCTGCAGTGCTGCACTATGAATAAAAAGACAAATACATGAAAATAAATAATTTTCAAGTGGAAAAAAATGCAAGATTATTATACTCTAGCAGTAAGTTTTATCAACATGTTGTGATAGAAAAAAGAGAAAAAGCTTCTACAAAAATATCTTTGCTAGTAACTAGGAAAAATAGTGCCAAGTTCATTTTTTCCCCCCTAGATTAATGAAATAGAATACATAAATATTGAGATCCAGGAATATAGAGGAATCATGTATAGTCTCATGCTTTCCTGAAATTAAAAAAAAAAAAAAAGAAAAAAAATTAATAAAGGTCAAAGGTGGAGGTATTACAGTCAGTTAAGCTAACACTGCAATAGGAAAACCAGGATTTCCTCAAGTGGCACAAAGCTGACAGAAATAATAAAAACACTACTTTTATCAGCCATCTGACGCTTTCCTTTATAGAAAGAGATAAGGACAGGAGAGATGTTTGCTGCTTCCAATACTGCATTGATTTCAAGTCACAAAGTATGCTTGTACCAGAGGTACACGATGTTGTTGACCTCATCCTGCAACTGCAACTTAAACTGGAGTCAAGCAATGGGTGTCTATGGACCTCTTTAATGCATTTCTACTGAAGGTATCTTTTCCTTCAAATAACAGAATGTATAGAGATATGAGAAACTTCACAAAGGCATTTTTCTCTCAGACACATACAGGCAACCAACAAAGCACCACTATCATGCGAACAAAGTATATTTTCCTTCCTCTCTCCTAAAATTGCAGCCATTCATAATGACAGAGCTGGTAAGTTCAAAATATAAAAGAAATATTACATTATTTAAACTATCATTTTCCCAGTGCTAGACAGTGATTTTTTCCTTTTTTTTTGTTTCAATGTTTCAAATTTTTTTTTGTTTTAAAGTTTCAAGTCTAAGTGATGTTACCATGAGAAAACTATTTGTCTTTCAGTTTAAATTTTCGTTTCCCTAATTTCACACTTTCATATTTATTTATAAGTTCTGTTATTTTTTTAACTACTTTTTTCTATGAATTTACAACTTGCAGACAGATAAGCTGTCTTTCTTTACAGCTGCCTTAAAAATAAATCATGAACCAAATTAATCAGTTGTGTAACATACTATTATTTGGTAAAGCTGTTAAATAGCAATGAACTTAAAACTATACAAAGGACTAAACCTTCAGAGTCAAGGCCTGACTGCTACAAGGCTTAATTTTCACTTTTCTTTGGTTACAAATCAGAACTTATTGTACCTGTCTGCAAAGACTGTGTAGTTTGTAGCAAATGGAGGCTTTATCAATGCATTATGAATTATATATGTCATGATTTTTCCATTAATCCAGAACCTTCTTTTTAAAAAAAAAAAAACTTGGGGAAAAAAGCATAATTTTATTTGATTATAACATAGCTTGCATATGAACTATTGATCCATTACATTCTTTCATGCTCTGCAAGGCAAGGGAGTCTCTTTATCATCTGCATTTGCCATGGCAAATTTCTTAAAACGAACACACTTTGACAAAAGGTAAAGGAATCTCACATAAAATCATGTCCTTGTGATATCATCTGAAGCAGGCAGATCTGGAACCAATTTATTGAGTGCAAATTACTGCCGATTTTGCTTTGAATAACAAAATGCTCCAGAGATTTCTGAGCTATGTAGCTATCGGGAGCTGTCTGAGGATTTTTATACATGAGGATTTTTCTACATTTCTTTAACACATCTTTCAACTTAATCAGATACAAAACATGCACAACCTAGCATTCAGGGAAATTATGTGGATTTGTCACACTTCCTGAAGGACTTTGGGATCCATGAACCAATGAATGGATCACACTGAACCATGAATCCAATTTGTTCATCTGTAACAGGAAATATATGGATATTCACCATACAAATGTTTCAAAATCCCAGAACAATAAATAATTCTAACAGAATTTAGTTTAAGTTATTCACTAGATTTATTAATATTCTCTTCATTTTTCAGAACAGAGTTAGATAACATGAGTTGTGTGTATATGAATAGGACTGTAACAGGCATAACTGGTAAACTGCGCTGTTGAATTATTAGGCATTTCCTAATTGTTACAATTCAAAATCTCAGATGAAATATAAAGGCAAAAGCTCTATGTGTTAAAATGCCTGGTAAAAAATACACTGATGGACATCTTTCATCCCTGTAGTCCACACTCGGCATTGTTTATCACTGATGTAATATCAATTATAATAATCATATTCTGGTAAAAGACAATTCAGCAGTATACATTCATTGGAAAAAAAAATAATGTGAAGGTTTTTAAAGTAGACTTTAATCATGAGGATTTGTATGCACTGATTTTAACAAACATAAGAGGTGAGGCAAAGCAAGGAAAGGAAATGAGACATTTAGAACCAAAATAACAACAAAAAAAGCATGTAAGATCAGCCCTCAGATGCTGCAAATAATTAAACCTTGCTAATAATTATGGGAATCACTAATTTGTTGAAAAAATACAGCTCTTTTCAACTTGTCGGTGAATACAACGTCTCCTCCCTTGGGCAGCCATCAGGTCTTAGCAGGTCAAAAGTACATCATGCAACAAATGAGAAATCAGCCATAATTTTGTAAAGCATACCAGATCCACTTGCTTATTTTGTCAAAGTAAACAGTCCGTGTATCAGTTTTGCATTAAGAAAGATGTTTTCAAGGGCTTTTTTTAAAAAGTTAACCCATAATACACTGAATTGTATCCAATGTATCCTATTTTAAAAACAAAGGAGACTGAAATTACCTCAAAGACTAAAATTGTCGTTCCTGGTAACTAAATATGAGACCTAGTTTCTTTAAGGAACTCTCCAGTCTACTGAAAACACAATTATATTGTTTGTTTTAACTTCTTCATTTCCATGTTAAAGTCAAACTATTGATTGGCTCTTGGCAGCAAACACTGAGTAGCATCAGGAGAGCAGATCAAACTCTGAGACCATGCCCAAAAAACCAGAGGAGACCATGAGTAACCTCCTTAGAGACGAGCTGCTGAGAGGAAGGATTGTCAGAGCCCCAGCTAAAACCAGAGCTCTAACGAAGCAGTCACTGAGGAACTCCAGCCACTCTAGAAATGGGGATGGGGAGATGACAGGGTGGGGAGGATTAACTGAACTCGATGTTTCCAGAAATCACACATTTCAAAAAGTAGGATGTTTTGTGAATTCAGGGTCAAGTCATGAAACCTGAAATATAAAAATGTGCTATTTATGAATCCTTACATTAATATTACAGGAGTTTTATCATGCTTGTTTGTTTCTTCACCTGGAACAATACTGAGTTCAGGAATTTTCATCCTGCTGCCACCAGTAGGAAAGAATAATTAAAACTGCATAACTGAAAAACACATTTCTTCTGTAAGTTTGTGTGGAGTTGAGAACTCAACAGGTGCCTGGACCCAGAAGCTCTGCCTCTTACATAAGCATGTCATTTCTGGAAGAGAAAGAAATTCATCACCTCCAGCTACCAATTACTTCAGCACTTATAAACCTTATGACTCCCTCTTAGACAGGATTTAATCTATGTGAAAGCAGATGTCTTGGCTCTCATCTCCTTCTGACTGTATTGGTGGCCAAACCCTGCTGAGTTTGGAGCCACATCTGCCTTATTTTTTTGTTTGTTTTTTTTTTGGGGGGGGTGTTGTTTGTTTGTTTGTTTTTAACTTCAAGCCCAGAAGATAATTCACAATTTGATTAAATCAGGCCAAAATTACTATAAAATTACCTCCAAACAAATTATGGATCAGAGCTTTTTTTTTTTTTTTTTTTTAAATAAAGTAACTATACCCTGACACTATTCCTTCCTTAATTTATGAGACTGAAGTACAGAGGATGGGCTAAGCAGGCTTAGATAAACTTGTTCATCTTAGCTGTATAAAGAATGTCATCCACGTGGTAAGCAGGGGCCTCACTCCTGTTCTTAAACCTTTGTGCAATCATGACAATGCAGCCATCAGGACACCCTAAAAATAGTGCTTACCTCCTCAAAAGTTACCTTAG
>VYXF01005594.1:27156-48503 GCA_013397295.1 Polioptila caerulea
TTCTTTTCCCCTCACTCCTGTTCTTAAACCTTTGTGCAATCATGACAATGCAGCCATCAGGACACCCTAAAAATAGTGCTTACCTCCTCAAAAGTTACCTTAGTCCTGTCTCCACTCTAAAACAGTTAAAATAAGAGCAAGGGGAAAAGAGAAAGAGTTTTATTTTTACCTGTGAGCTGTGAATATTTTCTTACTCATATATTTTACCTGTACATTTAATTTAAAAGCTATATATTTTTACTTGTGAGTTGGGCTGTGGGGGAAAGACAGGACTTAAAACAGTCCCAGCTAATTAGAGTCCCAGCAAACTCTTTGTGTGTTGATCACAAACACTTGTGACAATTTGGGGGGAGGCAGCAGATTTTTATTACAGCAGTTGAGGAGCAGTTAACAATTGATCCGACAGGGAGAAGACTGCTGCTTGGGGAACAGTTAAAACATTTGCTGACAGAATTTTAAAATTTTGTGGAAAGGACAGAGGTGATTGCTTACTTTTCAAATTCTCATATATGCAGATGACAAATAGCATGTATAAATAAGAGTTGTTTTTTAAAGGCTGAATCACATCCTTCAAAAATCTGACAAATGTGTTTGTACATGTGTTCATATACACACACACACACACACCTGTGAAAAGAAATTTAGGTCCATATAGAAATTATTTATGGATAGATAGAAAAACAGTGGAGAGGAGAGAGGATGGTGGAAAGAGAATTGATGAATTTAGACATGGTTTATCTCACCTCATCTAAAACATAGATCCAAAGTAGTTCACGATAGGCTGCTCCTACGGTGAATGGCCAAAAAGAAAGAATGGCCCAAGGAAGGGAGACATCCTGTGCTAGGACTTGTATGTAAGGGAGACAGGGTGAAAATAAAAAATGTGGGTAGGTGACACCAGGCACACAAGTTTGCCTGGAGCCCTCCAGGGTGGTTCCAACCCTCTATATTGCCAGTATCATTTATTATCTAGGTTTCATTTTCATGTTTTCTGAACACATCCAATATTTACCAGTTTATTTAAATTTGTCTTGAAAACTATTATCATCAGCCATTTATCAGGATTTTACCTATACAGCATCACATCGATAATTTTGCAGGACATTCCTAAATGCTGAACCACTGAACAACGCTGAGCTACAAGAGTGGGTTAATCTGGCATGCAAGAAGAAAAAACTGTATTAGTTTCACGAGCATTGCCTCAGCAGCTCCTTGTCTCATTGCACACACCTTTAGCTTCTCTACCAGAATGTGCTGCTCTCAGAACGGATGAAGGCCTCCATTTTCTGCTCCTGGAGCATTCTCCCTTTATCTTCCTGTCAGCCTGTCTCCCTAAGCAGTTTGTAACAACTGACCTTCAATTTCCTAGAAATCAAAACATATAAGGGTATTTGCTAACTGTTGTATCGCTTTGAAGACTATCTCTGTCAAACCAAAGTTTGCACCTTGTCAAAACCAGAACCGCTGACACTAAGAAATTGCAATACTGTCCTTCACTTAATGTCTTGGGAATGCTGACAGGGATGGATTGTGCACTTTGTTTACTTATTTATTTATTTTTGCTTATTTTGCACATAGCTTCCTATTAAGTTAATCAGCCTAATACTACAGGGACTGTTCATAATTCACCACAGATATAGAGCAATGGGATTTCAGTGACCAAGGCAAGAATAATATGAAATGTCAACAAAAATGCAATGTCCAAGAAATTTTGATCAGTATTTTAGATTAAAAATTAATGCATAATAACTTCATATCTGTCATAACTTTCAGAGTACTTCTAAGTCTCTCATAAAAAGTGAGCTTATAAAAATCCCACTTAACCTCCTCAAAAATCCAATTTTGCAATTCTTTCATTATTATAGATGTTTATTAATAGGGTAACCTGATAGAAAAAATGCTGAGTGACTTCTACTGGTTCTTATCCCCTCAAGTACTACTAATCCCCTCAAATATTGCTATATTGTGTGTCCTACAAAAATCCCCTCTACATCTCACCAGGGGTCATAACAGAGATTCAAAATTATGCAAACTTATATACAAAATTAATCATAATCAGCATTTTGAACTGGCTTGTTAATTTAGGTTTTTATGTTAATGTAGCTGTGTATTAATTTTGTCATGCAATATTTTCATGGGCTTTTTTAATAACCATGTACCAGATGGTATTCCCTTAAAACTACCAATTTTAAACCACTCACATTTAATTTTTTCAAAGGTTAATTTAGTTATATCAAGTTTTACCTTGAAAAATGGTTTGCAAAATATATTAAAATAGTACAAACAGAAAAATTAGCAGAAAAACATGAGTGAGAGCTCTGTAAAAGAGCTGTTTATGTACTTAAACTAAAACTTATCCTTTATGTAGAAGGCAGCAAAGGCTTTGATGTTTTGTTTTAACTGTAACTTTAACTGTAACTTTGCCATATTCATGGACTTTCATAGTGCATTTAATTTTTCATCTCACTCACTGTTTTCATCTCTTTTAGATCAAATTGCAATCACCTAGTACAGATGACAAGCACTAGCTGTTCCCTTATAACAATTCTTTATGAAGGGCAGACAATAACAAAACAAAGCAAAACAAAACACAAAGCGAAAAATTACAATAAAAAGTCAAGAGTATGGGCTAAGAAAGAAAACAGAAAACAACTCTGATAATGTTAATATTATTCACAATACTTTCATCCTGAAGGCACTTAAATCTATGCTTAACTTTAAATACCAAGTGAATAACTTTATTGAGTTGTGAGAAATTACTCCCATGAATAAAACTTAATGTGCATAAAGATATAAAGAGGTCGGGGTAATCATTCCCTTTCTATTACAGATAATTTTAATTTTCTTGAATGTCATCTATGAACACATCCCAGCTTTTCTGCATCGATTGCCATGGTTCTGCACTAAAAGCACCACAGGTTGTCATTGCAGAATAGATTAAGGAAAAGATTCTCTGTTCTCATTTTTATTATTGTTCTCTCCTTAGTTAACTTGGCAAAGTAATTCAACATATTTGTGTCTACAGAATGTAGTTACTGGGATACCTTTTGAAATACTTCAAATATATAGTTGAAAAATGTATGTTTATTCAATGTAGTGTCATAAATACATTACATGAGAGAAGAGTAAAATGTAAAAAAAGGAAAAATTATTTAAAAATCAAACAATTCCAATTAAAGAGGGGGGTGGATAAAATAATACAAGTTTGCTTCATTTTGCTTCATTCACAGTGTCTGGACCTTTTCTCCCTCATGAAATTGAACTTCAGTGACTTGCTTTCACTCTCCATCCCTCATTCCTATGAAAGAGATGATCATAACACAAAATAAAACAGAATAAAGTGACACGTACATTGGCAGTGGTAGAGATGTGTCAAATACTGAAAAAATAAGGAAAAAGAACACAATTCAAACTGAATGGTGGCCCTCTCAGAAAAAGAGGGTGCATATATTCATTACTCAAGCAACCTTGTCCATTGTGTTTTATCCCTATCCCTGTATAATCACTGATTAGAGGGTTTTATACAGAACAGTACATTACCTGGGTTGTCTGTGACTATGTGATTGCATGTTTTAACCACTTCCAAAAATCAACCCCATAACATGTGTAACATTCAGGCCTCCATGATCATACCAGCATATCCCAAGCACACCCAGAGCTCAGCAAACAAGGAGTCTGCATACATTATACCTCTCCCCTAAGTTCTCACAGCATACCTGTAAAAACCTGCTCTGACAGATCTACCCTGTATCACTGCATGGGAGATGCTGTTTAATTTTGTACGAGCATCCTTCGACATCATTTAGAAACAGAGGAAGAAGCCTGGGCTGGTGAGTTTTTCCTCTTCCCACTGTCCTCCAAAGGCCTGTTGGTGGTGATGTCTGAAACTGAGGATATGCTTTATTTACAGACTGTAGATTCATCTCACCTGAGCTCTTGAACACTGTAGCTCAGCCTCCACTCTCCCACCTTTCATGACTAAGACACAGCACAATGTCCTGTGGTTACCTTCATCACTGTCTCTTTTGAATAAAGACTAGAAAGCTGCTCAATTTGCAGACAGCCAGAGGCACATAACAGGCCATGCAGAGGAAAGAATGATGAGGCAGAAAGTGCTTTTCTGGACTGGTCATGTGAATGAAGTGTGTGTCCATATATGGTTCTAGACATGTAGGAATAAAAATATTTAAATGAAAGCATTCTTTCCTGGTGTCAGTTTAGGAGACAGAACTGTGTAAATTTTTCTTTTCCCCAAAGAGGTTTGAAATATAGTACAGTAAAATACCTTCACTGTGACTCATGGAGCTCATGGCCAAAGAACTGACAAAGGGCTACTGGGATCTAGTGTTCAGCTTCTCAGTGCCCTGTCGTTCTTCACAGCAGCTGCTCAAGGCATCATGCAGAGGACTCCACTTACTCATCCAACTTCAGCTCTGGAGTGAGCATTGCCTGCTAAGTCAGCAGGGAAGATGAAGATCAGAAGAAAGTCGACCACTATCAAGAGACAGGTTTCTCGCTAGAAATCCCTTGAATTAATTTGTAGAACTGGTATATGGTCCTAAACTTAGAGAAAAATCAACCAATGGATGCCATAACTAACCTCAAGGTAATGCTGCAAGCATTTGTCCATTCAGGTTTTTACACAAAAAGAAAACTTCACAGGGCTGTGTACTTTCTTTAAGGAAAAAAACACAAGCAAACAATAAAAGTCCTTTCCCTGTGCCTAAAGTTCTTTTCCTGCATTTGTGGTTTTTACCTCACAGTGTGTTCTGTATGTTGGCTCCTCACCCATNAACCAATGGATGCCATAACTAACCTCAAGGTAATAAGCATTTGTCCATTCAGGTTCTTACACAAAAAGAAAACTTCACAGGGCTGTGTACTTTCTTTAAGGAAAAAAACACAAGCAAACAATAAAAGTCCTTCCCCTGTGCTTAAAGCTCTTTTCCTGCATTTGTGGTTTTTACCTCACAGTGTGTTCTGTATGTTGGCTCCTCACCCATTATAGGGCTGGGACTCTCAAAAGTTCACTTTGACATTGGTCCAACACAAATCTGTAAAAGTGCATACTGGGGATGTGTACCGGAGGCAGAATGCAATCCACATCCACCTACTGACTAATCAATACAGGGTGTTGCAGACTAACTGTGATACTGTTCACTCCAAAGACAATTCTTGTCAATTCATATTCCTCAAGAGTCAGCTTATATGGAAGACACATAAAGCTGAGGCAAAGTCAAGAATATTTAATTTATTTTCCTCCATGCTATAGAAACATAAACAATGGAAACACTCAGGGTGGAAAAGTCTGGAATAAGAACCTGGCCATTGTCCTGGAGGATGGCCTGGTTGATTTGTTGAGTGGGAAGGGAAAGAGGGGCCAATGGCCAAAATCTTGGTGCTGCAGAATTTTCTAAAAGATCCTTTTTTTCCTGTACATAGGGCCTACACAGGTATCTGTGGCATTGCATTCGAAAATGCTAAAGAGAGGAATACTGTAATAAGACAGGGCATCTGCTGCTGAAGGGAATATTTAAGAAGTCAAATATTGCTGTGATCAGAGTAGGGTAAATTTTAGTAGTTGCCAAGACTGTTAATCCAGTGCTTTGCAGATAATTTAATTGTATGTAAGTATACTAAATTCTTTAAAAATGTTTGTGTGTTCAGCAGTGCATTATAGACTGTTACTATAAAATACACTAGAACAACTTCCTTTACTTTTATTTCTGACTAAAGACACCTGTGCTGTTTAGCCTTGTATGTCCTCACTACAGGAACTCCATTAATCCAATGGTCAGCATTTGCTCATTCATTGCTCTAGCTTAGTCAAGTAGAAACTGTCAAGTCAAACAGTGAAGGACAATAGTTAGAATGTTGTGTCATGGTCTGAATGTGCAATGTTCTCAATGGCAAAATGTTGTTGTAAGAAAAAGAATTCTGACACACCTACTTAGGTGAAATATTTCTGAACTACTTCATTTCCCTTCTCATTTTAGGCAATCATGCCCATTTCCCTCTTCACTTATTTCTCCATCTGATTCGTCAGGAAACATAAAAATTGTGTATATTTCACAGTCATCTTGGTACTCCAAACTCTGAGATTTGACATTTATGTTCACCTTATTACCAGCCAGCTGGAATAAAAAGCAAGTGAGCAAGTTTTATCTTAAAACATAATAAGTTAAGATAAAAATGGGGAAAATGCTGTCCATAAAATGAAAAAAAAAAAAAATTGTTGACCTGTTGGAATGACTCCATAGGAGAGACACTAAGCTGATGACAGGACTGGAACACCATTCCTATAAGGAAAGGCTGAGAGAGCTGGGGTTGTTTAGCATGGAGCGGAAAAGGCTTTGGGGAGACCTTTTGAGTACATTGAGGGGGCTTGAAAAGGAAAGAGAATGATTTTTTTTATATGTCCATGACAAGACAAGGGGCAATGGTTCTAAACTGAAGGAGGGAAGGCTTAGATTAGATGTTAGGAAGAAATTCTTTACTCAGAGAGTGGTGAGGCACTAGAACTGGTTTACTAGAGAACTTGTGGACTCCACATCCCTGAAGGTGCTCAAGGCCAGGCTAAATGGGGCTCTGAGTAAGGTGGTCTGGTTGAAGGTTCCCCTAACAGCAGAAGTATCAGCAATTTTATTGTTTAAAAATGCACATGCTTAGTAACTGAGCCTGACAATTATTTCAATTTTGAGCCTACAGAAACAGTTCAGATTTCTTATATATTAAACTTGCCTCTATCCCTCTTTCTTTGCACCAACTACAATTTTAAAGTTTCCTAATTAATATCCTGTGTCCAAAAATACAACAGGGAGAAAAATCCACATGAACATTTAAAAAAATATGTTTTCATAAGAGACATGGTTTCTATATTAAAACTACAGAGGTAGTAGGACTTTAGTGCAAAAGTTCAATTTCATAATTAATGCCAGTTGGTAACTCACAAGACATGCCACCTACATCCTTATTTCTAAGTGCTCAGTAGCAGTTTCTATATTAAAGTTAACTGCTCAATGGCATTTTGCATAATAAAGACCAGATTAAGGAAAATGTGCATATTCAGATTCATAAAGAGTTAATTAATCAATAAGCAATTTAGACAAGTACTCATTATTGTATCACAAACTAAACCTTTTAAACAACAACAAAGAAAGAATTTATGGTGAAGTTCTATACATTTAAAGTGTGAAGATTATTACTAATTATTGAATATATAGTTAGCGAGTCCGAATTTTGCACACTGTGCCGCTTGTTCTGCTCTCAAGTGGACATTTCCAACCGTGGCCCCATATGTAAGTGCAGAGTTTTACTATATCTCATATCTATATTTAAATTTTATTCTAGAATGGTAAAAATTGCTTCTACACCAATTCTTAAGTTTTAACAAGACATGACCCTGGCCCCAAAGGGTTCATACCTTTAAAGAAACTTGTTAAGACATGTTGGAAGACAATAACTCAAGAAAGGAGACAAAGTCAGAAGAGCACTGCATTAATGAAGACAAGCAGAGAGAAGAAAAACCCAGAATAGCATTTCTGCTTTTAACAGACTGGCAGTAAAAAAAAAAAAAAATCACTTCTGCAAGTCCTGCTACAGCAACAATTGTTAGGGTAGGTATCAGAACCCTTCATATGAACTGGCATGTGAATTCCTGACTTTAAGTGTGCCACATACCTCCTGACTTCAGTAATGTTTGTGAAGACCTTAAATCATAAGAATTCCTCCTCCCAAGCATGTGATCAATGGTCAATTACCCGTACTTTTGATTTTTGGCAATTTACAAATATGGCTGTACTGGGAGACTGTTTCCAGGCATGGAGGATCCCAGGGCACAGACTGGACTTGCCTATAGGGTTCCAAGCTTGTGGCTGACAGCAGCTAGGCACAGGAATGGGGTGGTGGTTTTCAGCCATGTACCATTGCCATGTTGGAGGAAAGGAGCTGCAAGCACTGCAGTTTCTGCCAGGCATAAAGCTGGCATGCAGCCCCTTGCCTGCATCTGTCTGCTTCCTGGGGGCAGGAGGAGTCAGAACACAGCCTGTCCTCAGACATGCAGACAGCATCTTGCAGACATGAGAGTGTGACCCCACTGCTGCAGTGATGCCCTAGTCCAACTTGGTGTGGGGCCATTGGAAACACCAAGAGATACAGGGTGGAAAGTGAAGATGGAAACAGGGTCAGAAAACTATGCTGCTAGAAATTAAAGACACAGAGACAGATGTGGACATTCTTATGGTTGCTTACTAGGACTTGGGAGGATATGTCCTCAACCCCAAGATTGAAAGGATCTTGCATCAGAGACCTTCCCTGATAGGTTCAAAGGCACAACTTAAGTATGTCTTGTTACAAATAGCAACTTTCTAGCAGAGAAATTTTATAAAAGGTCTGATTTACATTCAAATTAGACAAAAAAACAGATTTAGAGAAGGGGATACTTAAAAAAAACTGGGAAGCCAAACCGAGAATTAACTTTACCAGCCCACTATAAGAGATAACAGAAATAAGGTAATGCCGCTCTAATTTTTCAGTTTTCTGATCGCTTTACAGCTGGATGTTTTCATAGTTCATATTTCCTTCTCACACACAGATGTTACGATTAGAAACATGTTTATGTTAGGATGAGGTTGTTAACACCCTTTCTCTTGGAGTAAAAAACAACTGATGGGCAGCTGTCTTGACCAATGGGACGGGAGAGGTGTCAGCCTTCTCCTCCAGTCCCTGATCTGTGTAGAAATACTATAAATATGGAATTGAATGTTTTAATAAATAGTTTTAAGCCTTTTTCACCAAAGTGTCCATGCGTGTCTTTGCGTGTCCAACAGCGACAGGTTTATCTTACACAACCTCAGAAACATCAGAACAGTGAAAAGAAAAACTACCAGCATGTGAATCAGCTAACTTACTTCTAAGATCCACAGCAAGATTTAATGAAAACATTATTAGAATAACCTGTTTCTACTTGTTGACCATATCAGGGCAGTAACCAGCCCAGATGTACACATCTGCATTTAAGATGTCACCCATCTATCTCATTGTAGCAGTCCATCCAAAATTGGGTAGATGGATTCCAATGCGTATCCCATTAATGGGACAGTTTTCTGAGGAATGGTGGAAGAAAGGGACTGAGAAATACTCTCATCTTGTAGAAACAGTCAAGGAAGGAATCTTATTCTTCATTGTCAGATGTTCTAGGTAACTTAAGAAAGTTGCTGTTTAAATAAACAATATCCTTGAACTTTTATCTGTATTTCCAATAGCAGAAACAATACTTTGGGAATCAAATTGAAAGAGCAATAATGGATTATAAATTAGAATATGGAAAATAGTCTAACAATATAGGTGCTTATAGGAAACCAGTTGTACAAGAATAAGAGAAGAATGAGAAGAAATACTGAATACATAGAAGAGAAGAAAGACATGGAAATACATGGTTGAAAGAGAAAAAATGAGTGCCAGAACTATATAGGAAAAGAGATTAGGCAAGGCTGTGTAAATGGGATGAAAGTATTGTATTTAATATATGAAGTGAGAAGAAGCCAGAGGAGGCACATAAAAGACAGGAAGTAAAGAGATTAGAACAGCTTCTTCTCAGTATATTTGAATATCATGTTTTAGTAGTTTCATCATAAAATATTTCTCAGTCCCTTTCTCTCACATATTTAAAATAGGTATAAAATAGAAATATGTTCAAATCCAAGCATTTTACTGAAAACAGGCTACAGTTTTTTTTAATCCTGTGTCACTTTTGAATATACAGCACAGTGTAGTGTTTCAAATGACATCAATTTGTTGGCTTCCCTTCTGCAAGGTAACCTACTTATTATTAAAAGCCTGGTATTTAATACACAAAAGATAAAGCACAGACAAAATTCTAATACTAATAAACAAAAATAAAGTTTTTGAATAATCATAAATATCTTTACCGAGACCAAACATATTTTAAAGCTGAGTTGCTCTGTGTGAAGGTGACACCCTCTAATATTAAATGTATAGTTAAGCCCATTTTAAGGAACCTATAGTGAGACATCCATTCACAATTTGTTTCAAGCACACAAACGACTTTATCAATTATGACACTCAGGACCAGAATCCATACTGATTAATTCAGCATAGATCTGCTGACTTCAGTGACACTGCTTACATTTACTGTGATAACAGTCAGCAGTGTTCAGCAGGAACAGAACAATAAATCATTCACCAAAAATTTTTAGTTATATCACTTCAATAAAAGGTCTAGGATCCACTGATTACCAACAGTGAAATAACAGATTCAAGTGTGCATACAGGAAGGAAGAGAGAAAGGCAAAAGAGAGGAAAAAAAAGAGAAATAGAGGGGGAACCTGTTTCAGTGCAATCAGACACTATTGACAGGAGAGAACCGAGAACATGGCCAGAATTTATGGAAGATAAAACCCTACGGCTCTTAGCAGTACGTTTAATACATTTGGTGTAGATGCTCTATAATGTGTTTGGGTTAATTCTATTTATTTATAGGCCCTTTTGGATTCAGTGGTAGATAGCTATATAAATTAGCACACCTCTGTAATTTCCTTTCACTCACTCACCCATAGTTATTCATCTTTAAAAACAACAATAAAAACCCACCCTCCAAATACTCTTTTCTTGTGCCTGTCAATTTGGGAACTACTTTTCTTGCAATCTCTCATAATTTGTATAGTGTTGTCAAAATGTGTCTTTTCAGAATGGTGACAGCCACCTGTAGTTCCTAACAGTAATACCCACATTTTCACAGAATATTTTGCCCTTTGGTAATATAAATGTGTTTCTCTCCTCTCACTCTTCAGTTAGATCCCAGAGTACATATCAAGAGCATGATTCCATTCTCACATATGTTTTACACTGATACAAGGCCATTGATATGAGCTGAGCTTCTGCCAACATGCAACTCTCTAACTCAGGTTTTATGTTTCTTTAGAATATTAAGTAAACTTGGCTATTTCTTTAAAATTCCATGCCAGAAGACTAATACCATGACCCAAAACACGTATTTAAACACATTCAAAAAGCTGCATTTCTTAAAATTTGAACGATACATCCACATCTGTTTTCCTCAATCAGTTGAGCTCCAAGGCACCTCCTAGCAGAACTGTGGACCATGAATCCCTTACTGACAGGGATATGAGAAGTCCTTGTCATGTCAGTAAGCAGTATTTGTTATTCATGCCTTTGGTTGTTACTGTCTGATGCTTCCTCTTTTTCACATATTTTCATAATTTTTACAATATTATGTCAAAAGTGTGTAGGACATATACATAAACTTTTAAACAGACTGCTTCAATGAAACAATTTACTCTGGACACCCATCATGCAGCCAAGGAAATGATTTGGTTAAGACAGCATATTTTTTTCCCTCTCCCAAGTACTCTCTTCCAAAACTATTAAGCATGTCTTTTATTCCCAATTATAAAAGATTTGTTTAGCTTAAGATAAGCCTTGCCCATTCAATCACATTTTAGATACTGGACAATTTTAGAATAGGATACAGCTTCTTCCTCCTTTAAGACGTGGGGAATTGCAGATAATGTGTTTACAAAACTAATGGTGTTTAGATAGAGAGAAAAGACCTTGAGAATTTCCTCCCTGGGTCTCAGCTTGATCTGAATCTGGACCATATCCTCAAATTTTTAAATGTGAGCACTCACTTAAGGCAATTATGGGCACTCAGCCAATGTTTTAAAACTGAAATAGATGTCCTGACATTCTGAACAATAATGTCCAGTGCTTGCTTCCAAATTTCAACAGATTCCAGGATGTCTGGAAAAAAACCCTCAGATTTTCACCTCTGAATATCTACCTCTTCATCACTATTAAAATATCCAAAAAGACTGAAGACCAAAACGGTCCTACTACCCTCAAGTTTTATTCAGCTCCACATTCTGTTTCAGAAGTGACTCTAAATGCTGAAGGAGGCTCAAGATTCTCCCCTAATACATGTCCAACCTCTAATTATTTTCAGCACAGGGGAATTTCTGAAGTTGACATGATTTTGCACACTTATTGACAACCCTAACTATCACTGGATTTCTCTTTCATATGCTTGTCCAGTTTGCCCGAGTCAATGAAAAGTAGTATTTTTTTTATTTTTTATTATCTACAACATCCTTTGGCAAGGAGTTTCAAAGGTCAGTTACTTGCTGCATGAGCAACTCTTCTGTTTTGAGAACGACTCCTTCCAGCTTTTTATGATGCCTGCTGTTCTTTTGCAAGACAGTAAATTATCAATCCCCAGCCTGTCTTTCCTTGCCAATCTTGACTCTGTAGTACCATAGTCTCATAACATGTCCCTTTTTCTTTCCCAGGGTGAAGCTTCCTGATTGACTCAGCTAATCCTTGAATGGCCTTTCTATGGAAATACTGGGTATTTGAGAAAATACCATCTGTATAAACTCATCATATTAATTTATTTTTTCTGAAAATGTATGCATTTGGATTAAACAAGCATGCAGGGGAGGACTGTGCTGAGACTTCAGTTCCTGTTCTTTAGCATGGAATTTGGAAGCCTAGGATGCAGCTTTTTGTTGCCCTAAATTTCTCAGGAAGAGCTATGTGCCTCAGAAAGATATCATTCTTAGTGGAATACTGCTACAAAAGATATGATTGAAATCTCACAAAAATTCATTTCAAACTATAGCTTCCAGATGCTCAGGATACACAGTTCCGAATTCTCCCATCAAATCAAGCTCACAGAAACTTTATTTTAAAGAGAAGGGCAGGCCACACTTTGTCAGCAGCAGTAAAGCAGTAACAGTGCCATCACACCATTTGTACTTCCCCTCACTAGAACCAAAGACATAAGAGAATAAAGAGTCACTTGGATTCTGATCCTAGTTTAGAAAATTCTTCCTCTGTTCCATGCTGAATAGACATTGTGGACTGGGTGTCCCTGAAGGAGGCCTTAGAGGAATAACAAAAACTGTTGTTAGCCTTAAACAAATTCTGCTGTCATTTTTGCTGGCTTAGAAAGTTATAACAAGGAGAAGCTTCAGGTTTCAAACCCTCAAAAACTTAATTTGAACCCAAGTCGTCCACTAAGAACTTATTTAAAGATTTTGTATGGGTATCTTGATCAACATCTTAAAACAGATCACAGCTGAACTTGGTAGGGGACAAGCAGCAAAATTCGTGCATTTCTGTGCTAGTTCTGGTTGGAGGAGAGTTAATTTTGTTCACAGTAATAGTAAAACGTTCAGCTGTGTTTTGGATTTGTGCTTTAAACTGTGTTGATAATACAGGGATGTTTTCATTATTGATGGACAGCACTTGTACACAGCCAAAGCCTTTTCTGCTCCTCATCCCACTCCATCAGAGAGGAGGCTGGGGGCACTCAAGGAGCTGAGGGGACACTGCTGGGACAGCTGAGCCCACCTGACCAAAGGGACATTCCATACCATACAGGGTCATGCTCAGTAAATAAAGCTGAGGGAAGCAGAAGAAAGGGGAAAACATATGAAGTGATGGCATTTATCTTTCCAAGCAATCATTACACCTAATGGAGCCCTGCTTTGCTGGAGACAGCAGAACACCTGCCAGCCCATGGCAAGTAGTGAATGAATTCATGGGTTTGGTTTCCTTGCATATGAAGACTTTGCTTTATTTATTGCCATTTCAATCCATGAGATTTCTCACTTTTACTCTTCCAATTCTTTCCCCAACATGACTGAGGGTAGAGTGAGCAAGTAGATATGGGGGGCTTAGTTGCCAGGTGAGGTTAAACCACCACCATTTTAAACACTAAACTCTTAAAGCATAAAGTTAAACTCTAGACAGCTTTATCAGTCCATTTTCATTAATGCAAGGAAAAACTCAACACAAGACATCATCTTTTAACACTGCCCTTTGTGATTAGTGATGTTAATGACACACAAAGCACATAAAATTACTCTTCTCTAGCCTACATAAGCAAAATGAAGAGCATTAAACACAGATTCAGTATTAACTCTGAATTTTGTTCCTTTTAGTAGAACAAGACAAAACAACACAGGGCTTGTAGGTTTTTCTGTATTTATCACAGTTCAATTTTATTAATGACTAGGCAATATTTTAGAGTACATTAATAACATCAGAGATGAAAGCGCATTTTTAAAATATTTGTACTCCTCCCAGTATAAAGAGGATTTCAGTGCATTTAGATAATTAACATCAAAACTGTGGCCTTACTTTTATTTTGACCTTTGCATAAAGATTCTCCAATTAATTTTGTAAAGTTTATTATACGGCCCACATGTAAGGACTGCAATAAAATCACACACCAGTACAGCCAGTTAGAATCTCACCACCAGACTGTGTGCATACATGAAATAGCAGCAAGTTTGTTATCAAATGGCAGCAACAATATATGCAAGACATAAAGTATTGAAAATACTGATTTCAAAGATGGAAAGGCTAGAATTTATTTTTTTTTCCAAACACTTTCAGAGGCAAAGACCAAGTCATCTACAAATGTTAATGGTAATACAAATACTTCCATCTAATAGCCAACTGAAGAAGCACAAATCCAGGAAATGTGCCATAGAATGACATCGGGTAAAAAATGAAGAACTTCAAATATTTATGCAAAATTAAAAATTAAAAGCAAAATATTAGTGAAAATTGAAATAGAAGTGAAATAGAAGGCTTTCCAGTAGAAAAAGGCTTTATGCAATTGCCACAATGGAAGTGTAGTAACATAAGAAAATTACTGGTGAAATTTTCTGGTGAAATTTACTGGTGAAATATTTAAATAAATAATTTCTTTAAAAACCTGCAATGCCTTGTAAACTACCCCAGAATAACATAATGAACCGGTTCTGTGAGGAATTTTGCCTTGAACATAAAAAATTCTTTAAATTCCAGTGTGAAAAAAACCTCTAAGTGAAGAAGGCTGTACTTGAGAATGGAAGCCCAGGGCACAGAAAGACACAAGTCAAAAAATGAAAGTCAAAACTAAGATACTAAGGATGTACTACAGAAAAAGAAAAAAAGCAAGAATATGTAACAAAACAGGATAATAACACATTTTATACAGCCCAATTAGAAACAAATCAGATAAGAAAATGGCAAAGATTAAAAATATAGTTTATCAGAACTACAGGAAATTAGTTCTTGAAACAGCACATAATTGAAAGAAAACTATTTTGAGAACTGAGTGTCACCTTGGAAGACATAAACCAATGAGTTCAGCTTGATAAACTGGACACCATTACTAAAACAGAGTTTAGACGTATTTTTAGACTTCAATTGCAATAAGCAGAAAGAAGTCAAGGATTAAGGATATCCAAACTAATATGTAAAGTGGTCTTAAAATAATGAGGTTAAACGCATCTAACAAGATATAAGATATATAAAAAATGTCACAACACTAACCTTTGGACAGAGGCCTCCAATAGAATGCATGTTAGTCAGAAAGCGGCATTTGTGTTCCTTCCAAAACCAAGAATATTTCCATTGATAAATGCACATATGGGGGAGGGGAGGAGATAAACAAGGAAGGTAAGTTGCAAGCCAGTGGAGTGAAATGAAAGGATTTGAGGTACTTGAGCTAAGCAGAGAATTGTCATAATCTGAAAAGGCAGCTTTCAGGAAATGAGGGAAATTATCACAGACTGTAATAGCAAAGAGGTAAAAAGGGAAAAAGTGGATAGCAAAGGTAACTCATAAAAAGCATAAAGTTAAAATATGAAAACAAATTAAAAGAGCCTCCTTAAATATATCAAAAGCAAGAAACTTTTAAGAGTAACTATGGCTTCTGGGAACTGCAGAGACTAAAGACAGCAATTAAGGAGGAGAAGGACATTGCTAGGAGCACAGAAGATTTATTTGCATCAGTCTTCACAATAGAGGATGTTAGGGAGATATCTACTCTTGGGTAATAAAAATTAGGTACTATCAGATGAAGAGGTGCTGGAACAAATCAATCATTTGAAAAGCAGGAAGCCACCAAGACTGAAAATACTGAACAAGTAGTTGAGCTATGCAATCTCTAATTGAAAAACAACTCCTTTACTGGAAGGTTAGAGAATAGCAAATGTTTCACATACATCATAAAAAGAGTTTAGGATTATTCAGGGAATCAAAGATTCATAAATCTTACATCTGTACCTAAAAAATTAAAAAAAAACCCCAAAAAACAAAATAAAACACTCACAAGACCATGAGATGATAGATCCCTGCAAAGGAAGATGATACCTCATCTGCTAGAATGTTTTCAACACATCAGTAAACTACTGAAGTGGTCAAAGTACAACCAAGAGACATCACTTATTTAAACTTGCTTGACAAAGTTTCTGACAGGAGACTGATAAAAAGAATAGACATGGACAGCAAACTGAAGACCTCTGTTCAGTGTAGCAGCTCTCAGAAGAAGCAAAATATTAAAATGAATCAAGAAGAGATGATAAAGAAAAACAATGTTATAAAAATCAGAGCTGCAGCCTGATCTGCACTTCTGCATGCAGTGGTGATTTCTACATCTTCGAAAGAAACCAGAAAATTAGGTGGTGTTCAAGAGAAAAGTGACAAAAATTATAGAAGCAGGGTTTTGTGGAAACAGAGTGGAATATCTTAAAAGGATATTAAATAGAGGCATGGCAAAAATATGATATAACTGCTAGAAGTAAGCCAGAATATCACTTCTACATGCATTTATACAAGAATGTGGTGACACGTGAATATGTTGAATTAAATAAAAAGCTAGCAAATCTAACAGAACATCAGTTTTCACTTAGTATTTATGCTGTGGAACTCATCATCTGATAATGTTGAGATAGAAAAAAATTTAGGATTGAAAACAATAAGGTACTTATGTGGAAAACAAGAATGTATGGAGTTAAACTAGCTAAATGAGTATTGCAGGGGAACTTGAACTTATTTGGAGACTTAAACAGAGCTCTGCATACTGGAGACCAGGTGGGATTTTTTTGAAGTTGGATTGTCAAAAACAGTCGTGTTTTGGGTTTTCTGCACCTTCCTCAGGAGCCTTCAAGAGCCAGCATGTGTGGTAGGATGCTGTACAGGCTTTACATGTGATCCAGACCCCTCCTGCCCACACTCTTAGTGTCACCACTGCATGAATTTCACTGCTTCTAGCCCAGGTATGGAATTTATTAGATTGAATGACAACATCAAAATACTTAAAGCTAGTAGCAGAATTTAGAATTATTTGCGAAAACTTTTGCTGAAGAAATCCTACGAAGAATGAAAACAAACAAGCAAGTAAATGACTGACTTTTTCAACTTGAAAATTGTCAACCAACCAAAGGTTTGATTGAATTTGGAAGGTGACATTATTGACGAAAAATCAACTTCCCAAAAGTAAATTAGTATTTTTGCAGAAAATTTTCAATTTCAAAATAGAACATTTTATTCACCCATGCCTCCAGTTATGCTATATATTCTTGAGCACCATCTACTGGTGCTGCATTATTAATTAGCTATTTAGGAATATATGAATCACTTCTCTAATAAAATTAATTAGAATCTTATAATCTTTCCAAGTATATTTAAAATTGAGAAGGCAGAACATAGTCTATTATTTATTTAATTAATCTTTCCTCTTAATAACAAAGAGGAAACTAATACTGGTGAAATTCAGTTAGAATCTGAAATTAATAGAGAAATGTGTGGATTCTTAATGGTTTGTGACATCTTGGACCAGAAAACGTGCAAGTCCATGAAATTTTTTCAAATTTGCAATTTTTATCTATCTTTTGGAATTACAAAGTATTTTTCTCCTCCTCTTATTTAGGTATTTAGTGAATTTTATAATACCTGAAATATGGCCAGCATCTTCCATTTTATTTCTTTGCTTCACACCAAATTACATAAGATTTCTCTTGAAGTGGTCACACCAGCTTTGGATTAAACATTTTTCCTGACTTGGAGCTGGGAAATACAGCTTGGTGTTCTGCAGAAGAAAATGTAATGTAGAGTACAAAGTCTATTCTTGCCAAAGGGGATTTTGAAGGGCCTTGCAAATCTGCAAAAAAGTGGGATGTTGGAAACAGACCAGTGGCACTTCTGCATAAGTCAGAAGCTCAGTGTAACTATCCCTCAACTCTTACCTGTAAACTGAGTCTGTAACAACAGTTTCCTTTCTTGTGTACATAGAAGGATATAGCTAAGTGTAACTCTGGAGTCAGTTAAACGTGATGATGATGATGATAACAATAATGAATTAAGTCTTTGTTGAAAACTATTTTAATTTTTTTTTTAAATGCACACAGTTTTTCAGTACTGGAGATAGACTGTCTTATTTGCTCACAGGAGTGACACTACAGACTGCTAATGGTGACCTCTACTTGAAAAGAGTCCCCCTAAGGGTGAGTGGTGATTGAGTAAGAGAACAGTCCATTCTCCAAAGCTACTTGCTTTAAACTGTGGCCTTCGTTTTCAAATTTGCACCAAAACTGTCAGTGACGATAATTCCAATTCCAGCTCTGTTGAATTTTGTGCTATGTTCACTAAAATCTGGACTGAAAGAATCTAGCTGCTGTCACCAAGATACCAAAGATCTCAAAGCGCTTCTACTCATTTGGGGGAAAAAAACCCAACTAAATAAGCCCTTTGATTTACTCCATTCAACATATTAAATTGGGTAAGCCTCATTTTTCTCATTAATACAGAAATAACTTAAAAACATTATTTTCCTCCCTCTTTCCTAGTTTGGATCAAGCCCAATCTTGCTGAAACAATTGCATTGAATCTAGAAAGCAGCACTATAAATTTAGCATTCACTATGTTGTGCCTATCCCTACAACACTACTACTGAGCGACGTAACACTTCTTTCAGTGCCTTGATACTTTCTTTGTAGTACAGATGGCACTACGTGTACCAGGCAGGGCTGACAGCCCTCCCATGAAGCAGTGTGGGATTGCATTAATACATTATTCCCAGGTTTTAACAGAGGTACTCAAACAAGATTGATCTACTCAATATCTCCAAGTTATGTGCACAGGTTCACTTTGCATCTGCCCTTCAGGCTGTAGCTTAGGAATAAATGTACACACAAAATAGGACCATTCCAAACACAAGTGATCTGCATGCCCAAATTAAACAAACATATTGTCACATTTCTAACTATTTATATTTTGCAGACTTAAATGTATTCTGACTCTCACTTCTAGACTATCAAAATAACAGGGTTTTTTTTTTTTTTTAATCTCAAATGCTGCATGACACCTGGCAAACAATTTTTTTTTCTAAAATTGGCCACAATTCCAGTAGAAAAACACCTGCAAGTGGATTGTAGATATTTGTGTACTCAGAAAAATGGTATAGATTATTTTAGTTCCAGTCATTAAAACCTGAATTGTTCAAGTCAATTATGCAATTTGTGCAATTATGCACAAATTTTGTATAGAAATCTTCAGAGTGCTCTGTGCTGCCATCCCACCCTATCCCATTGCTTCCCATCCCTCTGCTCCTCAGCTGTCACAGTTAACCTAAGCATGACTTGCACAACTCCACCCTTTCCTTCACTTTGTGGACAAGAGGTTAAGGAGTCTTCCACCTCAGATTCCTCTCCAACATTTCCATGCCTTCACAAAATTGAAAAGTTCAAGTTAACCACTGGGTTGGAATACCTAGGAGATGTCTAAAGACAATTGCTTTAGACAATTACAATACATAATGAATACATTATGTATTCATTATTTTTTAATTTCCACTCACAATTAAAGGAGCCACAACTTGCCAGTGCCTTAGAAAACAGGTAAAAGAGTTGACTCAAGTTGTTTTCTTTTGCGACTTACCTTACAGTTCTTCATTTAACGTAAAGGAGATGAAAAAGTTATTTAAATACTGCATTGTATGTACACCTTTGATTTGTTCCACTCATATCACCCTGTCAATGAACAGAACTTCCCTTTAAGTACTTTAAGCAACATGATGATCACCCACAGACAGTATGGAATGTCACCAAATGTAAGAGAATTTGATTATCTCTAAGCCAATAACAGTTCAGATTGCATTGCATTGCATTTGCTGGGCATAGGCCCTGAACATCTCTCACATTTTCCTTGCTTTGGGTAGATATTTTTGTTTTATTTTGACAGCAGAGATATAACGTATTTATGAGTGTAAAAGCTAGCAGGGATGTGGTTTTACAGCTTATACCTATGGAAAATACAGTAAAAAGCTATAACCGTGTTTTGGTGTACTTTGGTCGAAAGCGGTTTGTGACCAGCAATACCTCCGATCAGAATTTGTGCAGCATGTAATTGTAATCATAAAAGCCCTATGTAACTGGAATTCAAACCTTGCAGGGGCTAGAACAGGACTGTAGGGGAGAAAACTGTTTGCTTTAAGGACTGATTGGTTTGGATGTTGGCCAGAAATTTAAACTTTCATTTCATCGGGGTAGGAAGTCGTGTTCAAAACCACAAAGTCATGTTTTATATGAACTTTGAAGGAGTGGAGGGGCTGTATTGCCCCACGAACTCAGCAGGGCCTTGTGCTCTCTGCAGAATGGCAGCAGCGGGAGCACACGGCAGCCAGGCTGAGAGCTGCTGACTGACAGAAGCATCTATTAAAATGTCATCTCCTAATTTTCACGCCGGATATCTGTTGTCGTTGAAGACTGCCCCGATATCTCACGCCATCGGGAGGAACCAGAGGACAACCCAACCCGACCTGGGGAGCAGGAGTGACACAGCGGGAGGGGAGGGGGAAAAAGAACCGTACCCAACCATACCCAGATGTAGTAAAATTTAAAACAAAAACAAAAGAAAAAGGAGGATGCCCTGCTTGTAGCAAAGCCTTTTTTCATGAACCTCCCCCGTCTGACGCCACCCGCCGCTGACGGTGCCACTTCAGCCGCTGTCGCCTCGCAAACTCCGCTCTCAGCCGGGGCACCGCGCCGGGCGAGCCCCGCCGGCTCTCCATCCTTCCCCGAGAGAAGAGGGCGGCCGGCGGCAGCCGAGGGAACGGATGCGGCTGCGAGCGGGCACAGCCTTATCTCTGGCGGGGGACAAACACGGCGTTAATTGCAGCCGCGCTGAGAAAATTGCTATTGTTTCTAGTCAGAGGCGGGCGGCAGTTTGACAGGGTTTATCCCGGGAGCCCTGTACCAGTTAATCTGCATCGCGGGGCTGAGCCGACAGCTCCTGGGGCTGCGGCGAGGGGGAGGTTGTGCTTCGGAAGAAAAAACAAGAGGAAGGAGATCAAGTGCGAGCTTCCCGCCCCGGCGTCCCCGTTTCCCTCGCTCGGCGCCCGCGGGTTTTTCTGTCGCCGCGGCGCAGCCGGGCGGGAGCGGCGGCCGGGCGGACCCGCGGGGCGCACGCAGCGAGCGGCGTTTCTGGGGCGCGCCGGGCGCCGTGACGCGCGCACCGCACCGCGGGCCCGG
>VYXF01005594.1:54657-68762 GCA_013397295.1 Polioptila caerulea
CCCTGCCGCGGATTCCCGGCCTTTGGCAGCCGCTCCCCCCTGGGGCTGGGGGCGCCGGCCGCCGGGAGCCCTCACATCTTTCCCCAAAACACACTGAATTCCAAGGGGATGACTGTGTCCAGGTTTAGGCATCTGTTTCGGAAAAGTTGGACGGACGGAGGAAGCTTAGGGCAAGCATTTCTTTGGTTTTTTCCTTCCCTTAAATTTTGAAACATGTTTCCTGCATATTCTACTTCCAGTTTCAGTCATATTTTAATTCTTGCCCCTATTCTTGGCTTTTCCTGCATATGAGGAATGCCATTGAGAAATGGCATTGTTAGGGTGGAAATTTCATTTGGTAGGTGGAAGGTTTGATTTGCTTGTTTTTCACTCTGTTTAGTGGGACAAGTTTTGTATTGATGAAAAATTTTACAGTATTAGAATTACTTCTATATTTTATTTAATTGCTTTAATGCACTTTGAAATTTTGCATCAGATTTTTATCCAAAGTGATAATCAGTTTGCAAATTAAGCCTCACAGTACTTCTCAGTTAGCAGTAAGCTTTTTGTTTCCCACTCAGTGTCTAAAGCATTTTTTCCCTTTCCTCAGAAGGCTAAAAATCTGTGAGAGCAGTGTGTTTAGTCCTTGTTTTCTGTAGATAGTTGCATTCATTAAGCACATAATTCGGGTGTATCTGTATGTAAAAAACTGGTTTGTGGTTCAGATCAAGGTCTTAGTGGGAGATCAAAACATAGAATATTCTTGCTATAAACATGATGTAGTTCATCACTTCTGTCAGTGAACATTTGGGCAAGAAGTACAAATTTTGTTGTCACAATTGGCACAGGTAGCATAAAAAAGGTAGACCAAGAACTGAGAAATAGTTGTTAGGGTTCAACTGGAAGTACAATTTTGCTAAGTAAGTTGACTTTTAAGGAAAATGGAGTTTGCTATTGAGAGAGTGCTCTAGATTTGGTAAGACTGTGTTTTATGAATCTGTGCATTATTTTGTGGTTTTGTAGTGACATTGCCTAGAAATGACTTCTGGAAAGGAATTGCAAAGACCTGACAGCTTTCTAAGTATTACACAAACCTTCCCATCCATCAAATTTGCTTTCATCGAGCTTGACTGTATGAAGTGTAAAATCTTTTCCCAAAACTATTTCCAGTCACGTTTTAGAACCCTTATGTAAATAGAGAGCATTTAGATTAAAGCCAACTGTTTCTATTTTGAACCTCTGAAGATTTTTACAATTTTGAATATGATAAATGGCTTAGGAAAATGGATGAAAGTCGGTATTTTTCCTTTTTAAGAAGTGTTGCATTTTACAAAAGACGTGACAAGTATACAATGGATCATTGTGTTTCTAAATGTGCTGAAGTGTTGAACAATGAAAGGATCTAGGTCAAAAAAGTAGAAGCTGTAGCTATTCCTTTTTAATAAAATGGTTTGGAAATATGTGGTTTATTCAGCATTTCTTCTGTAAGAAGATCATCTTTGGTGTCATTGATTAAAGCAGTTTTGAAAATCACTACCATTTCGCTTAGACCCAGTTTCCTTGTATCTAGATCCTTTTCTGTGGCCTTACATTTGAGATGCTTGCCCTGGATCAAAGCACTGGCAAATAGGTCTCAATTAATACTTTGGCAGGGTCCTAAATTTAAGGACTGTGGGGAATTTGTCCTCTTGATCTTCAGTGCTGTGACTGAAGTATGTAATGAAGTTTCTGTCAGTCAGACAGGGCTCAGTTCCAGGTCTAGTAGACATGTGAAGACTTTGTATGTAGTCAGTCCAAGAGAGAATCCAAAAATCTTTTTTCTCATTGTGGCCATAATATTATTGTGGGATTTTGTAATAGTTACTTAGACAGAAACTTATAGAGAGTTTCCTATTGTGTTTACATCCAAATTTACAGAGTTCCTCCTAAAAGAATGGAAATAATTCTTTGTCCTGTTACTTACATCCAAGAGAAGAAGAGAAGGGATGTTCACATTTATTAAATCTCAGCATTTGGAGTTCCAGGCTTAATCTTGTATCTCGTGTTCAGATGGTCTAAAACAATTTTAGTAGAGATATTTTACTATGCTAGAGATGCAGCATTGGTCTACCTTGTCAGAAATTCTAAGAGCTCACTGTGTACCAGCATCTCAGTATTCAGCAGCTGATTTATTTTTTTTCCTGATTTCAAATCTGACAACAAAGCAGAGATCTTAACAGAGGATTTACTGTAATAGATGTGTCTTTAATATTTTTTATTAATAATTAAGTAACAGTCAAACTATTGAATAATAGTAAGATGTGGGATTCAGACAGTTTTGTTGAACTTTCATGACATGTATGCATTTATTTATATGCCATTCCATGAATGCCCACTTCCTGTTGCCCACATTTGAGATGAATTCATAACATTCATCACATACCCAGAGGTCACTAGCTCAATGAGCAGGCTGGACATCCCTGGTCAGAAAGTCATAGTCAGTAATAACATATCATACCATGGCTCCATCACAGAATTAAAACTGTTAAATCAGTGAAAGATTTGTTTAGTAAGATCAAAAAGTACAAAATGGAGTCTAAAAACCATGTACTTCAACAGGAATATTTAATATTTAAATAAGTGTGCAACAGCTATTTGAGACTAACGTAAATTGTTCAAAATATTATAGAATGAGTACAGTAACATACTTGAAAAAGGCTTAATGATTTTTATATCCTTCTGCTTGCAGTGGCCCTTTTATTCATGAGTTCAAGGGGACAAAAGAGGATGAACACTAAGGGAAAAGCACATTTTTGAATTTTGTGTGAAGAGTATTTTTCATCATGTTTTAAAAAATATCGTTTAAAAACTTTAAATATTTTTTTTTTTACATAAATATTGTTCCTGCTAAAATGCTCATGTCCAAAAACATCATAGAAATATTAATAGAATCAGTTAAAGAGATCATGTTTGTGAGTCTGGTTCCCTGTGGAAGGAAATATATTAAAAATCTGCTGTGGATTCCCATGTGCTACATAATATGCCCTATTTTGACTTACATTGCTAGAAGAAGATGAACACCCTAAAACTTTATATTATTAGTACATATTTGAGTCATTCTGAGCCACTCATAATAGGGTGCTTTATCACAGTCATGTAAGTTTGATTTCAAATTCTTTTTTTGAAGCAGTGCACTGTAGAAAAAAGCATTAATGATCATTACCTCGTTTAATCAGTCAGCGTTCCCTTTGTTTTAAATTATTGTATGTGATTATCGCTAATGACTGTACTTTAGTTTGTGCTGTATTGATTATTTCCACCTGATTTACTTCAGTAAACCATGAAGATTCTTGTTTTGATGTAAAGTTTAGAAGTTTGTGTGCAAGAGTAATCAGCGCTTCATGTATGTGTATGGAATTCAGTGGGATTTGGATCAATCCATAAGTGAATTGATGCTCTGGAAAAGGAAAATACCCAGACCATTTCCTTTATGATACAAAAAGCCTATATAAATGGCTTTGCTTCCAGTTATTTAAATACTTTATTAATAAATGTCCTTCTCTCTCTCTCTAGATAGTAATTTCTTGGGTATCACAGATTCTATCAGTATTTTATTCAACACTTCTCACACACTAATGAGATGGCATATTAATTTTTGGGAAAACTCAGCCGGCTTCAGTCTAATGTTTGCCTTAGGAGGGATCACAGGTGTCCTGTTTAGGATTTGAATAGCAGTTTTTCATCAACTCACTGCTTGTTTAAAACATTCATGGCTTCAGTTGAATAGTATGTTATAACTCAAACCAGGATTTTAGTTTCTCAACCTGCCATTTTTGCTTGAAGTGATGGTGTGGTTGTGTTCATTATTGCACTCAGACATTGGAAGACCTGCTCTCAACTAGGCATAAATGCTGCTACAAACCTCTACTCTAAGAAAAGCAGGACATAAATAGAAACCAGTGACAAGGAATGGGCAAGGTATAGAAACAAATTAAGCGCACAGAATGAAGTCAAAGCGAGTATCCAAATTAGGAACAGAATTCAAACTGTCTTACTGCTGCCTCCAGTGAGCAGGTGCTTGATAATACTGAGTTCTGAGCTATCAGGTATTTCACACCAGTCGTTCCTTCTTTGTTGGCCTTTCTCATACCAATAAGCTGTGCCTTTTGTCTTCAAATTCTTCCAAGTACCCTTTGTCTGGGTGGAAAAGGTTCACCATAAGTTTACTGTATTTTGGAACTTGCCCTCTGATTTTTGCGTGCTTTTGATAAATGTGGAAGTGTTCCAGTATAGAACAACCTTTAACAGAAGTTGATGTAGATTCTGATTAACCAGTGGGATTTCAGTTGTTAAGTCTTAGTGACATTACATGGAATTATATTATGACATAACGCAGGTACTGCATTTTTTATTATTATGCAGTGGTTTATACCTGCATATTTCTATTTTATGCATTTATATAATACAGTGATTGTATGATGTTTTACATTCAATCTGTTCTCCTGTGCTCTTTTTAAATCAATTTATCCTCTTCTGTTCATATCTATCCATATTGCTGTTTTGTTTAGTTTTCTACTCGCAAAAGCATAGACAAAACTGCTTTGTCTGTGGGTATACACAGAGGAATTTTTAGAGGAGGCTTTCTTTTTCTCTTCTTAGAGAATTAAATTTATGAAGTTTATTCAGTTGTGTTTTATCAAAGGATTCCAACTCAAAGTTTTTGGAGCTCTCAAATTGTAGTTTAGTTGTTCGTTTATAAATATGCAGTAATTGTAATAAAACAAAGGTCACTGCAGAATTCCATTGAGTATTATTTGCATTCACTGTTAACAAGAAATATAAAATGCTCTTTAGGACAGAGAAAGTTGTACATTATATAAAATACAAGTTTACAAATTATGCATCACTGATATATGAATATTTCAGAGTTTCAGCCCTTTCTAATGTTAGGTTAATCTCAAGAGGAAGACAGTCAAATTTTTCAAAGTCATTTTTGGTTTTGCTAATCTTTTAGAGAAGTTATAAATAAAGTTTGTGTCAAATTACTGACACAGTTTTCTGATGGACTAGCCACCATCAGACTTAATAAAAACAATCAATAATAACAGGGTATGAGATCCATGTTGTTACTTTGTTCTGCAAAGGCCAAGTTATTGTCCTTGCTCAAGACAAACTCACCATTCTATCAATATAATTTGGTCTAAATGCAGATTATATTAGACCCCACGAAAAGGGTGTGAAACAGTAATAACACCGTGTTTGTACTACCAAAAGTGAATTATTTCATAATTTTTATTTATAATTTTTTTTTTCCCTGTAATTTTACTTTTGAAACTATCTTTGACATTTGATGGAGCAAAGCAGATGTACTTTCAAGAAAACTCAGTTATGTAACTTCTTGTTGCATTTCTTTCCATTTTAGCTGGTTAGTCTGTCTCTGTGTGCTTTATTTCAGTTTCTTTTTCATTATCTAGAGGGGAAAAAAGGCATATGATGTGCTCAAATTAGTATTTCTTTGATAGTGTTGAAAATGTGTGCAGCTGAAATTTGGAAGCAAGTTATTTTCAGTAATTAAGTCCAAATTTTATTTGTATCTCCTAAAAATGGCAGAACCCACAACAAAAATTTAAAATTTGACTAGCATCCATTTTCTGGTAGCTCGTTAGAAAATTGGTGACAGTGGGGTGAACGTGTCACCCACTTTTTGGTAAATTTTGCCAATTTGCTCTCTAATTCTTCAGGAGATGTGAAACATTTTGGGAGCTGGCTGGTACGTGTTGTTCTTCATGTGCTGCTAGCTCATTCATCAGTTATGTAGGGAAACAGATACATAATTAATATAATTATTATGTAGGGCTACACATACATTCTTTATGTTGAGTAGGAATTTGTTAACCATTGTCACAACTGATGTATGCTATAACATACTGCTTGTGAGAATCTGAGGCCCCATTGTGGGGCTTTACTGAGTAATGTCAGTACCCTTTACCCTTTGCTGAGTAATGTCAGTACACCAGCCAAGTAAAAAACTATTCACCTTAGGTTTTTTTAGATATATGATCTTGATGTTGGGCAAGTGTGCTATGATGGCACAGCTAAGCTTCCACTGGAACCTAAAACTGGCACAAAAAAGAGCTGGGGAGAAGCAGCGATGCTGGTTCAGCACAGTTTAAATTTGCTTAGGTAAAAATGTCAATCAAAAAGTGGTCGATACACGTTACCCTTGCCTTCTCTTTTGGACAGGTTGGCAGCCTATTACATAATACTGTGTTTCTAGGCAATTGCACCGTGTTTGATTGCAGTATTACTGGCAGATCCTTCAAAATAGAGTCCAAGATACATGTTTATCCAGGGCTTCCCACTGACAATTAAAGAGTGGTGGAGATGGCTATGAAAAGTGTGCACAGAGTGCTCGGGGATAAGTCGGCAGAGTCCCTGTAGCTCATTCCAGTAGTGCACTTAGAAAGGGTTTAAATTACAGATTAGAAAATCAGAGAATCTAATTCATGCTGTTTATTGATTATGAGAAATAATATTGCTTTGTGCAAGAATGAAGCCTGAAAGGCTTTTGGAAAACCTTAAGTCTGAATATTTCATGTGAAATACTGCTTTGAATCCTGAATTGTTCACTTTTTTTTTTTTTAAATAGTGTTTGCTTCTCTGTCCTATCCTTTTCATTCCTTTTTGTACTGTACACATACAAGATTTTAATAGTCTGCAAAGCTGGACACTTCAGCTTGAACTGCAACATGTTGTGTTCTTATCCTTGGAAGTGTTTTGTTTGTTCTGTGGCATTGGCCAATATCTGCAGTAAGTGGCAAACATACAGCTGCTCCATACTGGTGTGTTTGAAGGTTGATAGATGTGCTTCACACTGACAAAGGAGAAGAGGGAAAACGTTCAGCACTGCAGGTGTAATGTGAGTACACAGCCTTGTCCAGCTGGTCTGCTTGCATCAAATGTTTAGGAATTCACTAATAATACAGAGAGTATCATAAAGTTTTTCACTCTCCTTGGAAAGGAGGAATGTGCCAAGGCTGGGATATTAGCCAATCCCAGCAACTGATAAGGTTGTGAGAGTAATGTATGGGGCCATAGGGCTTCAGTGGATTATGCTATTATTTAGGTTTGCATATGCAACAGACACTGGTTACACCTCTTGAAGCAGAATTATACTTAGAAAAGTTTGATGGTTATTGTCCTGGGAGAGTTTAATATATCTGAAAATAATTGTGGCCTGCTCTGGAACCAATGTTTTCCTGAATTGTATATTCGCTGAATTTTTAATATTTTCACCAAAATTGGAGCAGCTTCATAATTGGGGGAAATCAACAATTATGTCTATTCCTTGACCAGACATAACCTTCTGAGAAGCAGAGCCAGATTTCTCCAAATGCTGCAATTGTTGATGGGACATTCAAGTCTGGGTTGATAGTTTATACACTGAAGATTATAAAAGGAGGGTTCCCCTATAAAAGGAGGATGCCATCTCTGGTTGTGTCTTGTGTGAAGCTTGGTCAAGCTGGTATGATCCAAGACCACCTTTTGGAATCATTCTGCTCGGGAGTTTGCTGCTTCTCACAGTGAGGCAACACCCAGACCCTTGTGTGCACCTTGCTGAGGTTGCCTCAAGGCTCCTAAACATCAGCAGGTGTGGGCTGCCCTGGGCTGAACATTTTGGAGGTCCTCATTTTCAGTGTGGGTCCTGAAACTGATGATGAGGCATGTAAACTTACTTAATTTCTTCTGTAAATGCTTTTTTGGTGTCCCTTTCCCCGTGGTGTTGTTACAATAGTACTGCCTTGCTTTCTGGTAATATTATGAGGACAAGTTTTTTACCAAGTTTTGCTTGGCAATAAGTGTCACACTATTACTTAGCATATATGGATTATGCCATTACTGCTGAACCTAAAAGTCTCTTTTTCCCTCATAGTTCTGATGAAAATCAAATCCATGATTTCCCTGAATATTTTCTGGTGGTTGAAGTGCACGTGTGAGTTTATTGGTTGCTTTGCAGATGAAATAGGTGAAGAGAATGAAGGACTCTGACATTTATCTACTATTTCATGTCTTTTAAGCTTTTGGATAATGGATTTTATCCACGTGAAATCTGAATTGTTGCAAAAAATAGGTTTTAGTCTGGCAACATTATATGTACAGTAACTTTACAATAACTGAATTTCTAGAATAAATAAGACATGACAGGGTATCCAAGCATGCCAGGATGTAGCATCTAAATATTTTTCAGACATTACTAAATTCCTGCTTTTTTGTTCACTTGTGCATAAATAAACTCATTGAATCAACATCATTATTCATGTAAATAGAATTTAATTAAAAACAGGTTTGCTGGTAAACGCTCTCAATTGGAGATGTGGGTTCCTGAAATGTGTCTGATCAATATTAGAACAGGAAACCGGTATTTTATTATTAAAAATATTTTCTCTAAATATTATAAGAAATTAATCCCATCTGCAATAATAAATTGCAGTCAAACAAATCAATATCAATAAATATCAACAATAACAATTAATTTACTATGTATAGACTGCCTTACATAAGTTCAATAAATATTCTTTCCTTTTGTTATCCTGGAGCCCAGTTTTGTCTAGTTCCCAGATATGCACTGCTTTAGGTGGTCATCAATGTATTATTCATTAGCTCTGAGATCCCCAGAGCCATCTTTTGCCTTTCATTGGCCCTTCCAGACCTGTGCTCCCCTGCACTGTGCCCAGTGTCTCCTGCTTGGACACCTCTGCTCTCAGAGCCTGCTCTTTGCCTGCTCTGTGCTCCTCTGCCCTGCGTGGTTGTGCTGAGGTAAAGGAGGTGTGTCCTTGTGTACAGAGCAACTGTTTGTTGCCTCCCTCTGTAAAAAGAATATGGTTCTACAAAGATAAGCAAAAGGTAAACAAATCAGGCAAGAGCTGTCTGGTCATTAAACAAGCTGAACAAAGCTCCAGGAAGAACAAAACAAGTTCAGACAATACTTGACATGTCGTGAGGCCTTTTAATGGCAATTGCAGTGCTGTGTGTATTGCAATACAGGGCTAAACTAAAATACATTTAGAATAAAGAAAAATGGCAGTGGTTATCGTCATTATACTTTTCCCCCCCTTTTTGTTGAATGTTTCTAGAAACTGTTGGGGAGTTTGTTGCAAAATTTTAACATTCTAAAACTTGCATCATTTTTTTCCTAGATGAAAAAAAAAAGATGTCACATTCTTGATTTATATTTGATAAATGTTATCACATTAGACACATCTGGATAAAACCAAGAATTTCTTCAGGAGCAGCTGGCTGATGTTTGGCAATGACTGAAAACTGTTACAGAAATAGATGATTTTTACTTGTTTTTGTGTAAATTTGGGATTGTATTTATCTCTAGAATATGTGTCTGAACACAAAGTTGACAGTCATTTGAGATGACAGCCACTGTCAGGGAGTTCATCCTAAGAAGAGGGCATTAAATTATGAAGTATTGGAAGATAATATTTATTACAGTATGAACTGTGAAAGAATATATGCCCCTAAAGGATGTTAGGATACATAGTAGAAGTTAGCAAAAAATACAATAGAAAGATCATCTTAACAACAGAATCCATAATTTATTCAGATGTCATGAGGTGAGAACTTCAAAACAAGCACGCAAGATGTTTTGGTGATCTACAGAAACATTGCATAGCAATTCAATTATTAGGTTTCAGAGATTAGTAAGTGCCATTTTAAAAAAATCCTGAGTACCTTGCAGTAATGCAGTGGCAAACTTTCTAATTATTTTTTACATATCTAAAGTTTGTTTTCTATTGCATGTATACTTCAACCCTAGCTAAGACTGATCTCAAAAAATGCAAGTTGTTTTGCAGTACAGTATGTTCTATTAACATAGGTTTTAACAAAAACCATGTCTGATACCAACCAAGGATTTAGAAGTCTTGTCCAGGTCAGTTATCATTACAAGTCCTTAGCTCATGCATCATTACTGCTTACAATCTTTGTACATTTTAAAGGCAAATACTGTTAATGAGAGGTCATCATTTTTTTGCAAATTAGGAAGAATCACTGTTGTATTCTAAAGTCTGTGCAGATATTTACATGGAGAAAATCAGATTTCAAATTAACTTAAAAGATGAAAATTTAGAAGGTTTTTTTTATATGGATTAATTAAAAATGCATAAATAAATGAAACAATGGCAAATAGAGGGTAGATTGGAGATTTCTTTATGAAAAAATACTGGAGATGCTAAATCTCTTCTATTGAAAGATACTATTGCGATATGACACCAAGATCGTGTCTGGTACTGTGGTATAGTTGGGAATTCTGCCATTTCAGGACAGGGATCCTTTTGGCATTCAGTTAAAACGACTCCCGGTATTCTTCTTTGTTCTTTGGCAGACACACATAGCTCATGGTAGCAGTGATGTGCTGGCAAAGACACAAAGTGCCGTGTTGATCAGAGAATACATTATGTGCATGCTAACTTGAAGGATGATCACACACTGTTCCTCTCATAAGACAGACCCTCAGGCCACAAAGTCCATTTCAGCATATTTGGTATCTGTAACTTGTAGTTCTCTGTTAGAAATTGTCACATTGCCCCAGTGGAGCTGAATAGTGAGCATGCTTCTTGGTTTGCAGCTCCTAACATGAGGTTTATGCATACTTAAGCTTCCCTTGAAATTATACTTCCTCTAAGCATGTTTTTTCATTTTTTTTCCCCTTTGGTCTCCCTGTGCTTTGTCTTGTGTCTAGGTTGATAGCTCTTTACATTACTCTTTCAGCAAAACTCTCAGATTTCCCAGAAGCTTGCACTTTCACAGAACTCCAGTCTTATTAGTATCTAAGCTTACAGTTTATTGCATCTGGGGTGTAAAACAGGTGAAGTAAACAAACAAAGAAGCTTTGTAGGAATTACAAATGAATAAACCCTGAAAACAAAAGAAAAAACCTGTCTTATTTCAGCTAGCCCGAGAAGTGCAGAGGCTTGGACAAAGTAATAGAATCCCTGTATTTAATCCCCTGATTTTTTCCTCATCACTCCAGTCACACAACCAGTTGAAGTCACTGAAGGGTCCAGTATTCCCAGATTCATGCTCTAGTTTGCCCATGATTCCTCTGTGTTCTCAGCAAATCTGTTTCTTTTCTCCCATTGTCCATTGCCATCTGCTTCCAATGGTTTTCTCCATTGGTTTTATGCGCAAGAAAGGTTTCAGTCACAAATGTGGGATATGCCTTCCAGCCCATGCCTCATTCATTTCTGCAAGGCCTATTCCTGCTGTAATGGTAGAGTGTAGACAGGCAACCAAATTGCAATGGGCTAAGCTGGGATGTGAATTACATGTGTATGTGTCCCTCAGCCTAGTGTTTCCTCGGTCAGGAATCACTTTAACCTCCAGTACATGGTGTGGTTTCCTTTGAGTTGCTTCTGCTGACCCCGTAAATCTTGCTTTCTTATTTCTTGCGGTGCTGTAGTTTCACAGGAATTCCAGAAACTACTGACACTTAACGAGAGCCCTTTGCCTCCAAGTGAGAGCAGTGTCCCAGAGAAAAACAAGGGCTGAAGTTTCCTTAGGCTAAGTATGAACATGCAACTCCTCCTCTTTAAGAGACACTTACTTTAAGTAGCCTGTTTTTATATGAACGGTGTATTCCATCTTTTTCTGTGGCTGGTATTTTTCTAAGAAAGCAAAAATCTTTGGGATCAGCTCAATATTCTCTCCGATATGTAGCATTGCCCAAGAGCATATGGAAGTTTGGTTAACAGCAGGTCATGTACCTTCTTCTGTCACACTGCAGACTCGTGTTCACCTAGGTCCCTGACCAAGCTCAAAGAGGGAGCAAAGTTCAGTGTGTAAGTCCTGGAAGCCTTTATTTAGGCCACTGGGAACAGGAATATCCCCACATAGGCTCTTCAGGAGCTAATTTCAGATCATCTGCACCACTTGCTTGGAATGCAGCTTTCAGTTCTGCTCAATCTTCTTTCAGCAGGTATCTAGACCATGTGCAAATATTGTGAGTTAATCCATTTGCAGTAGCCTTGAAGATTTTAATGATGTTGCTTGTCAGGCCTTGCTTGTGTTAGTATTTAATGTCTTCTAATGTCAGTAGGATTGAAGGAAAGAAGGTTAGTCATAGTCTTTCATGTTCTTTGGTTTTGGGTGCTTATCAGCTTAAGCAGAAGAACTACTAGGAAGAACCACACACTCTCTTAAAATTGAATTTCACAGTGAAATTTCTAGATCTTTTTATAGCAGTCATTAGTTTTTGTGTTGATATAGAAGCACAGTTACAAGCTAGTTAGTCATTAGCGTAAGTCAAAGGTACAGGTGTTACTTAATCAAGGTTTTATTTTTGTTACTGCAGTTGTTTCAATGTCATAAGTAATGACTACATTTTTAGTAAATCTGTCGTGGGTAAATGCACTGGAGTCTACTCAAATCTTACAATACCTTAATCTAAACGACATAAGTCTCTGAAATCACATGAATTATAAACAGCATGGAAATACTTTCATTTGTGAGTAAAAATGGACAACAAATGACATGATTAAAAAAAATTGTTCAATATATGTCGTACATTTTTGGTTTTAAATTATTTATGATAAAACTCACTATAAGCTCAGAGAAATTGAAATAATTGTCTACATAGAGACATCATTTACAATTTAATTTGGAGGACCTCGGTGATCAGAGACCATTGAAATCAGTGCTTTGTTACCATAGAATAATATCTGTGATCCTTCAAGCCCGTTGTGGGCAATACCGTAGAAATACTTTAAATTGTATCCTGGATTTTTATTGGGTTGGCTCTGTTTGGTTTGAGGATTATGGAATGTTAAATACTGTTAGGAGAGAGTAATCCATGTGGGCTGGTTGTCACCTCTGCCAAAGAAACAGATGGACTGATGACCTTTTCAGGGTAATGTTGCATCTATGTGCTTTTGACTGGCAGTGGTGCTAGGAGCAGTCTTGTGCTCAGAACTGCCTTTTTTCACTTAATCTTCATTTTTATTATTGAATATCTGCTTGTTTTTCATTCAAGAAAGTGCTCTAAATTCCCCCTCCCTTTTTTTAGTCACCCTGTCTCTGACACATTGCCACTCCCGGGTGAATATTTAGTGGCATGAATCTTGAACCAGTGAATCTTGAATCTTGGCCAGATATCATATAGAAATGTCTTTGTCCACACAGGTGTCTCCTACAACCTTTGAGTGCATATATCTGTTTCCCAAGAAATTTCATTTCTGTGTACACCTCTGATGATAAGCAGAGCCACACAGAACTCAGTTGTATAGTTTTAACAATTATGTGTTCCATTAATGTACAAATCCATGGTAACCTGTAAAAAAATCAATGCCAACTCACTGAGAAATATGTAGCTAAAATGTTTAAACAGATATCTTAATGCCATTAAACTAAATTTACTTTTCCCTGGATTTGTTTTCTGTCTTACTCTTTTATATGTGCTTTAGATTGTTTGCTATATTTTTGCCTAAATTGTTGATATCCAGAGATCCAAAGGCAATTTATGCCTCCACCAGTAAGTCTGAGAAGTTTATGAGAACAAGAGGATCATGGTGTCTGAGGCTACTCTCAACCATTTCAGCACTTGTAAAATAAATTAACAAAGTGCTGGTGTTCTTTGCAGAAGTTCTGTTTCTCCATTTAGAAAACCAAAATGTTCATAAATGAAGGAGCTTTTCTTTTGGGGAGGGTTGTTTTTTTGTTTTTTTTTTTGTTTTGCTTTTTTGAGGGGGTGTTTGTTTTGGTTTGGGTTTTTTTTGTTTGTTTTGTTTTAGTTGATTGAAGGGGTTGGTTTTTGGAGGTTTCTCAGGGGGGTTTGGTTTGGGGGTTTTTAGGGGGACCTTTTGGGGATTTTTTGTTTGTTTTGTTTGGTTGGTTTTCCTAGATTCTGCTCTGAATGGATATAAAGTTAGAAGTCAGGTTGGAAGCTTGAATCATTTATAATGTCAGCTGGGTGAGAATAGTGAGCTGGACATTTTTTTATTACAAGTGAGCATCTAGAACTGATGGCAATCCCTGATAGATCACTTCTGAGTCCATATTCATGATTTTGTTTTATTTTAGTATTCTCCTGGTGTGATGTGGTGCACAGAATTCAGGTATTGAGCACCCACAGAAGACAAGGG
>VYXF01005594.1:72243-92451 GCA_013397295.1 Polioptila caerulea
GGGGGGAGGTCATAAAATGGGTAAACAAAAGTATTAAATGAGAAGTTTCGGATATTACGCATATTTCTATAAAACTTAACACATATTGGTTTAAGTTTTAACACATTTAAAAGTAGACTGGGGTCTATATGAAACCTATAAATTAATGGTGTACTGAAATATGTATAAATTCATATTTGAACTTACATCTTCAGTAGTGATTTAACAAAGAACATAACGTCCTTGATGAAACTTGGAGTTCAGCAGTATACTAGGAGGAGATGCAAATATTAGTGGGGACTGTGAGAAAAGAAGGCTTTATACCTGTTAGAAACATGGAGAGGACATATGATAATATAATCCAGAATGCTGTAAAATACTGTTGTACTCTGTCTTAGAAAAAAATTGAAATAAAATGTGAGGGGAGAATCCTGAAAGCACTAATAGTGAATGATACTTGAAGGTAATTACAGAGAGGAAGAGATGTCAAGAGTGATTTGGAACTCATAAGAAAAGGTCCCTATCTAAGCAAAGAGTGAAAAGGGCTAGCTAAATTTATTGTTGTTTGTGAACTGGATATAAGTTTATAAGTATTTTTATAATTTTGTAAATTTTATCGAATCATAGAATAATAAAATATACAGTAAAGTTTAATTCGACACTTCCCTATTTTTCCTAATCCTAGGCATTATTATTACACATTTTTACTCAATAAATAAATGTATCAATTTTTTTTCACTATATCAGTGAATCTGATTATATGTCTGAGAGGCTGTAATATATATTATCTATATTATACATTTGATTCAAACCTCTATGATCAGAGAGTAAAGAATTTATATGATGTCATAAATAAATATCTTAATGAAAGGAAATTTCTGTCCTCTGAACATGAAGTAATTAAAATATTGTAGGCACAGTAGGCTAATTTAATTCCTAAATTTATTTGGTATTTTTCATCATAGAATCATAGAATGGCTTGGGTTGAAAGAGACCTTGACGATCACCAGGTTCCATCCCTCCTGCCATGGGTAGGGACACCCAGCACTCGACCAGCTTGCTTGCTTAGAGCCCCATCCAGCCTGGCCCTGAACACTTCCAAGGATGAGCATCCTCTCTAGGCCGCCTGTTCCGGTGCTTGAGTACCCTCTGAGGAAAGGATTTCTTCCTAACATAAAATCTAAATCTCTCTCCTTCTAGTTTAAAGCCGTTCCCATTTTTCCTATTACCATCTGCTGGTGTAAGAAGTTGCTCTTCCATTTAAGTACTGGAAGGCCACAATTCATGGAGTCTTTGTGGAACCTTCTCTTATCAAGGCTGAACAACTTCTGCTTTCTCAGCCTGTTCTAGTCAGAGAGGTGCTCCATTCTTCTGATATCTTTGTGGCCCTCCTCTGGACTTGCTCCATGTCCATCCTGTGCTGAATACCCCAGAGTTGGACACAGCACTGCCAGTGAGGTCTCATGAGAGTGGAGCAGAGGGGCAGTTTCACCTCTCTCAACCTGCTGGGCACTCCTCTTTTGATGCAGCCCAGGATGCAGATAATGACATCTTGGTGACAGATAAGGATGATCCGTGAGTGATAGAAGGACCAGTGGGCATGAATGACGCAAACTCAGTGTGGGTGGGAAGGCTTAATTACTTATGGGATGGCAAATTGGAGCAACCATCGCCATTCCCCCAGGGTGAGCCTTTCTGTTCATTGAGTTATATGAGTATTAAATTGTCATTTATTTCAAAATAGAAAAACAGCTCAAGAACTGTATATTTCAGTGTGTACAGCAAGACTGAAATGGAACATATCTTGTGCATAAATATTTTTCCAGAGTCTCTGTTGTAAGGTGAACTCTATCCTAAATATCTCCAGAAAACATTCTGGGCCTGCAAAACAAACCTAGCCTTTCCAGGGATCACTGTTTTCTCATTTAAAAAGCAGCTTACATCACCCAGAGGGATTCTTAAGGGGTGACACAATATTCAGAAATCCAGGATATTTTTTCAGGACTTTTTTCTCTGCTATTAAGGTAAAGGCAGTATTTCAGCCAGCCTCCAGCACTTTTTCTTGTTTTTCTTCTCAATTTCTCATTGCAGGATTGATTCCTTGAAGACTAGAGAAGAATATACTCTGGGGAAAGCCTGCAATGATTTCCTGTGTCACCCCTAGATTGTCTTAGGGCTAAATACACCAAGCATGTCACACTAAAGCAAAGAATTAATTCACTGAGACCGAGATATTGGTAAAAAGGATTAGACAGATATAGGAATAAAAGAGAACATCCCCAGTTATACAAGAGAGAAGTTTAATTCGTTTCTTACGGCACAGAATAAATTACTTTTTAGATGTTTGGAGAGTACTTGTCTGCTTTGGATTTCTTCAACTGCCATAAGACTTGTCTTAGATTTAAAGTGTCTTTAGCAGGTATATTCTTATATATTCCAAAACTCAATGCTAGAGAAAATTTAGGATTTTGGCATATGTCATTTGAGTTGTATTGAAATCTAGAAGGCTTGCTTTCTTAGTATATAAAAAGTTCAAATCTCTAACACATTTAATTCCTTGGCAAGGCACTTCTAGTAAGAGAATACTAAATTAGGTATACCCTTTTCAGGGTATATCCACATACATCCAACATGGTATTTCCTAGGCCCCTATGAACAGATTTATAGTGAGGCTGTATTTGAAGACAGAGAAACCTTCATTAAAAAAAATCATTACAATTGATTATGGTCATGTATTTGTTCACAAAAATCTAGCTTTAAAAAGTACACTTACTTTTTCCCACCAGGGAATATGAAATGCCATTTATAAGGACACAATGGCCTCGCAAATGAAAGGGATATAAAAGATGGAAGTATGAGTCCTGTAAACACTTTGATATTTTAAGAGCACAGAGAGCTGCTTTCTGTGGAAAATTTTAACTTCTCTGTTATTCATGGAGTCATTCAAAAGACTTGCATATTTTTCTGTTCTTATACACAAGAAATAAACAAACATTACTAGTTTTCTTTAAAAAAAGAAAACCAAACCAAAACAGAAGCAACAAAACAAAATTGGAGTCTTTAGCACAGTAGTTTCCTGGGGAGACATAAAAATAAACTTTATGCCTGAAGAAATGTGTTAGAGTTTGAAAAATTTCAAGAAAATTACTTTTTTTTATACTATTTTTTCCCCAACATGCTGTGTTCTCTACAGAAGAACCATATATAAATTTCTTAATTTAATAGAAAATAAATATTTCTGAAGTATTTGTAACAGATAAATGCCAGATCTCATCTTTTTAGATGTAATTGAAAAACCCTTTCCAAATTATACTTTATATTAAGTACCTCATTTACATCTATAACTCATTAGACTAGCAGAGAAATACTTAAACAGCATTTTGTATATATTCTTGGTTTTTGCAAGAAAAGTTACATTGCATTGGTTGTTCTTTGTTTATTCTTCAAGAATAAGGAAAAATTGGAAAAGAATCCATGGATTTTAATACAGAATATAGGCGCATATGTATAGAAAGAAAAAAAAAAACACAGCATTGTATTTGCGAAAAAAGAATAAAGTTGTTCTTTTCCAGACTTAGATATCATTAAGTAAGAGTTTATTTTTTTTTCCTGTTTATCATGGTGATTGTTCATAAATAGAATTCCACTTCTGCATTGTTGATTTATTCTCAAATAAAATCCTACCTTGGGCTCTTGAGGTAAAAGTATCTGTTACATTTCTTCAATGATTTATCTGCAGTAAAATCCTGTCTTTCACTTTAGATTCCATCAAATTCATAAAACCCACAGAGTAACAAGCTTTCATTCTTTAACAGGCTCAAGGCTTAAGGTCAAATGTTATATGAATATGATTATAAATATAAATATAAATATAGATACAAGTATAAATCTGAAAACATCAGATTGTTATTAATTTTAACAGTAATTTTAGCATCTAAAATAAAAACCTCCTGATTTTAGTCTATACTACTCTTCATGATACTCCATTCAAGAGTAGGAGGCTTTGAAACAGCTCAAATCTGACATTAGGTTTTATACAAGAGAATATAGATGGACTTCGTAGCCTTTTAATTGTAGAATATATATTAAAAACATAGTAAATAAAATTAATCACCAGATTGCACAAAAACTGTAAGCTTACATAATACTAATTCTGCTAGAATATTTTATTTTTGGCTATAGTTTTTATCAAATCTGTTACTAAACATGTATCCTATGCTATCATTGCATAGATTCATTAACAATTTATGATAAAATCAGCAACTTATGAATATTTTTTTTTTCTGAAAGGTTTTGCAACCTCCAGAAGTATTATATAACCCTTTTTGAATAAATCCCAATCCTGATGTAAACTGCTTGTTACTCTTTTTCTTCTCCGTGAAGACTACAACAGTGGGATTTGATGCATTAATGTGCCAGTAAAATAATTCAACTTCTTACAGATAATATTTAGTAGCACAACTCAGGAAATACTTTTAAATGAGCAAGTTATATATATACATATACATACATACATACATATATATATATATATGTATGTATGTATGTATGTATATATATATAAAGATAAGTTTCACCCTCCCTTCTCAAGACAAGCTTTTGACTCCATCAGGATTTTATTAAATGCATTATTTTCTAAACACCGTATTATTATTTTTATAATCTTTTAATCTTTTATTTGATCCATTTGCCTATCAATGATTGCTTACATAACTAAAATATCAGTTCTTCTGCTCCTTGAAAGAATTTTAAAACTGTTAAAAAAATCAAATCAAATCAATCAAATAACTTAAATGTGAGAATGCATGAATCGCAGAATATGTGCGGAAGTGTATTTTTATTTCACAATCCAAATTTTCATTTTTGTGTTTGTGCAACTTGTCTTCGAAAATCCTGCGACATGAATTTTCAGTTGTCATTCCGTCTCCCTGACTCTGTCTCTTAAATAACCAGCAGTAGAAGAAAGTCTTCAGGTTACCCTTGAGTCTGGTAGAAGTAAATTGTACTATGCCTTACTTTCTTCAGTATCTCAAATCTTTAAACTTATAGTACCAATAAAAGCAACATTGCTGTCTCTACTCTTGCTCCTATGAAACTCCCCTAGTCATTCTATACAGAGTAATACTTCTCTGTCCCTCAAAGGCTCTAGACTTCTTATAAGTTCAAGAACTACTTCTTGTAGTTTCAGTTTCTGCTATTAAAACTATTTTCTTTTATAAACAGAGTTTATATGAAGGGGAAAGACAGTAACTGCCTAGTCCAAAAATTGTGACACTTACTTACAGTAAAAATATTAGCAATTTAGGGATATGAATGTGATCTCCCATATTACCCAGAAGTACTACAATCAAACATAGCAAATTATGTATTCTGTGTCTTTTGTGGAAAATCTATGGATGTTTAAGTCCATCCTGGTCTCATGTACAAGCTGGGGGAAAAAAAAAAGTTTTGCTTTTGAGTTGGTTCCTTGTCTACACAATGTTCTGAATTCAGATTATGATTTCATTATATTAAGTGATATTTCTCAGAAAGTTGAACTAATCAGACTGACACAGCCAATCTACATTCAATAAAAGAGGTCTTGATTGTCCAAGATCTCTTAGATGCTCTATATAGACTTTAGAGTAAGGGTAGAAAAAAAATAAATGTGTTACAATACTCGTGTTCTGGATATCTGTGTTTTTTTATTTGTTAGTTGTTTTCCAAACAGAATATCCAGGCATGTTATGAGGTGAAATACTTAATCCCTCTATCCTGCTTAATACTTGCATTTTATCGGGGTTGGAGGAGGGAGATGTTTATGGCATGTCAGAAGAAACTGTACTTCCTTCCTTTAAATGGTCATGTTTGCAGTTGTGATGTACCAGCTACTGTATGTGAGTGAGGTCCCACTGCACTATAGAGCAATACACTTTATACTTTAGGCTAACTTTGAAGGGACTATGTACTAGGAGAAGTGTGTCTGGCGTTTTTGTGTTTTTACAAAAGATAATGTATCTTGTATGTCTGAAATTTCATACTTCCTGTTGTATAATCTGATGTGCTTTTACTACCCTAGCAAGTTGGTTTAAATTGAATTGTACAAAAGAAGTTGGGAAGACCTTGGAAAGTTACTGTATCTTTCCTCTTTCCCCCAAAAAAAATTCTGAACCTGATCTAAAGTGTTCTTGAGAGATCTCCATCTAATCCATTTTTTAGACACTACCAGGAACTTAGACTTGTCAGCTACCACAGACCTGTTTTGCTAGCTGTCCTTAATAAAAGTTTTGTCTTGGTTTTGTTTTTTAAAAGATTTTTCTTATTAACCAGTTCATCTATTAATCATTGTGAATATACAGAAAAAATTACTTCCTTCTACTTGCTAGGTTTGTTTTATGTAACTGAAGACTCTAAACACCCTAGATAGAACCTTGAAAAAATGTGTTTAAATAAATCCTTCCATCCACATCTCTTCCATTTTCTAGGCTAGTTTTCTCCAATCTCTTCAGCATTTCCATGCAGATCACTCGCTACAGCTTTATAATTCCTGTTTTTCTCTTCTGGATTGCCTCCAAATAAACCACTTTCTGCAAGAGCAAGTCTCAAAGCAAGATGCAGAGCTTAAACCACCTGCTAGTTCAAACAGATTACTCCTCATGTATTTCAGATGACACAGATGACAAGTATTACATTAAGTTGAGAACTGCTGCATATTGCTGGGTCTGGTTTAGTAAAAATTCCAAAGACCTTCAGATTTCCTCCTAAGAACTGCCTTGTAAGTTGTTCCTCCAATGTCTTTGTAGGTGTTGCTTAAATAAAGAACACTGTATTTGCTTTTATTTGTCTCAAGAAATTTGGGGATTCTCATTGTTTCTTACCATCTGAGACTTATTGCATGTAATATTTAGTGTTATTGATGTTATTAAAATATTAATAGAGCCAGAGCCCAGACAGAACACTTCAGCATTTTGCTTAATAAATCTTTCTGCTCTGGAAGTGATACTATAAGTGATACCACTACTTCTAAGTATTGTTTCCATTATTTGGTATTTGTTTTATCATGTTTTTTTAATCACGTTAGTTTTATCTGGACCCTTTTTTTTTTTTCTGCTAATTTACAGAATCGTAGGATAGTTTTGGTTGGAAGGAACAGTTAACTATCGTGTAGTTCCAACCCATGAAACTACAAACACCCTCAAACAGACCAGGCTGCTCAAAGCCCCAGCCAGCCTGGCCTTGAACAGTTGCATGGATGCAGCATCCACAGCCTCTCTGGGAAACCTGTTCCAGTGTCTCACCACCCTCGTAATAAAAAATTTCTCCCTTATATAGAATCTGAATCTACACTTTCAACTTAAAATGGTTGCCTCTTGTCCTGTCACTACAAGCCCTGGTGAAAAATCCCTCAGTCTTTCTTTTAAGACCCTGCCTCTAAGGGTTGGAAGACCATAGTAAGGTCTCCCCAGAGCTTTATCTTCTTCAGGCTGAACAACCTCACCTGTCACAGCCTTCCTTCACAGGAGAGGTGTCCCAGCCCTCTAAATGTGTCTGTAGCCTTTCTCTAAATATACCTTAACAGATCCATGTCTTTTGTGTGCTGGAGGCCCCACAGCTGGACACAGTACTCTGGTTGGAGTATTATGAGAGCAGAGTAGAGGGAAAAATAGCCTTCCTCAGCCTGCTGGCCATGCATGAGTTTATGCACCCTAGGGTACAGTTGGTTTCCAAGGTTGGTGGTGCTCACTGCTGCTTCACATCTAATTTTTTATCCAGCAGTATCACCATGTCCTCCTGTGCAGGTCTGCTCTCAGTTCAGTCATCCCCCAGTCTGTGTTGACATTGGGTATTGCCTCCACTCAGGTGCGGGACCTTGCACTCAGCCCTGTTAAATTCCATGACTTTCACATGGGCCCAGTCCTCAAGCCTGTCAAGACCCCCCAGGATTCTCATCAAGAAATCAATTGTACCCCTGAGATACCCACAAACTTGCTGAGAGTGCTTTAAGTGCCACGGGCTATGTCATTACTGAAGATAACACACCTGGTTCCTTTATAGACCATGGGAGGACACGACTTGTTATTGATCTCTGTTTGGACATTGAGCCATGACTGCAAATACCAAATAGTTTTGAATGCCAGGTCGGTTTTTCTTACCTGGAATGAAAGTCACTGTTATTTTTTTTACGGAAGATGTTGAAGACAACTTTGTTAACACATAGAATTGTAGACTGATTTGGGTTGGAAGGCACCTTAAAGATCCTCTAGTTCCAACCCCCATGCCATGGGCAGGGACACCTCCACTAGAACAGCTTGCTTAGAGCCCCATGCAACCTGACCTTGAACACTTGCAGGGAATAGGGCATCCACAAATTCTCTGGGTAAACTGTTCCAGTGCCTCCACCCTCACAGTAAAGAATTTCTTCATAACAGCTAATCTAAACCTACTCTCACTTTAAAGCCATCGCACCTTGTCCTGTCACTCCCTACATGTTTGCTTGGTGGTTTTTTGGCCATTGCTCATTGTGGTCAAACACGTGGAAAGATGTTTGAATTCCTCATCTTGCAGTTAATGTTATCAAAAAACAGTATGCAGAACAGCATACTTTTTTTTTTGAGAGTATGCAATTTAATAATGTAATTTGAACTTTAAAAGAGGAGCAATATCCTTATTAGTTGTCTGCTTTCATGTAATGGGTATCTGTCATAGTATCCTCCTGATAGGTAATAATTAATAAATGATTTATTTATTAACAGTTTTACAGCCCTGAACATACTGCAATTTATGTTTTACTGAAGCTTTTGAAGTTAATTCCCATTTTCTGCTAAGTAAATTATACCATAATTTAGAAGCTGTTACTGTATAGGATGTTTATTGACCCTCTGCACTAGAGTTTTATTGTACCCCAGTTGCTCTCCTGTGGGAAAAAAATACAATTGTACTGTCAGAGAGCAGAAGCAATGCAATGTGATTTCAGGCACATCCACATGAATGGATGAGGGGGAACCTGAGCTCCTCTAGTTATACTCTGAACTCTCTGGGTATGAGCCAGCTATGATCCAAAAACAATGTACCCATATAAGTGAATTTATGTGCCTTTTTGTAAAGACCTTTTGCTGGAATGTGCCATTTTTCTGATGTGACTGAATTACTTCTGGCCCAAAATGGGCTCATGTCTGACTATGTGGAGTATGAATGGAGTTCTGTCTGCATTCATCCCTACAGACAGGACCTTAGGTAACAAACCACATACATCAAGTACCTAATTGGGAGCAGAGCAAATAATTTCCTGGACTGTAATGAGCACAAAGAAGTTAATTGATTCCTATGAACAAAATTGAAACTTGAGAACAGTGTGATGTTTTTCCATTTTAACTCAAAAAATACATTTTTGCTTATATTTGTCAGAAAATCTTCTTTTAGCAGGCTGCATAGATATTCAGAATATAATAAACTATTATTTTTTGCTCCACTGATATTCCTGGGAATGGTTATGATGAGGGTTTGACTGTGCTTTTTTGTTCAAGTAAGCTGTTTGGGATTGATTTCTTTATACATATGAGCTAGAGGAGTGGAAGAAGGGGAAAATATTGGTATTTTAAAGTGCTCCTACTTGTGATACCAAATACAAAGCAATTTCTCTAACTTATGGTCTTGATCATCACTGTACCTTGTTCTGGTAAGGATAGTTAACAATGCTGACAACTGAAATACCTATTGATCTCTGTCTGGACATTGAGCCATGACTGCACATTCCTAATAGTTTTGAACTACTGTTTTAACAAATAGTTTTGAACTAGTATATTTAGCAACTTACAGAGCTCAGTCATTTGAAGGCACTTCGGTATTTGTTTTGCCCTTATCTCCTGGAGTAGAGTACTCTCTTCAGCTCTGAGACCCCCAACATAAGGGCATGGACCTGTTGGAACAATTCCAGATGGGGATCATGACAATGATCAGAGGGCTGGGACGCTACTCCTACGAGGAAGGGCTGGGATAATTGGGACTGTTCAGCCTGGAGAAAACTTCAGGGAGAACTAGAGCAGCCTCCCAGTACCAAGGAGAGATTAGAGCAGCCTCCCAGTACCAAGGAGAGATTAGAGCAGCCTCCCAGTACCTCAAGGGAGCCTACAAGAGAGCTAGAGAGGGGCTTTTAGAAGGGCATGTAATGACAGGACAAGGGGTAAGGGCTTTAAACTGAAAGAATGTAAGTTTAGATTTGATCTTCAGAAGAAATTCTTTACCGTGAGGGTGGTGAGACACTGGCACGGGTTTCCTAGAAAAGTTATGGATCCCTCATCCCTGTGAGTGTTTGAGGCCAGGTTGGATGGAGCCCTGAGCAGCCTGGTCTAAGGGAAGATGTCCCTGCCCATGGCAGTGAGTAAAAAACCAGGAAATTGTGTCATCACTCAGATGGCCAGTCAGTATTATTGGTGGGGACTGGATGGGACGGGTGATGCAATGTAACAATATTGAAGATTTGTTCATTGAGACCAGCTGAAACCAGCTTTTGTTCCTGGTGCCCATCATGCCAGCAAAGGCTCTTGGGGCTTTTTATTGGATGTGGGGAGCATATTAATGCTTAGTTTGCTGGCACATTAAATCTGATCTATCTTTGGTGTCTATTAGGCATTAAGTAACTACTTTATGCTTTCAAGCTGTATCTATCCTCCTTGCCGTGGTTAAAGACGTCTGACCAAGCTGATCCAAACAGGGATCATGACACAATCATGAAAAAGAAAAGCCCTAAAAAATTTAGTCAATTAAAAAAAGTTATTATAATGGCTTTCATCTGCTACCATGTATAAATGAGGTAACAAGTACTTTTTTCCTGGGCCTCACCTATGATTTTTAAACAACATAACTAGTTATTAAAGTTATTAATATTTTCTCTTTTCTTTATTAATTTATAATTAAAATTTGCAGCATTATTAGTGATATTTGCAGACCATTCCACTGAATTTGTAAAAAGGACTGAAAACATCCCTGTTTCAGTAACTGAAATCTTTTCAGCCTACTTGATGAAAATAAAGCTAGAGTTAAATTGTTACTATTTTGTAGTTTGTATGGGATGTTGAAGGTTTTGTGGAAAGTGAATTATAATTTTATTAAACAAGAAAAATACAGAAATAAACCCCTCAAATTTTAAAAGTTTCTTAACTTCAATTTAGTTTTTTATGTTAATTAAAAATAAAATACCACCACCAACAAAAGAACCCTGCCACTCTTTCAAGAACTCATACACGGAAAAAAACTATGTAAAAAAATTAGACAATTAGTGGAAGAAGTCAAAAACAGCTTCGGTGGCTTGTACTTCATCAGGAGAGTCTGTCTCCTCATCAGATGATCTGTCAAGCATGTCAGCAGCTCACCAAAAATATCCATGGCACGACTGGGTTAGGATAAGGTCACAACAAGATAGCAACTGATGGGTAAAATGCCATTAATGCTTTACAAGTCAAAAAAAATCCCATTTTAACCCTAAAATACCATTTTGGTGCAATTTACCTTACATGAGTGTCTGTTCAGTAGTTAGGGAACAAGCATTAACATAACTGCCACCTTTTCCAACCTGATCTGCAAAATAAAAGAAGGGAGATGACTCTATTTCATTGCTTATTCCAATCTGGTTTTGTTTTGTCTCTTTACTGGCTAATAACAAACTTAAACATCTTCCTAATTCCTAAATCCACATTCTTTCTCTTGTTTATATATTAAAAAAAGACTTTTTTAGTAAATTCTTTATATTTTTAGTAGTAGCAAAAACCCTGTCATGAAGTACACTCAGCCTTGTACGTAAAAGTGAAACCTCTTAATGCATTCAGCAGAGCTACTCTTCAATAGCTTGGTGAGAAAAGCTCTTCATGGAGCTTTTGACCTTGTGTCACTGTCGCTTCTGTCACCATCATGGCCCCCTGATTTTTTAGCAGGTTATCCCTGCTCCCCACTCCTGAATTTAATTTCTGAGAAACAAGGATCACTTGAGATGAGGGACTGCTTAAAAGTTCTTTCATGTTTTCCTGGGATGAATATTAAAATTGGCAAGTTTATGCTGGCTGTACTGTGCGGGATGATCCAGACTGCTGAGGGGTTGCTTCAGGATCTGAATGACAACTGGGGACTGCTTAATGGATGTTGACATTATTGCTTCCATCTCTTTTTGCCACCTGCACTGCACAGATACTGGACTGCCTGTCAGTCAGCTGATGAACTGTCACAGCTTCCATCATGGCATTTTGTGCTGTGCCACTCCTGTAATCCAGAGGTTCAGGATGTGACTGCTGAGCAGCGTGGAGACCCCATGAAAAATATGAGGTGAAACCTCCCCGGTCACTGTGAGCTAAGCTGTCCCTGATTGCCACACAGTCCTCAGTCCTGGCCATCAATGAAAACAGTCATTCTGGGCTAGAGAAAGGTATTTTGGAGGACAAATGAGTATTTCTCCCTTGCTTGTTCATCAGAGCAATAGAGACTAATGGGGTGACTTTCACAGGAGCCATTTTACCTCTTAAGAAGCTTTTAAGACATGCAAAATGGAAATCAGAAGTTAAACTAATGCCAGACTTTAATGTGCATTAAGAAACCTCATTGATAAATCAATAAATTATGAGAAAATAACAAAATGTATCCAGATTTTCAAGTACTGTGAATTATTTTATCTACTACATCTAGTAATTTTAATAAATTGCCATGCACTCAGAGTAAAGCATCTGCAGTTGGGAGGTTTTGGTACAGTTTAATTTTCTTTAAAAGCACAAGAGTCAATAGAAAAACTGCACTGTCAGTAAATTTTACTGGTAAATCCTTTCAGGAGATAAGATTGTAGAGAAGCTAAGCAAAACTAATGGAAGATTTGGGGAGGAGTAAGAATGTTAGTTATGTGACCCAATTTGGTAAGGTATATTCATACAAAGAAAATGCTCAGTGATCAAATGTATTGTTGTGACTATTCAGTCTGTTCTAATATTAATTTAGGTGGTGTCAGTAATTTCCATTCAAGAAAAGATAGGCCAGTCTCACAAAGTCTAAGCTTTAAACTAAGTGTGATTCCTCAGGTTCTGAAAAAAATTGGCAATTTTTTTCTGTATTACTAAAGAAATAAGACATAGCAGGAATATATCAGATGCTGAGCTGTAGGAATTGTTAGTAGACACTGGGTTTGTAATAGCGTCCTCTTTACAGAATAAAATGCAGTTATGTGAAAGATTTTAACCTTTTTTTGTACTGTTGTTTTCTTCCCTTTATCAGCTTCAGACTACCCGTAGGCCGTGCCAGGATGATTTTTAATCCTCTATTTTCTCTTGTGGAAAAGCAGTGAAGCAGTTTATAATACTGTGGACTTAATTAGAAAGCTATGTTTAATAGGGGAACTTTTTATTCCTATTAAGAGTGACAGAGTAGCAGAAGGTGGTATTTTAATACTAGTATTTCTGTAAAGGTTGAGTTGCATATAGTCTTCTGAATTTTTGTAGAAGTGTGAATGGATGCATGAAAGAGACTTGAATCCATGCCAGAAATTGAGTGGCTTTTGTGATATTCCTGGCAATTCTTCCTGGTGTGTGGCTGCTAGGTTTGAAAGAGCTAAAGAGGAACAGGCCATAGTTGGGTGATTTATATACCTTTAGATTTTATAGATTTTATCACAACAACAAAATCTTCTATCAAAGAAGTAAATAGACAAGAGAAATATGAGAGAAAGAAAAAAAAAGCAAACCAGAAATGGTAACTTGGCACCAACAGCTTACTGGCAATGCCTTCTTTAACTGAGGTTATAATTTCCTTATCAGAGACATTGTTTATAATCAGATTTACAACTTTTCACTGAGAGAAATCCCAACTAAAATGCTTTCATAACTAACATCCAAATCCTAAGGCGAGTGAAATGCTCCCATTACCTTTGATGTCAGTTGCACATTCTCCTATCTTTCCAAAAGCATTGGCTAATTTATCATTTACTTGCTTTCCTTCTGAATTCTGCTTTCTGATTAAGTACAGGGTTTTATTTGGGAATGAGATTGAGCACACTCTCAGAAAACTGAGAAAATCAATTTGTGTTAAGAGTGATCTACAAGGTAATTATTGTGCCTAGAGCAAATCAGAATATACAGTAAATTTAATCTGAAAGTATGTTGTGTACTTATACCATTATTAAATTAAAAAAAAATATTCTTGGTATTATGATATTAGTAATTGCTATTGAAGTCTCTAATCCTAATTATCTGCTATCTTTAGCATAAGTAACCTTTTAAAATAGATGAATTTTTAGGGCTTTTCCTAAGTGCTGAGAGGAGAGGTATGTCTATACACAGGAGCAAACAAAAGATGGTTCCATTAAGGTAGCCAGTGTGTCCACTTAAACATGATTACCACTTTGGGATTGTGGAGGTTGGCTGTGTTGATGTGACTGCAAGCTATGCTACCTGGACTGTAAAATAAAATCTAAGAAACAATAAAAATATATCCTCCTTTAACTGTTACTGAAATTACTTTCCTTGTCTTTACGTGCTACCTAAAGCATAGATACATAGAAGAGGGAGGGTAAGGAAGAATGAGTGAGCAGTGGGCTGTACAATGCTTTGAGATCATCAGCCTATTTGCTAGAGATCAGGAAAAGATCAGGGATGAATTGTATGTAACCTTATGTGATGGGCTATCTCCAAGAGACTCCACAAATATATTTGCTAGCTTTGTATTCCTCAGTGAGCATGAGAAGTTTACACATAATGTAAGACAGAGACTGAAGGTGCATTATCAAAAATAAAAGTTTCTTGTTGTCTCTGTCTTACCTTGTAAATCTCAACTCATCAGCTTTTGAACCACTGAATGAAGAATGAAGACAAGACCCATTTATTATAGAACTTGTCAGTATAGAACAAGAAGGATGAATTAAGAGCTACCTCTAGACAGGAGACAGAGACCACCTATACCAGTTATTGTCATTTAGTGACAAGGACTGCCCGTTTGTCTGGCATGAGAAAATCAGAGTATCCTAATGGACACCACTTATGATATTTTAACTTCTGGAATGCTGTTACTGTAAATTTCCTTTGACTGAATACATGGCCACAGCAACTAATTGTTTATGAACTGCAAACCCTGTGAGTGTAGGAACTTGGTCTTTCTGCCTGAGTTCAGGGGAAGATAAAGCAACACTGGGAGATGGGTTACAAAAGGGTTTAGTGAAAGGTTAGTGGGAAAGTTTGGAAAAGTTTGCTGTTGAGAGAGGAAAGATATGCTGATGTGAGAGTAATGATGAATCTGTGCTATAGATTTTTTTTTTTTTCAGTTTTCTCCTCAGGAGAAAATGAGGAATTAATGGCTTTGAGAAGCAAACATGCAGTAATTACTTGGAATTTAAGAGCATGTCTTCTAGTTCAAAATGTAGACATATTCTCCGTAATACAAGATTTGGTTACAAATCTCTGTCTACCACCTTGAGGATTGGAGGCTTGAACTCTGGTAGTCAAGGTATTACATATATAATACCTTTTTCTCTGCCATTTAAATGAAGCCATTATGTCAAATGTGCGGTTCCATTCCAGGCACAGGTGATGCAGTAACTTGGCTTAGTCAGGAAGGGAGAGCCAAACTAGTTGAATAAGTACTTTGACAGTTAGTAGACACTTTGAGAGGAGTAATCTGAAGACTTGAAAAATGTGCTCTGGGGACACCTTTCTGCTTCGTACAGCTACCTGGAAGAAGGCTGTAGTGAGATGGAGGTCAGTCTCTTCTCCCAGGTTACAAGCAATAGGACAAGAGGAAATGGTTACAAGTTGAATCAGGGGAGGTGTAAATTAGACACTAGAAAAAAAAATAATTAATGGAAAAGCTTGTAAAGCTCTGGAACAGGCTGCACAGGGAAGTGGTTCAGTAACTATCCCTTAAGGCATTTAAAAGACACGTAGATGTTGCACTTAGGGACATGATTTAATGATGGACTTTGCAGTGCTGGCTTAATGCTTAAACTCAATGATCTTACAGGTCTTTTTTAACTCAAATGATGCTGTGATTGTATGCTGCCACAATTCTATGGAATTCTGGTTTAGTCTGCTGCATTCTAATTCTGATCTGTATCTGCTCAGAACAGAATAGAACAGAAAAAATCCCCACCAAACCTGTAACTTATAGTAAGGGTTACCACCACAAAAAAAAAAAGTTTCAGAGTTATGAAAAAAAGTGAGATATAAGCCTTTATGCTTTAGTGCTTTGGCTATATGCTGCTTGAAGGGGACCAGGAAGATGTGAATATTGCGAGCCTCTGATGTTTTCATCCTGAATGTTGGACTAAAGGGATACTTAAACGTCCCAGAAACTTTGTCCTACTCTCTGATACTTTATTCCAAGGAAACACCAAGCTGTTAGACATGCCAATCTGTTTATTGTCAGATTATCTGGCATTACTTTCAAAGTCATGATCATGCTTTTCCCTTGATTCCTTCAAATTCTGAGAACTGTTTTACTAAGGCAGAGCATGCCATTGTCCATTCACAAAAGTGAGCAGACAGAAAGATCTCACCTGCCACATTATCATCATCCTTTCTTTGTCAGTGCTCCAGAGGTGAACAGTGTGATGTGTTTTAAGCAGCTGAATGTGTCAAATGCATGCAAGCTCCTGACTTGTACAGCCCCACGTTCCTCTTTTTGGTCCTTTGCAGAGTCTCACCCCTTCCTATGAAACCATGATTTCACGCTCCTGATGTGACAGACTGTGATGGTGTGAGGCTGCCAAGAGGGTGTTTGTTCCTTCTGTATTTGTTTCTCTCAAATTCTTTAAGTAGCGGAGGGTTAAGTAGAGTATCAAACATTAGGAGATGTTGCAGTGCCATGATAGTCTCCAGACAGCAGGGGAATTGCAGGAGTACAAGGCAGCATGCTTGTCATTCACAATAGGATGTTACATCTTCTCTTTTGATCGCCATCTTCAGGAAAAAAAAAGCAGATAAGGGCTCTCTCTCTGGTTGACAGTTGCCACTTGTTGACAGGCAGGGACAGAAACCTCCTTCTGGAACAGGAAACCCTTTTGTAGACTCACACACATTGCATTCACTGAGGTACTCTAAAATTCACAATGTTCCCATTAGACGTACTCTTGTCCTTATATTTAATGTTTCAATAACAAATACATGTGTAATGCTTACACCAGAATTTATTTATGTAATAAAATTAGGTAAGTTTTTTCAACTGATTAGCTTCTAGACAAGGGTATGATTAGGAGGTACTTCTAACACATTTCAGTTTTCACATCATATCTGATAGTTAATCATCACATTTGCACTTTATTCTCATTTTTTTCTTTATCCAAAAGCTTCCATTATCTTAACCAGTATAGGAATTTACAAAGCTTTTTCCCCTAAGGAAAATATTGTTGTGTTGCACTTTTTAATAAACTCTTCCAAATACAACAGTTTAAGGTTTTTTTAAAGGATATTTTTTTATATTTGCAAACCAATGAAGAGGACCTCCTCAAGTAATAATTAAAATTATTATTTTTTATGAAGTCATGAAGAATGTGTGCTCTCTAGGGGCATTCTAATTTTGCATGTGACGGATTTTCATGTTTATGTTTAAATTTCTTTTCATGGCATTCGTTTGTTCTTAGCATTTTGTGTCTGTTTACTTTCCTAGTTTCTAATTATTTCCATCTATTTTTTTTTTTTTTTTGTGTGGCCTACATATGTTTCTTTTTCTTGCTTTAATCTTTCTACTGTTTGATGAGTTGCAACATCTAACATTACATAAAGTTATATTATTAACATATGATAAAAGCTTATGTGATGAAAGAATATCAGAGATTAATCCTTGATCTTCATGATTAAAAATAACTGCACTTATATGGATGAGATTTTATACACTTGCAAATTATAAACTGAGATAAAATAATATCCTGTCAAACGTTTTTTTCTATTATTCATCTTAATAAAAGTTTTCTGACCTCTGAATTCTAATACTGTATGTCTCATGAAAAGTAGGTGAGCATATTAAATCTACAATGATAAATAGAATTTTTCATACAGTTCATATTACTGGTGTTTTAGGATATGAAAAAGATCCTGCGAATATAAAAAAAAATACGGTTTTGCAGAGAGAGATGTCAAAATAATATATTCATAACAGTTCCTTAATTAAGAACACTGGACCTAAACTCTTGATAAGTGGTTAAATTATTAAAAAAAACAAAGTTACTGACTGAGTTTATACTCACACACTGCCTAGTGACACTGTTGATCCTATGCAAGGATCACTAATGTCAAATCTGCCATTTCCTCACCCTTATTCAAAGTGATGATTCTTCCTGTTTTACTTCCTGCATTTGAATGTTTGTGTAATACGTTAAGTATTTTAACCATAAAGATCAGTATGAGAGCATGGATTTCTCTTCACTTAGTAATTTATAAACAGCATTTTAGTTATCAATGGACTTTTAACTGATTTTAAAAGCTTTCTTAACATCAGTTTTTAATTTGAAGGAAAAATCCTCCTGTTCCCTTTGCCATGTGAATAGATGGAGATAGATTAAAGGTACCCATACTAACTACTCTTCTAATTAGCAAGGTTCACAGGCACCTCAGTGGCACTGAGGCACCTCAGTGAGATCTATGCTTTTGAGGTTTGCACTTAGGAGCTAACCATATGAGTTCTTCCCAGCTTAAAAGCATTTTTTTTTTTTCTTTTGGAAGGACTCCCATAAATCATGATGAGCTAAATTTACAACACTTCTGTGTTGTGGCACAAGAAGACATTTTGCATGGTAGCAGTGTAACTTCCCTTGAAAGAGGAGGCATGTAGCAGTGATCTCTAGCACGGCAGTCCCGTGGCTATCAGTGCAAGGGCATGGCAGGCTATTGTTCCACATTTCTCTATCTTTCCTGGTTTGTATTTTGCTCTTGAGTAGAGAACTTGGCAGCAATCCATATACTCCCTTGTGTGCTGGTTAGGACCGCTGCTATTCTGGGTTGCATTTGCAGAGACCTTAGAAAAAGAGGAGACTCCTTTATTCCCTTCCTACTTGAGGTTGCTTGAGTGTTGGCTGGGTTTCAGATACACAAAATTAGTAGTGGTTATTGTTTAACTAGTGAAGGTGACCAGACACCATGTAACACTTCATGTGTATTTGTGGTTTGGTATAATCCTTGAAAACATCTTCACTGCAATACAACATAAATGCTCTGTAATTTTACTCAGATTCAGAATACATATTTTCTTTAGCTGAGTGATCATTTAAGATGAGGGCAAAGTTGAATTGGGACTATTAAACTTGAAAGAAGTAGTACCTGAATCAAGCCCAAAAGTACAATGGAAAATGTGCAGGGTAGGGGATCTGCTACCTCCACACAACTGATAAGCCTTTTTTGTGAGTTTGAACTTACTGCAGAGTTTTTAGAACTGCATTCTGTATGTTTTGGTTAATAAGGAAATACAACACATCAATAGAGGAAATCTGTACAGATTAGGGAAATTATCCTAAAAGGAACTTCTTTAGTGGCTCTTGTGCTCAAATTCATGAATTTTCCAGTACCTTTCTGCTTTGTTTAGTGTAGGTACTTTTGGGGTGTTTAAAAACAATTAAATGCAGTGAACTGTTCATGATAGAGTCTATTAACTTTCCAAATAAAGTTATATCCACTGAACGTAGAACAAAACTAATTTTTTCTTAGTGTGTCTGATTAGTTCTGTCTCTGATTTGCTCTGCTTTTGACTTTTGCTTTATGCTCCATGAAGGAGACAATCTGGCTACTTTAATAACTTTTACTTTCTTTTAAAATTGTTTAATTTCAAGTGTAGCAGAGAGTATCAAAATATTTTAATTGACTCTGTTTCAGCACTGTCCAAATATATTGTTCAGTGATTGAAAATAAAAGAAGAATTATTTTTCTGACCTTCTGGGAAGTGAAAATTAATGTTGTCGATCCTGGAAAAATGTGATAGCATTATGGCATGTTGCCTCTTGCTCTAAATATGCTCAAGCTTTCTGCTGTGGTTCAGATTTGATGCAAGGTTGTGGATAACTGTGTGCATTTCTTCAGATAAGCAGGTTTGATGGGTGTGTATAATTGAATGGAAGTGGCTACAGAACTAATGACCAAGGAAGCCATATGTAACTCAGAGACTTCTAACAGCTCTGGCACTTCTCACATTCTATATGTTCTATGTATGACACAAAAATAGGATTGTTTAAAAAAAAAAAAAAAAAACCAAAAGAAAAAAAAAAAAACAAAACCAAAACAAAAAAAAAAATTATTTTTTTTCCTTTTT
>VYXF01005594.1:92469-105564 GCA_013397295.1 Polioptila caerulea
ACAAAGTATTACTTTCTGTCCATTGTTAATCTGTAATGCCTTAGTTTTCAAAAATACAACTGCAGAGATCTCAGAGGAATGCATAAAAAACATTGTGATGTTTATAATACTGTATTTCACAGACTAAAAGTTGAATTTATGACCATTTTTAATACTTTAACTATCATATAACTAATGATGAAACCGGGATATTCCATGATCACAAGATTTCAAACCTGTCATTTTATAAGCAATAAATGTTGTCCATTTTTTGCATTTAAGTTGAAGTTTGGTGGCATTTTTTAATTTATTTTGGTTTTACGTTTGAATGTTAGTATTCCAGGCTGGAAAAAAAAAATATAAATCTGTGTCAGTACTACTGTTTTTCCTAAAATAGTGCATTTGTAGGACTTGCCCAGATGATTAAAATATCAGGCATCATCCCTACAAACAGACTTCAGATAAGATAGCCAAGGATAAAAGAAAAATGTTCCACAGAAGTACCATGTGCATTATACAATGTGTGTATAGATTTTGTTATTTTCTTGTGGCAGAGAGAGGATTCCATCTATAACATGTAACAGATACTTTGTTTATCTTATAGGAACACATACCATGGTATGACATGGCAATCCCATAAGTATTTTAAAGAAAGGGTGTTAAAACTCAGGGACAGCAAATCACCTCATTTAACACTGTAGGTGGTACAGACAAAATTATATCTAACTCTAGGGGCTCTTCCCAAGTTTTATTTTGGATTCTTTGGATTTTTCATAAAAGACATATCCAGATTACATATTCATTATATCTTAGCTTTTCACAGTGGGTACCTGTGGCGCGAGTGGTAAAAGTCTCCCTCAGCATGTTCATTTTTAATGAGAACAAAGCACTTACACTGTGTATCACAATCAGATCACTTGTCATTCTGTAACAGGACAGCTACCAACTGAGCTGTTCTCTCAGAATGCCTCTTTCCTTTGGGCTAGGAGGTAAGCTGTACAAATCACTTGTCAGGTCTTGGTTTTGCCCTGGATACAAATTGTAATCTAGAAAACAGCCATATCATCAAGTTGATGTTCATCTTGCCCACTCTTTAAGGTTGTCAGAATAGAAATTATTTTGAATTTTTAGAAGTTCTTTTGTCAGTTTTCAGGCAATAATCACTTTGACTTCTCTTTCATTTATGGATTGTTATTGAGTTCTTACTATGGCTGATACAAGTTCATACTTTCAATGCATGATCAGGAATAGCCTTTCATTCATCTAAGTTGATATAGTCTCTTCATATAGTAGAGGTTTATATCAGAAGAAAAATCAAAATTTAGGGAGCTGTGTAAGATTGTGGAGTCACAGAGGAATGAGACAGCTGTGTAGCACTGTAGCACCTAACTTGTAACAGATATCTAACAGATATCTGTGTTACTATAATAAAAAGAATTCCTGTCGAATGTATCAGAGTTTGGTGTCTCAGAAAAGGGCTTAGAAAAAGCATCATGCTGAGCAGGGAGACTGAGTTAGCCAGTAGGAAATGCTGAACACAGAAATACATCTTAAATTAGATATCTCTTTGAGATTTAAGCACCTTACTCAGCACTACTGGGAAGCATTACCATGCCCTGGGGATTTCAGTCTGGAGTAATTTCCTGACCTAAGTGTTTCTTCAATATATTAAATACACAAAAACATAAATAAATGGTCTTAATACTTTCTTTCTGGGAGCTAGCCTCATGACTTCCCGTTTTTCTTCAATAGTGTAATGTTTAGCTTGTTCCAGTGTCAGAGGAATTCAAAAACATGCTCTTATTTTTGAGGAGAATGGCCTAATGATCAGGTATAGATGTGTCTGGGATGAGGCTGAACTGTGTGTTCGATATCCCTTCTGATGAAGCTGTTGCATTTTACATAAAGGAATTAAAGATCTGTTGGTTCAAGAAAAAAACTTTTGTAGTGTTACAAAAAATCTGCAATCTGAGAAGACCTTTCAGTAACCTGAATTAACCAGAATTTCATTACTTTAGGTTTAAATATCTATGATGAAATCACTACATTGTATAAGCAGTAGTGTAAATGCCAGTATTTTTCAATATCTGCTTTTACTCTTTATATAATAAAATCTGTATAATTCCTAAAGAAGAAAAAAATATCCTGTAATTTTTCTAAACCCATTTTATATTCCATTTTCTCTATTTTAATCAGTGCAATACAAATCTTTTTACTATAGACTTTGGACAGAAGCCTCTCATCTCTTGCATCCCAAGTGTGCAGAATTGTTTTGAACATCCTCTTTTTTTATTGTGCATCAGCAGTTGGTAATTAAAACTTCTTCAGTCATTTTCTTAGCACCAATTTGATTTACTCACAGAAAGAAGTTTACAAAACGACCACAGGAAAGCAGTTTTCTGCTGAAGGCAATAGAATGAGAGTTAATAGATCTGTCACCAAAATCCTATGTAAAGACATATTGAATACTCTTTGCACTTTTTCATCCTGACCACTAAATTGGATACTTGCTGAAAAGCTGCAACAATAAATGCTTAGACAATTAAGGAACTGCTGTCTTCTCAGGAGGTCACAATGTCTAGGCAACTTATGCAAACATGTTTTAAAGAAAGAAAGAAAGAAATCATCTCTATATGAAGGACTCTTTCATGTATGCCTCTTAATACACATTCCATTATGAATGTCCTTCTTCCAGAGTTTAGATATGCAAAAATTCATAATATAAACTTTATGAGGGTTATTATAGAAGAAGAGTTCAGCCTTGATTTGCCTCAGAATAAACCTTGACAGTAAACAGCATTGTTTTTTTGTCATGAGAGCTGTGCTGCATCATTCTGCCACCTGGCTGATGGTCATGGCTGTGCCAAGGTTATTGATGTTTTGTGGTTGAGCTGCTTCTTTAAACGAGGAAAACTTAGAGCTGATACTTTGCTATGGCAATTTTATCTGGACAACCCATGTTTTTCTCATTGTGGTTGAAGACATCATATAAGCAAGCCTAAAACCAAAATGAAGTTGTCACCTTCTTTTTCTTTATTTTCCTTTTTAATATTGGTCAAAATATAGTCCTAAAGACACAGGTTTTATGAAAAATATAACTTAAAATGGAAGACATTTTCAGCCATTTAGGAGTGAATAGACCAAACAAAATTATTACAATTTTCTGTGTCATTACTTTTTCACTTACCTAATGGGGCATAAGACACTAATGCAGGAATCTTAAGGGTCCCTACAGAAGCAAAATTACATTAAATTTAGAGTAAGTTTTTCTGTGTAGGAAGTGACCAGATCTTTTAGGAGATGACCTTAAAGCCAAAACCATTTGGTGAACCTTAGATCACTACACATAGAACAAAATTACAACAAGGGTTTTCAAAAATATCATTTTGCAAAACCAACCTTTTTTGTTTCTTTTTGAGGACATACAATTTTCAGCAATTACCTGTACCGTTTAATTTTAAGGCTTTTTTATTTTTTTTTTTTTTAACATGGTATTTGTTATAGTCATGTAGAATGTGTTTTTTTAAAGAGAAAATATTCTTCGTATTACTCATGCAATAACATATTTTTGGTTTTGTGGTTTATTCCTCCAATGATATTTGAGCAATATAATAGCTCAGATCTTAGGATATTAGAAAGATGATCCTTGACCTATGTAGACCAAATCTCAGTAAGGGAAATTAAAGAAATTATGGAGGAAAATATGGCAATTGATAACTTCGCACACATTTTCCCAGTACAATTTGGCTCAACATATTTTAAGCAGATTGTATATAATAGTATTTTTGCATTAATTTTAATTATGTATGATGATTAATTACTTGCATATAACAAAAATGCACTGATTTTTAATACATTTGCAAAATTTAAGAAATAAGATGTATTTATTCAAAGGAAGTATCAGTTTTTCATCAGTTGTATAGTCTAAGAAGCAGCTGTTGACTGCAAGTAATTACAATTCTATTGTTGAGAATTTAGCTACAAATTATAATGAATTTTGAAAAGGCATTTAGAAATTTTGACTTGTAAAGATATAACATTGCTTATAAAATGTGTTTTAGGATATATTAGAGTAACAATCAGAATTCAGCCAGCAAACAAGGTAATGTTTATAGTCCCCTCAAAGTAAGAATCGTTTTCTGTTGTCTTTTTAGAACAGAGAGTGTTTTTACTTTGAAAAGTTAATCCTATTTCTTTAGCTTCATGAAACATCCCTGGTTCAGTGTTCTGACAAAACAGCAATCTTACAACATGAAAATAATTTCTTTCAAATAGCTTCTTTCCTTTTTGTCCTTGTTGGTATGTAGTCTTGGGAAAAAAATGTCTGCTGGGGTCACTGTTTCAAAGTATGGAAGATTCCTTTCAAAAGGAGTAATACAACTCTTCAATTACATTTTTCTATGTGTAGAGAAACTTCATTATGAAAGTGATAGTCAGGTCAAACCTTTTCTGTCATCCTGTCAGTCATTAGGATGTATTGTGCTTTCAAAAATAGCTACACTAAACCAGCTACTGAATCTTTATATAAGAGCCGACTGTGGCAAATCAGTGAAAATAATGAAATTATTTTATTCTACCAAATTTACTGAAAGAAAACAATACATGTTAGATTGTATTAATTTGTTTGATATATTACTTCCGTTTAGTTTTTTTTTATGCTGATTCATAAACTAGCTGGGGATTGATTCCATATGTTGGACATCTCATGTTCATTTGTTTTGATTTATAGTAACTTCATAAATACAGAGTGTTTGTAAAAGATGTGCTTAAAAAGTACTGCTTTTAATTAGCTTCTGATAGCTTGCACCCTGTTCAGTTTTTTATGGTATTCCCAGCTCAGGATTTAATTTGTAGAACAGATGGAATTAGTGACAAAAGTAACATTTGGAACATATTTCAATTTAATTTTGCTCATCCCAGAAGTAAATTTTATTCCTATATATTTGTAAATTGGATTGTTCCCTCATTGCTAACCATGAAAAGTCAGATGTTACTTTTTTTTAAGCTGCCCTTTCTTGAGAGAATTACAATACTGATAATTCAGTTAGGTTGTTTTTTTAGAAACCACAGTATAGCTTCTACAGGCTGCATTGAGGCCATAACTTCGGGGAAATGAGTATCCAGTGAGATCCCTGCTTACATCTGCCTTCACTGAAATGCCAGCAGCAATAAATCCTAGACCTCATATTAAGCTTTCTGCTCACTGGATGTGAAAACCTCTCATGTCTTTCCTTCCTCTTCTGGTGTAGAAAGAGACTCTGAGGTAGCACCAGGTTAAGAATATTCCTGAGAAATGTTAACCAGGTTTCTGTGGCATCCTGCCTCCTGCCAGCACTATGGCAAGAGCAACCTTCATGCATGATTTGTGGAGTTATGGCTCACTGGTTAGAGAATGACCATTCCTGCCGTGAGGACCGGGAGGAGAGAGCAGCTGTTGCAAATCAGGCCTCCTGCATAGCGTTAAAACCCCAGCTGGAAGTTGCACTTGAGTTATTTTTTGGGGAAAAAAAAGAGGGCAAATGTTATTCTTGGTCTCAGTCACAATAAGCAGGTTGAAATTTGTGATGTATCTTTTTTTTTTTTCAAGCAGAGTTTTTCCTTCTAACTACCTATTGAAATTATGGCATAAAACACTCTCGTGCACAAGCACACACACACACACACACACCAAAAAATAGGGTAGAAATTCTCCTTACCCTCTTGAAACTCTTAGTTCCTGTTTCCAGATTCTCTAGATGAAGGCAAAGATTGAATAATTTACCTTGAACAGAGGAGCTGCAGTAGATTATTGTTGTTAATTTCTGTTTGTGTAGTTGAAGTGAGCCATGCAGTGATCTTTTTCCTTTTGCCTCTGTTACTTGTAGAATGGAAGCAATAAGCAGGAGTGCCCAGCTTGTGAGGGCTGGCTTTTCTGCCCTGGTATGAGCAGGGGGACAAAGTATTTATCCCAAGGGTTGTTCCTTGGGATACAATAGGGGAGGAAGGGAGAAGCAACACTGAGTGGAAATAAAATGAGAATTCATAAAATCCTAGAATCATAGAATGGTTAGGGTTGGAAGTGACCTTAAAGATTATCTAATTCCAAGATCCCTGCTTTGAGCAGGGATACCTCTCACTAGATTTAGTTGCACAAAGCCCCATCCAACCTGGCCTTGAACACTTCCAGGGATAAGGGCATCCACAAGCCCTCTGGGAAACCTGTTCCAAAGTCTCACCACCCTCTAAGTAGGCAATTTCTTCCTAATGTCTAATCTAAGCCTGCCCTCTTCAGTTTAGAACCATTGCCCCTTCTCCTGTCCCTGCCCATGTAAAATGTTGCTCTCCCTCCTTTTCATAAACCATCATAAGGTACAGGAAAGCCATAATAAGGTATCCTCAAAGCTGTCTCCTCCAGGTTGAACAACCTCAGTTTTCTCAGCCTGTCTTTGCGGGATAGTTGCTCAATTCTTTGAATATTCTTCATGACCCTCCTTTGGACCTGCTCCAACAGATCCACATCTTTCTTGTGCTGAGGACCTGGATGCAGCACCTCAGGTGGGGTCAGGACACTCTGAGATATTATAATGAAAAACGAGGTGGTGTGCTGAGTTTTGGTCTGTGCATGCCGCTGCTGTCTCCCACTGACTGATCTGCGAGCGGTTTTAGCAGCAGCCCTGATAACAGCCTGCCAAGTCCCTGACAGCTGGTGGCTGGTGGCTGGTGGCTGGTGGCTGATTTCTGCCGGTCTGAGACATCTCAGAGCCATGTGGTGTATTTATGCAAGAAAATCAAAACCAGAACAGAACTCTGAGCAGCAGAATACTGCTTGTGTTTGCATTTCTCTGTCTGAAGCACCGTTTTGGCCACTGCTGATGTCACTGCAGCAACAGTCGCAGTTTCCATGGCAGTTAATATTACAGCTAATATTGTTAAAAATCTCATACAAAGGGAGAGACACTAAAAAAGCTGTAATACATCTGCAGAATTACCACTTGGGACCACATTTGGTGTTTTTGCTTGCTTGTTTTTGCTTGTTTTCCTCAGAAAACCAGTAGGGAGGTGATTTGGTGCTCTGGGTGCTGCATAGCTACATCATCCAGAACTAGTGTATGCCAAGACAAAAAAAAACAAAAAAAACACTTAATTAATTATTTATCCTCTCAAAAATCGTTTCTTGGGCAGAAGGAAATACATCACATGTATGTGGAGAAAAGAATTTATTGTTAGCCTAACTGGAAAGAGAACATTCACATTGAAATACCCCAAACAAGGATTTTTTCTAACTATAATCCAGTGGGTTTAGTACCCAAATAATACCGTACAAGTCTACTAGGAATAATACTCTCAAAATTATTATACAATTGGACTTGTGAATATCTGCCCTTTCCCTGTGCTGCTATGATGGTCCTTCTGGGCAACAAGGTCAGGAACATCAGTGCTGCTGGAGGGGGAGGCTGGGGTGCCTTAGGAGCTAGATCTTCCCCAAGAGAAGCTCTGAAGACCCTTACATTCCAGCCCTGCATGCACCTGTAGCTCTTATGTTTCCCTGTCGGAGCTTGCAGACACAGAGGTCATCATTTTTTCAGGCAGTCACAGTACCACTATAATTATATATGGTTGTGTGATAGAATTGACAGCTTTTGCTCTGATGAGGGTTACTGCTGGACAGCTGTAAGTCAAAACCATGGGATATCGGCAGCAAGTAGAGAAAAGAGTGTGACAACTCTTTGCAGTTTTGACATTTGACATTTTTTCCAGATTTACCCCATTCTGATTCTATTATTCTGGACAGTTTAAGCTTGTATTTTACAGTTATGGGTATATTTGATCCATTGTATCTGATCCTTTTATTCTAGACAATTTAGATTGTACTTGTCTGTTATGGATATATCTTATCCATTGTATTGCCTTTGCTTGCTAAGCAAATAAAAGGTATTCACATCATATGTCCTCTAACTTCAAGTATTCTGAGTTGCTGTAGGTCAGGTACTTCTTTCTTGCTATACGAGGGTGCAGGGAATTCAAAATCTTAATTTCTCTTAGTACAGTCTGCGGTGAGCCAGGCAAATGTTCCTTTCTGTCCTTTTATGAGTGACTCATGCAGTTTGATAATTTTTGAGATAACATTGCTAAAACCTGATCAGTTTTTTCAAAGAAGTTCTTGATAATTCATTTCTTATATGAAAACCTTTTACAATTTTAAATCCTGGTATTTCAGTCCAAAACAGTGTTATGGGCCTATGCATAGTTCAGTGACTTTAGAATGAATCGGAAGGTGTACAAATGAATAAAAGTTCATCTTCATAGATGCAATTTGCAAACGAATGAAATTACTTAAATATTGATTACTTTTATTTCCTTATGAACCTGTAACTCAGAAATGGAATTAGCAACCTGGGACAGAATATGGGTGCTTAGAATGTTTCAGTAGTTTGGACTGTATCACAATCAAAGTAGCTTACTAGTGTGACACATGAACTAGTAAGTTGCTGTAGCCCGTTTTTGGAGAAACAGCAAAATGACCTAAAAAAAAAAAAAATGTGGAGAATTTGTTCCTGCAGTTTCAGAATGAAAAGACACATGAAATTTTGTTTAAGTAGCAGAAGGGGCCAATAAATGTCCAAAATATTGTTCTTAAAAGAAATACTCTGTGAAATGAAGGGGGAAAATTAAATGCAAGATAGGAAGATTGCTTAAAATAAAAGCTGGCCAGTGTTTCTGACAACATGAAAAAGATAACACCTTTTGTAATGATGTCACCTTTGGGGAAACAACGCATCAGTATGCAATGTCTAACAAACTGTGGAGGAGACATTCATCCAGGAGAAATGTCATGCCCAGAGGTGCTGCAATTCTGACAGGCTGAGAAAAACATTGTAAGTCAGACAGGAATGCTCACTGTTGCAGAGCAAAAAACTTTTTAGTTTCTTTTCTTTATACCTAATACGCAATATTAAAAGTATTTAAATATTTACAATTATATGCATTTTTATTACTAATTGTTATTTCCAATTGTGGTTAGAAGTAAAATTATGTTAATTGCTGAGATGTAGTTGTAATGTCCTGGTGGATTACTGCTATTCATGAAGGTAAATGAGATTTTGCTTTAAGCAGGCAGAGGAAAGGTGAAAGTCAACATTTTTTAGTCAGACCATGTGTCTTTACTGAAAACCATGCTACGAAGTTTTTAACAGAAGCAGCGGGTCTGTACTTGTTTTGTTGTAACAACTACTTTCAGCTATTCACAAACAAACTTTTTTTGACAGTTTTTTTTCTTATAAGAGTTCTGAAAAGGTCAAAGCTTTTTGACCTTTTCAAAATGAAAGACCTCACTTTTTTCACCAACAAATGACATTTTGAAAAATAAGCTAATCCTAGTGAAACAATTTTTTTAAAGGTCATAACCAAATGACCTAGACCAAATTAAAAAAAATGTTTTCTGAAAATTTTAAATGTTTTCTCTTTTACATTATGTTAAAAGACAGGAAATATATTTCAGATATTTGAACCATTCACAGGATGACAAGAGAATTCATTTTCCAGTTGCACTGTAATGTGTGGAAGATTCAGGTTTTAGACATGTTAAATATTTATTGTTTTTCCACCAAGGGACACAGATTTTATCAAGTTGCTCAGGGACTTTTATATCTGAGTTTTTAGTATCTCCAGAGGTAATCTCTGCCACACATATGGATACAGTGTTTGCCCACACTCGTGCTGAATTTGTACATAAAGTTAGAATCATCTCTGTTTTCTGTGAAGTAGACCTGAGAGAGTTGAAAGTTGTTCAGCTTGCAGAAGAGAAGACTCAGGGGAGACCTTATTGTAGCCTTTCAATATATAAAAGAGTCTTGTAAGGAAGATAGAGAAAGTCTTGTTACCAAGGCCTGAGAGGCAGAGCAGTGAACAATGATTTTAAACTGAAAGAGGATAGATTAAGATTGGAAAATTTGGTGATGAGAGTGGTGAGATGCTGGCTGTCCATGGAAATTTCCCAGAGAAATGACAGATTTATTTGGCTGCCTAGGGAAGTTGTGGATGCCCCATCTCTGGAAGTGTTCAAGACCAGGTTGGATAGTGCTTTAGAATAACCAGATCTAGTCAAAGATGTCTGTGATTGTGGTAGGGGATTGTCGCCCTGATTCTTTCAGGTTTCTTGATGCACTTTCTAACTCAATGTTTGATAGTTCCTAGTTCACTTTCTCACAAATAGATGCTATTATTAGAAGCTTGTTTATGTTAAGACAAGGTCGTTAGAAATTCCTTCTCTTAGGAGTGGAAAGTGACTGATGGACAATTGCTTTGACCAGTGGAATGGGAGAGGTGTCCAACTTCTCCTCCAATCCCTAGTCCGTGTGAAAATACTATATAATATAAAGTCAGATAATTAATAAAACTCTTTCAACCTTCTCTTGAGAACGTGTCCTGTGTCTCTGGTGAGTGACCCACAGCGACAGGGGATTTGAAGTAGATGATCTTTGAAGCTCCCTGCAAACCCAAACCATTCTAGAAATCTATGATTCTCTGTTGCAGACTATGTCTATTGTCTCATACTGCTGTCCCCCTCTAAGTCTGTCTTTGGTGTTGCCCATAAACATTTTAAGAGTGAACTCTGACCCACCCAAATGGGTGTTTCCCTACTGTCAATCCCAGAGATGTGTCCAACTGAACTTGGTGCTTGTTTATTTTTACCCCCTTATCTAGTTCACGTTTGAGTATTTGGCTGTAGCAATATTATAGGAGACAGTGTCAAAGGATGCCTTGTTGATATCAAGTCATGACACATGACCTCTAGTCATGGATCACATGATAGAGACTGTGGTCAATATTATGATAGAATATTCTTGCAGTAGTTTTGAAGGCATAGGACTGCACTGAAATACTTTGGTGAAAAGCAATCAAAGTTTTTCTATGTAAATCTTTATAGCTCATTTCAGCTCTCCAAAACATGTTTTTAAAATTCTATTCTTTTAAAATGGGACCACAAAGAAGTCACCTTTTGATATTTAATTCAGATGGGCTTGAGAACAAGTGGGCATTGGAATTATAATGAAAGTTTGTAAAGCTGTGAGATAGGTATCAATTTTATAACTGACTTCTTAAAGGAGAACAAAATATATTTCTATTGCACTGAGACCTTTCATATTACCAGAACTGTAGCAAGAGTTTCAGTCTTCAGAGCAGTTTAACTCCAAGTCTATATGGCTTTTATGTTAGACCCCTTTAGGGTCAGTGTTAATCATGACCACAGTAAGAAGTGGACTCAGGCTCTATAAGGTATTTCTGAGGCTCCCATTTATTGGAGCTAACAGAGTAAGCAAAAAGACCATAGATAGCCCCATGGTCCTTCCCATATGACAACTCCAAGGTGTTCACAGGATGCACTGCTGGTCAGGGCTCAACACACTGAAGTTCACCAGCATTGCAGTCTTTATTGGTCTTCTGGCCTTTTCTTGGAAGAAAACTCTGCTGTTCACAGCTTCTACCCTGAGAGAAATGGACTTTTGCAGGTTCACTTTAAGGCGAAGACAAGGTCACACAAGTGATGTAATCACCAGTACCAAGTGTGAGCTGCCTGCAGCCTCCTCTGTTACAGTTGGTCCTCTAAGTTTATCCTGCAGCCAAGGAAAAGTAACACAACACAGACCCCAGGCCATGCTGTCCATGCAATGTAGCACTGGAGAGCACAGCCTGTAACACGGATCACTAACTCCTCAATGTATGATAGTCTTCTGGGTAGCCTCACTTTATCTCCCATACTCCATTTCTTGTTCTTTGGGCTGCTTCCAGCTACTGCTATGAAATAGGTGTCCTTCTTCCAAAAGCAGGAGAAGCATCAATTGCAGCTGAAGTAGAGACAATTTATACTCTTCGACCCTCTCCTTAGATAAGGCTCTCATGTCATCTTAGATTTGTCTTGTCTTTATGTGAAATGCTAAAGAAATACCCAAAATCCAGAACAGGGTGGTTTTTTGCCTGTATGGAGAAGGAAAGAGCACTAAATAAATGCCCCAACTGCTTCTTTCACTTTATTGCCTCTAGAGAGGAGTGTCCAGTGCACTGGATGGCTTCTCTAAAGAATAGTGTTGAAATGAGAAAAAAATTAATTGGAAAAGTTCTGTCCTTTTCTAATCTGCAACACTGGGGTGCTTAACAAGAATTCCAATAAACAGACACAGATGAAATTCAATAAAGTAGAAAAAGTGTGGGCTAATTTTTTATCTTTCTTGCAATATTTGCAGTAATCTGCTCTTGTCAGAGTACCAACTGTAATTTACACTACATGTGGGGAATAGAAGAAGGAATAGTTGGAATCAAGTTTAGTAGATATCAGGTTTATTTGTCTATCTTCTCTTTTGCTCCTGCCAATATACTTTTTTTAAACTTTTTCCCCAGTAATTAACTTCTGTGGGTATTTAATTTAATTCTCTCGGCATCAACCCTTCTGGATTATTGTTTTTCCAATATTTATTCTCTGTATGATGGCAGTCCTGGCTTGTGCAATTATCCTTGTGGGCATTTCAGTTTTTCTTACTTTTTTTCATAGCACTTTAAAGCCAAGTGCTACAAGTTTGATTAAAGTGGCAGTTTGGTCTGACTCATTTATAGGCTTTATGTGCCTTTTACTCCAAGTGCTACAACCGAAAGCTTTTAGTGATGGGCAGAAAGTGGGGAGGGGTTCTCTGTTCTGAAGTGTAAGGACTAAATTTAATCCTTAAGCAAACAAACTTTTAGTGAGATTAATGAGTAAATACTGCATTATTTGTATCCAAAATAATGGATTTTTCATGTTTGTGCCATTAATACCTAGTAAGAACAGTGAAAAACTGTGCTGAAAAGGCAATATTGCAAAAAATATTTCATATTCCATCCTTATGGTTTTGATATCTTATAATGCCATAAATTCCTGTCAGTGTTACTTAACAGGGAGAAATCCAGGACAGGATTGGGCTGTAGCAGTAGAATGTAGCTGCAGAAATAGCAGAATGACAAAGGCTAGCTTGAGATTCAGCAGATAACAGACTCTCCTTAGCTGTTTTTATTGACAGATACCCTGCACTGTTCACTCTAGAGTGAAAGCTGGCCCTTTCCCTACTGAACCCTGTAGACAGCAATCCCCCTCTGAAAAAAAAAAAA
>VYXF01005594.1:105625-162853 GCA_013397295.1 Polioptila caerulea
AAAGATGAATTGTTAGTCTATTTCTGCAGTAGATCTTCTGAATCAAGAACATTGTGCTCAAATGAAAAAAATGCTCTAATTCTCTTTTCATTTAAACAGTGTCAAATGAGAAATAATTCTGAAGAAGGAACTAGAAATGTCTATGAGAAAACAGGGAAGAATTTGAGCTTTTCAGCTTAGTAATAGATATACATAAAAAGCCTACCCTCATTGCACTATGTACTTATTCTTACTTTTTAAAGTCTCATATTTTATAAGGGCAAGGTTTTTTAATATATTTGTGAATTTCTGATTTTATTTTCTTTCTAAAAAGCCCTTCTATCGTGTAATAAATGCTGAGAACAGTCTGAAAAAAAAATGCTGCTTAGTTTGTGAAGGAACAAAATCACATTTGCATATTAAGTCCAGAGGTTTAAAGTAATGACTTGGCCTTTGGTGGACAAATGTTGAATGACTGAATCATTGCCCCTTAAGTTAAATAGAGAAATAGTGCAGATGTAGCTTTTGCTAGTTATGGCTTTCAGATACTCCTTGGGACTCCTGTGCCTCCAAATGCGATTGTCAACTGACCCAGAAATATCATGGCTGTTTATATAATTAGGTGGCTCACTCATGGTGGTATAACTGTCACCAAATACAATAGCAAACAAAACTATTTTGTTTAGTTTTGAGTTTTAGAAAGGGATCATTTGAGTAGCTTATAAGAGTAGGGAGGTTTTTACTTATCCAGAGATTTTTTCCATGACAGATCCTCTTACAAAAACCCGTGTGCAAAGCAATATTTTGGACAGACCTCAAAGCAGAGCTTTTTGGAGTGTACAGCTTAGATACCATGAAGTTCAGGGCCAGGTTGTATAAGGTGTAGTGGGAGCTGTCCCTGCCCATTGCAGGATGAGTTGGGACTAGATGATTTTTAAGCTCCCTTCCAACCCTTATTATTTTACAATTCTATGATTCTAAGTTTCTCTTGAATTTAAAGTTTGTTTGAAATCAGAGAGAAAAAACACATCTTCTGTGAGAAAAATACTGAAAATATCTTCTGACACTTTTAAACATTCAGTGATACTTTGACCTTGGTTAAAAATCTGGGCAGAAGGTAAAATAAAATAAAATTGAAAAGTTTGGTTTAAAAAAGTGCTTCAGAAAGAATATTTCAGAATTTTTTGTTTCTCTCTTTCTGGAAAACATTGCAGTGACATTGCAAATCATGTTGTGACGAGAATTACTTATTAACAAGGGTAATCCTGACTGCATTATGAAGCAAACAAAGGTAAAGAAAATATTACAAAGACCTAAAAAGCCAAAAAAAACACAGTTGCTTCTTTATTTACCCACAAGGGGAAATGTAATTAATATGCACCAAAAAAAATATAGAGGAATGCATGAGAGGTGATAAAAAAGTTTAAGAAGTAAAAAGCAAAGCTCGTCTATGCTGAAGTGCTTCCTAATCTAATGTAGAACACCAGTGCTAAAGGTGTAGGGGAAAAGAAGCTGCCTGTTTTTGCTGAACATGAAATCTGAGCTAGATACAATCTGTAACTTATGTTCAGAACAAATATTCCAATGTGTCCCACATCACCCAGGGAATGGTCTGTCACAGACTTTATACATGTCATTATAAAAAATATTGTTGATCACCTGTGCTCTCAAACCAGACAATACTGAGGAGGTATCTGTGTCAAGTGGACTTGGAAGGTAAACTAAAGTATCTCAGAAATTCAGGGGACTTTCATGGTCATAACACATTGAATAACTGGAGCTTGTGTGATCAAGGAGGACCAGCACTGGTTGTTGCAAATACTGATATTTGAAAACTTTACCAAAGCTGATGACATGACTTTGCATAATGACTGTGTTTTCTATCACTTCTATTTTGAGTATTGTTCATGCTTTCGTGTTGTTTTTCATATCTAAATTAGGATGGGTTTTTTTCAGAGAGTTGTAAGACATCGATGGTTTTAAGAGAATACAAAACCCGGAGTTTTAAGGTGAAAATATTAACTGAGATAGCTGTAAAACTGAAAGACTTCTAGAAATAGCAGGATTAATGAATATTATTCTAATTCTTATTCTAATTTGTGATGGGAGGATCTATCAAAATTAATAGCACTTTTATATTTGTTAGGGGATTTTCTGAGCTAAAGAGAATATGTTACAGAATTACTCATGTGGATTTTTCAAAATGATGATCAACGGGATTGTGTCGAACTCTCTCTCCAGGCTTCACTGGCTGTAGCAGCTTCCCAAGGGCTATAATCAGAGTTTAGGTGCATTACTCAAAACTAGACACTTATATTTACATATTCTAATATGAAGCTGAGTCCTACACAAAATGCTGAGAAGTTCTAACTAATTTTTTTCTTTTTTAAATATTACAGCACATTCACTGTTTCAGTGTGGGATGCAGCCTTGCTGATCTCCTTTGTTGTAGACTTAGATCAGACATATTTTGCACTCCTTCCTAAAGGAAAAAAATGCCTTCTGATGGAATATGAGGAGGGGATTTTTTTCCCATTCCAATTTTTACAGATTTTTAGCAATGAATATGGATCAAGGTTTTCCTGTCACATTTTATTAGTTTTTTGTCAAGTCTACTTTTGCGGTTTTCAGCTGTCTAAAATTACTCAAACAGAATGGCCCCTTACACAAAGGAATTATTTCCTAGGGCTATGAATAGCAGGAACAGACCCTGAACTGGATTCTGAATTGAGAAGGAACTAGCACAAAGAGAATGCAAAAGTGGCATGTCTGTGACAATCCATTTTACCAAGCACAATGTGGTGCAGTTTAACTCTACTGTTTTGTACTAAATGGAATCTTTTTAAGAAGCTTGTCTCCATTTCTGAGTATGAGGTGCAGTAATCTACAAACCAAGAATGAGTGTATCAGCCTGTGAAATATTATTGCTGGGTCGGGAAAATTAGGCAAAATTCAGTATAAAAAGGGCCTTTTTCTCTGAATCGTATCATCTTTTTCTCTCATCTTTGCTGTGCTCAGGTATTTTAAGAAGATGAAATATGTTGCAAGAGTAGAATAGCTCTACATATGTTTTGCATTTTAGCTCATGTTATTTCATCATCTTTATTGACTCTCACACTTATCCAACCCATCCTCCTAGCCATGAGATACGCTGATCTAAATGCAAACCTGAACTATCACCAAGAAAAGAGGTAACCACATTGATAACATAGGGATTCAGGTGTTTTCTTCATAGAAGCTTACTGAGTTTGTGTATAAATTTTAGGGGCGTGCATCGTCCCCTTAGTATTTTAAAATCTTTATTTGTTTTCTATTAGGAGGATATTTTCAAGTATGGCTTGGTTTCTTTATCTGCAGTAAAAGCATGGTGAGAACTATGTTCAGTTTAATGGTATTCAGCCAGATTGCAACAGACTTAATCAGGGGGTAGTAGGCATCAACTGTTTTGAATTAATTAGAAAATAGGTATCTAACTCTTGATGCTGCCACTTTTGCTGCCTAAAGCACACTACCTGCACATTTTCTGCTGCTGTATCTCAGAAGTGGGAGGAAAAAGGGCATGCTGGTTTTACAGCAATTAATCAAAATCTAGTAAGAAACACAGCTTATGTTGACTCATGATGAGTAGCAATGGCCTGCTAAGTATTCCAAAATACTGTTAAAATCTCAAGATATATTCTGTTAATAGAATACAGTGAAATAATATCCAGGGAGAGAAATAATAAAATTTCTTAAATAGGCAAAATTCAACCGAGAATACTCCAGCTTTACTACATTTGTAATTATGTTTCTCAAAGAAAAGAAAAATCTATTGAAAGAAAACACTGGTATATAGCCCATCAAAGAAAGCCCTCTGAGCCTGACTGAAGAAACTGGATTTCAGTGACCCTCAGAATGCTGCCAAGGTCATCCAGTCATCCAGCCCTTTGCTTCTGTGCTACAGCCATTCATGCAAATTAAAGCTGCCTGCAGGCCTGCTGCAACTTGCAATATGCACATAGCTCTTCAAAGATTTCTGAACACATGCGAGTAGATTATTTGGGTTAACTTTCTTTTCCAGTTCTTCTTTTATTTGTCAGTTTAGGATTCTTGTTACCTCTACCCTTCTTCATCTTATACCATACATCCAATTTGCACGTTTTACAAGAAAGAATGACTTTGTTTTGATGTAAAGTGAGATGTGGTCAAAGGGAAAAATTACATCAAGGGAGGAAGAAAGCCTGGAGAAAGCACTAGGATGTGGCTGCCACAAAAACCTAACATGTATTCTATTTTTTTTGCTTGAGCAGTTTCAGTGTTTGTTGTTGCTCTCATAATTTTGTTATCACTGCGAGCGGCAACGTAAGCAGCATTTTGAATTTCACTTGTTATGAGCTATGTTATAATTGTGTTGTTGCTCATTTGTGGCTGCATAGTGACTGAAACAGATGTGGCTTTTTGGGGTGAGCAGTGCTCAGGGGCTTCTCTCTTTGTAATTGCTCAGGGTGCTGATGAATTTAAAGGAGATAGCTCAATGTTACGGCAAAAAAAAACTTAAACAAGAGTGAGGACAAAGGAAAAAAAATATAGCCCTGAGTGCTGGGGCTACCTACTTGATACTCTTTACTCTTTTATCTGTTTGTGTATTCGTTTCTTCATGTCCCTGTATAGCTTCACATGTGGCAGAAAGCATAATAGGAGTTGCATTTCACAACAGAGCTGTCAGGCAGCCGAGCTCGGCTTTTTGTGTCATTTCATGGAAGTTTGGGGGCTGCTTGTCAACGTATTAAACAAATTCTACCTTTCAGAGAGGGCATGGTAAACTTAAGGGCACTCTGTGCTTTTTTAGAGGTGAATGTGCTTTCATTTTTGGCTGAATCATACAGCTATAAGGACTTCCAAAGCAAAAATTGCTCTTCGTCATCATTGCTTTTTCCTTTTCACGAAGAATGGAAAACTAAACAGTATAAAAGAACATACCAAAAAATGGCCAAAACCATACAAACAGTTAAGAAAATAAACTTGGATGGATTTGAAGGTTAGACAACCTTAAATCTCTTGTGAGGGAAGAGCATTAATTCCTTTTCTGGACATCTGCTTAGAGCTTACTCTGTAGTTCGTCCATCCAGACGTAGTATCGCAGGGAATCATAAGATGGAGTCCCCTGCGGTTTCTCATTTGAGACTGTGATAAAAACATTACTTGAAGCCCTATTTTGTTTCTGGTAACTGATGCAAAGACATTTCTGAAAATATTAGAAACTGTTCCTGTGGTACTTTGCCCAAGTAATTTCCAGTGATTCTTGGCGTATCTTTATGTAAAATGATCACTACTTATAAACATAGTCAAGAAAATGCCAGCATAACTTCACAATCTGAGCATAGATTCTGGGGTTTTTGTCAGTGTTTTGGAAACAAGCTCTTTTGCCTTTGCCAAGCAAGCAGGCAGCCCCTGAAGCCTGGAAACATGTGACTGGTTCCCTTCTTGCTTCCCCTCTTGAAACTCAAGGTTTCAGGTGGCCTCTTCACATTGTGCCAAAAATTGTCTTGATTTCTGTCTGCTTGTAATACAAACTGTAGCTAATAATGAGACTGGTAGAAGGAATATTCCTGGGTTTTGGCTGTATTTCTGTCATCTTTTCAACCTCAGGCATTGTCAAACTCTAAATGAGTTGAAAAAAATTGTATATAGTTATTAAAAGCAGAAAGTATCGATTAGGCAAAACTAGGTTTCTCACACAACATTGATTTAATTTTCTTAAATTTAAAAAAGTCATTAAAAAATTTATTCAAGTCACAATGGAACACAAGTTAAATCTTTTGACCTGATATACCTGAAATGTTTTAGTTTAGATCAGTTGGTCCATTATTTAATTTTGTTTCAAAAAGTATCTCCTGAAAACTAGAACTGTCATGCCTTCCATCCCAGGACTTTATCTGTCAAAATCCATGATAGTTTTTGAGCTGGTTGAATCACATCCATACATTAGTGGCAGGCTATGTCTGTGATGAATCACAATGGTTGCTCTTTTTTCCCAAATGTCTTAATATCAGAGGCATAAATGGCTCTCAGACTGCTTCTGCCTTGTTAGTAACTTGCTGGTTCTTACTGTTTGTTGGAGGAAGTCTGAAGACCATTAATGGCATGAAAGAGACATAAGGCAGTTGAGAGTTTTGAGTCTGCACTAGGTAAAATGCAATATTTTGAATCGGGAAAAAATTCATTCAAAAATACCAAAGTGTTAGAACAAAGATACTTTGTTATACCATCATTTTAAAAAAAAGAAGTTTTAGATTAAACATAATATTGGATTGCCAGTATTTCTTACAAGATGGCAGTTTTTACTCCTTATAGATTCCAATTTCAGCTCAACTTGCTGAGACTAAATTAATCCAATCTTGGGAATAATATTCAACTACTAAGAACTTAATCATTGTCATTGGTATAGGCTTTTTTTTTTCAAATGGTGTCATACATGACATTTGAAATTCTTTCAGAGAATACCTAAATCTGCTGAAACTTACATTTGTTGTTGTCAATTGATGCAAATTGAAAAAAAAAAATGTTTGTTTATTTGATTTGTTTTGTAGGATTTGTTTTATTGATCTCCCTGTCTTGGTGAGTATGTTTGGTTGACCAAGTGGAACCAGTACTCATCCACGTCTCTAGCCCTACAAGTGCAACAAACTGAGTAGCTGGTTTAGGTGTCTACTGCATTACTGCTAGTCTGTGCAAATAATGCAGAAGACACTGGGTTCTTTAAAAACATTTACTTGACTGTTTAAATTCACAGCTTCAACTTAAGAGAATCATATGCAGTGAGGCTTGCACACCCATCGCATTAATCTCTTTGGTTTTCAGTTTTTTAGAGAAGAATGACACTACATACTCCACTAGTGCAAGATGGAGAGACAATTGCTTTGGCCTGGTAGGCCATGCTAGGCTAACAAAGGCCAGCAATGATACTTGTTCTTCACTAATGTAGTTCTAAGAACAAGCTAATATAGAACATCTGTTTAAAATAAATGTAACATCACAATTTTGTTTAAATGACAATTTTGTACTTTAGGCCATAAATTTTATCTTTTAAATTTTGAGGCTTTCTTATAGAGTGGGTAAGATGTGCCTGCTTTGTAGACAAGTACGTAATTTGTTCTGCCACTTCAGTACACCTTGTTATTTAGCAACCTCTCCAAACCTATGCTTGCATCATCACCGATTCACAAAATTTAATAGGTCTTTCCTATACAGGTACAAAAACCTTTTAGATTGTTTTTATTCTACACTCATACTGCTGAATCAAGCACAATACACCCACAGCCTTTCTACACAGAGTATTTGGCTTACCATGAAAGGCAGAAAAACCAAAAAAAACAAGCCATGCAGAAGAGCAGTGGAGTGAGGGGGAGTGATGGAACAGTCCAGAAGAGAACTCTGTCAAACATGTACTTCCCACACTCAGTCTGCTGCACCCATTCTGCTCCTTCCATTGGGAGCAATGGGACAGCTATGGCCAGGAAAGGGAATGGTAATGCAAAGGAAAAGTATCTTCATACAATATCGTAGAAGAAGCAAATATAACCAAGATGCTTTATGTTAAATATTAAGTAGTGTACAAAATCAAATGTAAACAATGGACAGTACCTTTTTTCCAATCTGTAAGCATCCATGCATTACTGTTCGGAGGATACTCTACTCATGCATTAGTATATTTGTGACAGTGTTACCTAGTAATGCTTTTCAGCTGTTCCCATGTTGCCTAGGGTACTAAATGAGTCCTGCAGGAGTTTCCTTTGCTGTTTCATTGAGCTTTCTTTGTGAGGGAAAAATGCCCATACTCCAAAAGGCAAAATACAATCTTTCTACTCATTCAGACAGAAAAATAAGGCAAAAAAGGGAAGCTTGATATATAGGAAGTAAATTATGTAATCCATTTCTGCCCTCTAATTTGAAGCTTCTAGGAAGAGAAAAAAAAACATTGCTCATATAGTTAGCAAAAATTAACAGTTTCTGAAACAAAATGGCTTTGCACTTCCAAACCTATGGGCTGATTATTGTAAGAGTGCCAATTATGCTTTCAGATGAGAACACTTTTAATTTCTGGCCATACTTTTCTTAGTTGGAACCAGTAAATTAACTAGAGAGAGAACAGTATGTGTAGGTAGCTGGTTCCCATCTTCCTCAGCTGCACGGTTGAATAAACATGCACACACTTAGCAAATAGCAGTGCCGGAGCCGTGAGGGTCTAAGTACAGAAATCTGGGATGATTTGTAGGAAAAGGTTATGTCTTACTGTACAAGCTGAGGGAACAGAGAATGGGGGAAAGATGGAGATGGGCTTTCAGACATTCAGAACTGTGTAAGTGAAGATTGGAAGTGTTCCTATAAGCTCAACATAATTAGATCTATCAGTGAGCCAAGTTAGCATGCACTTCTGTGATCATTTTAGTGTAGATTGGGTGGACAATTTTGAATAGAATCCCTAAATCTTCTCCACTTACAGTAGTTAATCCATGGCAAGGAATGAGCTCAGAACTCATATCATGTATTCCTGCAGACTAAAAGAAAACTAGAAGATGAACTGTAGGAACTTAGGGCCTTCCATTTTCTGGAACACATTAAAAAGAATCCAAAGCAATCTTTAAAATGCTTATGGTGTAGACACTGAGTCCATTGCACCAATTATTTTGTTCAGCTTCTACTAAACTTCTTTGTAAGACAGATACAAATTTACATTTAAGTAGCTTGTTCCCATCATCTATTTTAGTTTTAGGCTTGCAGCTTCTGCTTCCAGACACAGCTTACATGCCTTCAAATCTCTTAAATTTAGGGGGAAAATAGTTTGCATGATAATAATAATCATCATCATATGCCTATAAACTTTGTCTTGCATTTTTGATTGCTCAAAAGGCATTCTTTGAAATGCTAATGGAAAGCAGTGGTGGAGGAGTTAAATATGTACTTTCGCTAAAACATTGGCATTCTTCACTCTGTTCTGAGACATGCCAAGGTAAAGAAATGTGTGAATTATCTTTCACTAGTGTGAACTAGCAAGAAAAAAGAAGACAATATGTTCAAAAAATCAGTTTCACAAGATTTGGAATCACAAGCTCTGAAAACCTTAACAGAAACCAAATGGTTTCTTTGTGGTGTTACTATAGTACAAGAATTTAGATTGCATGGGGATTATGCTGTCTCTCCCTTAACATACTTGAATTTCTTTACAGTTTAACCTTCACATTGACTTTTGGGGATATTGGAACAATTATAGTTTTTCTATCATGTGCTTTATCTTAAGTTTTTGATATTCATTCTCAGCTGTAACAGAGTTGATTTTTTTTTTCTCAGGGAAAGATAACGAAGGTTATAGCAGAACTGAAAAAAGAACAGTTTCCATGAAGGACATATATTAGTGTGGACTAAGGGCATAATTGAAGTTGTTTTTGATGTAGTTGGAAACAGCTGAGTCTGAGACTGCTGTATGCACATGAAAGCTCTGTTTCTTACAGTTGTGCTTACTGCAGCACTTTTCATTGTAGCACTGAAGTACTGGCATATCTGAAGTACTGAGATGTCTGACTTCTGCAGCAGAAGCTGAAACAGAATGAAAATTCAGTGGACATGGGATTTTGAGGTCATAGATCTCACTGTGCAAAAAAAAGGGGGACTGTTAGGGAAAGTGTGCTTTTCCCTAAAGCTTGCCTTTGCTTCAGTATTAGGAGTTGGAAATATTAGTTGGAAATATTGAAATATTTTTTACAGATCCTTAAAAGTATCCAAAGCAAGTATGAGGGGGTAGATACTATTATGAATAGTTCTTGTCACATAATGTGGGCATTCTAAGGAAACTGGTGTATAAGACACCAATTGAAAGACTAATCTGAAAGAGGAATCTAATCTTAAATGAGTTTTAAGATATAAATACATAGAAAAGCAAGAATGAAAATCCTGGAAGGATGAGTAACCAAGGCTAGTCAGACATTAGCTTCACTCCCACTATGTACAAATGATAGGAGCCCATGCTGGGAGAAGTTATGATTGCTGAGACAGATGGCATGGAAGTATGGAAAGTGCCTTGTTGCAGAGAGCTATTGGTAGCATTAGGTGCAATTGAAACAAGTCAAAGAAGGATTTTGCCAAAATTTTATATGGAAAAGATGTGGGATCAGAGAATGACCTCAGTCCTAGAACATAAAATAGACAGGAAAATATCTAGATATGACATCAAAATCAAAGCAGAAATTATCAGACTCCATCAGATCAATAAGGCAATCCAGTGTGAATCCTCAAGGATGAATTAGAACCAGGGACAATTTTTTTAAAAATTCTATCAATTAAATTAAAAAAGGAGAAAACTTACAAAAAAATTCCACAATCAACCAATAAATGCTTTCTTACAGTAAGTATCAGCCAAGCAATAATTCACAAATTCTAGGCAACTTTAATGGGGAGTGAATCCTAAAAAACAGAGATTGAAAACAACTCATGAACTTCCATATGAAAATTACAAGAAATCAGCTCTATACAACCAGAAGTAAGAATCCATTTTCAGAGTAAATTGCTCTGTCTTGCAAAGCTGTGATTTGACCTCCATGAAAGACCATTACTGTAGAATCAGAAAATAATGTTACCCCATATTGACTAATCATTATGGTGGTTGTAAAACAACTGCACAACAAATTATAGATCTAGAAACAACTGAAGGTACTGAAACGGACATGGCTGTCAGTGTCTGCTTCATATATTGATGATAATCTTGTATGACCTTTCCAGAGAGGGAATATTTATATCCTGTGGAGTCATAAATCTGGCACCTGACATTTAGTTTTTGCACATAGAACTGGATGAAATGTTCAGTACACTGATGTCTTTGCAATGCTGTTTTGTCACTACAGATGGCTCTGCACAAGCACAGAGGGAAAGAAAAATTCTAGTATCTCTATGAGGATATCAACATCCATCCAGGAGAGGTTTAGTGGGATGAAAACATTTTAAATACCATCCTTCATGTACATGTCATAAGCTGTGACAGTGAGGCAGAAAACAGCCTCACAACAGGATAGTAATACTTATAAAGAGGGAAGGACAAAGAACTAAAATTAGAGAACCTTTCTTCTTAAGATACTAGGATTTGGTATCCTATTTTTCAGAATGAAGGACGTGAAGTCTGATTCTAGTGGGTTAGAGCAGATAAAAATAATGCCTGCCTCAGAAGTGGAAGTGGAGAGCAACAGTATAGAGATATTATGACACCTGTCTAAATTTTGGCCCCATCTGTGGACAGAAGAATGTAGATCAGTATCTGGGCAAGAATATAGAATAACAGACCCCAGTAGTACAGCAGGGAACATTTGAAACTGCAAGATTATATTCCTGCTCTGGGCTCCTGGACAGGTGAGAAGATAGAAAGAATACTGATGACAGGAAAGTTAAAAGAATAGCCAGATGTTTGTGGGAGTGTACTTTTTAGTGGGATTCAATTCTTCTGTGGCTGTACCCAAATATAGAAAGAGCTTTTGGCTTAATCATTAGGGATGAAGTGGTACTACCAGCTTAGCACTGGTTATCCTGCTGTTAAAACTGAACTCTCAAATTACAAATGTTCATTAGTGAGAACTATGGGCAAAGCCTCCAAACAGTTGACATAGTATGTTGCTATATCTCAGTGCTGGGAGATTTAGAATCAAAGAACCATAGAATATCATGATAACCTGTGTCTTTGTGATTGTTGCTCCACAGCCTGAACATTTCTGGACAGTAATAAACAGCTAAAACTGTTACTGTGCATCATCCTGATTTAATCAATTTTTCAGCTTTAAAAAATAAGCAGTAAGAACTCAAAATAGTTATTGAGTGACATGACTGATTAGCACAGCAGGCATAAGTCATGTAGAGAAAAATATGCAAAAAATGTATTATATTTTTGGAACATAGAGCTGTACCTCTGGGACATCTTAATCAGGAGCTACTGCAAAAGCATTTATGTCCCATTGGGATTTGCAGCTTGGGCTAATAGATTCTAGAAGGTTAGGATAAATGTGTGCAACAGTTTCTCATAGATTAAAAAAAAATAAATAAATAAAAAGAAAGCTTTTTGGTAGTCGAGTTGTAGAAGGGAAAACCAGGAAAGGAAAACTATATTAGAGATTGAAAGGGATCTGTTACAAAAAAATGTTTTAGGAAACTGCATACCAGATCTAGGCAACAACCAACAGAAACACAGAAGTAATTGCAAGCAACCCACTAAAATTTGGGGGTTTTAGGGTCAGAGAAAGCCTCAAGTTTGAATAAAACAATTGGGAACGGTAGTGTGGTGTTGGCATATGACATGTAGACAAATTAATCACTGCAAGTCCATCACCATAATGTTTTCTCTCCTCATAGATTAGTTTTGATGTAAATTCTGCAAGTTTGGAAGAGAATGAAGTGTTGCCAAATAACGATGTTACATGAGGTCAGAAATAGTACGGCAGAAATTCACATAAAAGTAAACTGAAGTAAAAAAAAAAAAAAAAAGTCCTAAACATTCTTTGGCTTGTATTTTCTTTATTGAGTTGAAAGTAGAACATGGGGAATGGGTGCCAGTAGGAAGTCAGATGAAAATACCCTCAGGTTTCTGAAGTGAAAGTATTTGGAAGAAGTTCAAAAGTCAAAATGTAAGGACAGCAGGAACAGAAATAATCTAGTAATTTAATGATAACTTTGCCATATTGGGGAAAAATAGTCTTAGAAACATTCACCTGTGACTGTTTCCTGAAGCTCAAGGAACAGAGCACTTTTGCTGTAGTCCTGAGTCATCTCAAAATCTGTGTTGACTGTGTGATCATCTTACATGTGATTGGAAGAAAAACCCAAAACAACAAAAAACTTTTACAAATTTTAAGAGTTTAAAGTCTCTAATGGCCAAATAGAAACTGTCAGCTTGCAACCTACCAAGTATTTCAGGTTTTCACAGGTAGCAGAAAGGGTTTAGCAATTGGTAGTGATGGGTTTCAATGTCTCAGGGTAGTCCTTACGGAAATAACTGGTGTATGCTGAGGAGTTTGGCATAGGTTACTTAATAATGACAAAATGTTGCCAATGGCATAAAAAAAGAATTTATTTTCTATGGGAACATCTTATCCTGGGTTATGGTAATGGGGGTTTCAGGAGTATAACATAGTTAGGCAGAAACATCTCCTTGGGCTTTGGGGGATTTTTATATCTCAAATCATCATCATCCTCCTAATAATTTATTTTAATGTTTCCAGAGAACACTTTATCATTCAAATCAATTATAGATAACTTTTAAAGCATTATTTTAAAAAAATAATATATGTTGAAGATACATAATTCAATAGATATCAATTAAGACATAAAATACTAATGTTTATACATAGCATTATTGAAGAAATGTTTTTTTGCCATCTAGATAAATTACAAATCAACCAGAATGTTTTAGTAACGTGCAAGAGACCTGAAAGCTTGCTGTGACAGACTTTTCTTCTTTCTTTGTCCTCAAATTAAGTGAACATTTACATTTTAAATCATGGCCTGATACAGTCTAAATGGCCAAATGCAGCAGAAGAACTCTTAATTAATGTCTGCATTTATTAGTGATTTTTAACTAAAACCCACTGCAATTTGTAAAAATTATTATAAATCACTTGAGTCTATATTCTGCATTTGGGCGAATGAAAATGCACTTAACTTTCAATGACCAATTTTTAAAACAGTTTGTTCTACTTTAAAGCCCAATGTTATGGACATTTTCAACCTATTGCCTCATTAACTACATTCATATTAAAATACCACTCCATTTCAAATGAGAAGATAATTATAATACCTTGAAGCAAATGAGATGTTATTGCAATAATTAAATCTGAAATGAGATGCAGATAGTTTGGACCTGCTGCTTTGCTGGCTCTTTAGTATGGAATACTGTTTCTATTGGTCACATTGAATTACAATATTGCATACCAATAGCAATGTAATAATACCTGGTAGATTAAAAGTGCTCTTGCAGACTACAGGCTTAGAGTTTATTGATGACTGGATGCTTTGTACACCATTTACAATACATTGCTTATTTTCCTATGTAGCTTTTCAGTTGTATACTCCCTTTCTGCATAGAAGAGGGAAAAGAATAAGGATGCTGCAAATGTTCATCCTCTCTTTAATTTCTATAATCATGGTGATGCCATCTGCCTTGAGTAGCTGAGACTGTAGAAAAAGCCAAGAAGAAAGTCACTTACTATAGACTGTTCCCACTGTACTATCTCAAGAGTGAACATACTAATCATGTCTAGCTGAGGAAAAAGTTTTTACTGCCTTTTTTTGCCCCAGCTCTTAGAGACAACAATGTGGGGTTCAGAGTCAGGGCCATCTCTATGAAAGACCAGTAGTCTAAAAGTTTTTACAATCAATTGATCTAATAAACCATAAACTTGTCAGTTCCTTTTTTCCGTATTTTGTCTGTGCATGTGTCCTGCGTTCAGGAGAGGAAGCAACGGAAAATATTTTGTAGTTGAACTTGAGGAAGGGACTTTATCTTAAGGAAAAACTGCAGCCACCCTTTTTTATCCTTTTTCTTATACAGTATTCAGTTACATTCAAATTTATGGACAGGTAAGTCATATTCTATACATTAATTGTAATTTTGATGCTACTGATCAGCATTAGTAAAAACACTATCAGGTAATTTTGCCATATTATTTCACACATTTCTTCATAAAAGTTGTATTTGTAAATGAAAATCCTACAAGCTGTAATACTAAACAGTGCAGTGGTTTTCAATAGATAATCCAAACCTTATTTTTTTATGACTGGTTGTTTAACTTGTACCACATATAGAGCAGACACATAGAATAGAAAAAAAATCCAAAAGTATTTCATATTTCTTGTTTTGTATATAGCCCAATGCTGGAGGTCTTCCAGCATTCTCTTTTGATGCTGAGAGCATTATTGTTTACATAAAAGGTTAAAAAAAACAACAAAAAACAAACCCTGCAAAAATTACAAGCAGAGATTAAATGGACAATGCAGAAGGGGATTTTCAGCGACATGATTTCCATTTGGCAGAAGGCTATTGCCTTAACAAAAGATGTGATTTTCCCCAGAGGCAGTTTGCCATAAATTCAATGTTTGTAAAAGTTTTATCCCATTTTATAAATCTCAATTCATGGCAGAACTGTGAATATGCAGATGGTATAGAAACCACATCACATTTATACTGCTTTAACTAATAGGCAATCTGGTAACTATCAAAGGAGAATTCATATCAGGTAGGCAAGTGCAGCACGTCTGAGCTCCCTGGTGGCACAGCATAAATGGCACATTGAGATATCACAGAGAATTAGCTCCCACGTTAGAAGCCAGTTACTCCAGGTTTAAGGCTGTATCTAGGCAATCCAAACCCCCCCTGCTCAGCAGCTGCCTAACCTGGGTAGTGCTTAGAAGTCATTACATGGCTTTTTGTTTGGTGATAAAAGTGCCCCACAGTTGGTCTGCAGCAGTGCTCTGCTCCTGGTGAGACACCAGGGCCAGGCACAGCCACACATTCTCCTTCCTCCCCGGGTCCACCAGGCTCCAGGGCATGGGCAGAGGACAGCTGTTCTCCTTGGCCTCCCAACATGATGGGACCCCTCTAAAAATTCACCTGCAGCTGGTTTCATGTGGCAAGTAGATTCAGAGAGAAAGGAAAGTTAACTATGCCTATGCTGAAGCAAAAGGATGAAATGTACAGTGACTGAAGGACTCCAGGACTAGAGAAACACCCCAGGGGAAATCTGATCATGGCAGCATGGAGCTTATTCTGCTGTGGTTTCCTCCCACCCAGGAGAGCAAGGCTGCTTTCCAGAGTGACTCCAGCATTACTGAAAGGAGGAGCACAGGAGAAAGCACAAGACAGTGTGCCTGATGATTTAGGATGTGTTTGGAAATATCCACAGATCATTTTGTCTTCTGCTGCTTTTGATGTCTGCAGGTATTTGTTTAGGAAATCCCACTTTTATTTCCATTTACATGTGGATAATTGTAATTGTTCTAATCAAAGCAAAGTGCAGGCAGTGACATGTGCCAGTTACATGGGAATATGTGCTTAGATGTCATTTTTTTTTTTATTCTTTGTAGCAATTTTACAGTCTTCTGATTTCTTTAGGACCAGTGGCTTATATATGAGATTATCACCATACTGAGCAAGGCTACAGACTTTGTTTCCCTGTCTCCATTTTTACTGCCACAAACCTCATATTCATTTCACCATGTTGCTAGAGGTTTAACAAAAAACTCCAACAAGACAAAACCTCTAAGCAAGCAAACAAAAAAACCCCCAAAAAAGAAAAAGGTGAGAGAACAAAAGAAGGCTTTTGTACATGTAAAACCTTAGAATCACTCGGTGGAAAGCCAGTGCAAGGGATTTACTCCTGAGCAGGCAGAGACACCTTTTCTCAGCACTAGGTCAGGCACACAAACAAGGAGGAATACAAGCAGGAGATCAAACACCTGCAGTCAGCACTTTTCCTGGCTGGTGCAGGAGAGTCTTCTCCACAGTGTTTTTTTCCAATAAACCCTTGTGAAGCTGTTAGCTCTCCCTTACCACTCGTGGAGATGCTCAGCAGGTGGCTCTGGAAGCTCAAACACACTTCACAGTTTCAGTGTCTGAGTGATTTTGCAATTTCAAACATGCAGGAACCTTTCATTAGATTTAACTGTGTTTTTAGACATAGGGTCAGCTTGAAGATTTCTTTTACTAACTGGAGAGCTTAATTGGATGATCCTTAATTGATGAAATACATAACAGACTGAAAGAGCTCTCTGAAGTCAAGTGTCATTATTTTATCCTGTGATATGATTTGAATATTGAAATTTTAGATTTTAAGGTGCAGGTAAAATTACAGGACTCTCCCAGGGAGCCTGTACTCCTTTATCTGCAGTATGCAAATAACTTGCATTGATTGGAAAGGGGTGCTAGAAAACCTCTGCAGGTTGTCTTTTGATTCATATATCTTTGAAACTGCTTCTTCTTGGACCTTAAAAATCTCAGGACATCAAACTTTGAGGCCTGACACCTTTTTGAATACAGACTGAAGTAAATGTCCTTGCATTGAACAATCAAACTCCAGTTTCTTTTTGTATTTTATCTACATTATTTATAATAAAAAAATAAAATGTGAATGTTTAAATTGTTTTATAATTGTAATTCTGCCTAAAGGAGAACATTTGAAAAATCACATCTTCTGAGGTTATTTCCTAGAGCTGTTTCTGTGACCCAAACATATAATGCCAGGTAGAAAGCATATAAAAGAATAAAAGCATGCTTTCTTAAACTACAAAACTGATAATGAAATATTAAAAGCTCAAAGCACACAGAACATTCTTTCTATAGCGTACTTTTCATAATTTCAGTCTAGCATGCAGTAGGAAAATGAAGATCAGAACTGATTTCCTAAAGGAGTTCTGGGTGTGATAATTGGTCTTTTAGTGAGAAATAGTTATGTCAATAAGGCATCTTGCATTTATTCTGATGTGTCGCACATCATGAAAATGTTGGTAATTCATGTATCTATTCGTGTTATTTCTTTAACTCACAAGTTGCCTCATCTGTGCCATTCCAAAATTTATGTCTTAAACAGCTCATAAATTAGAATCACTGAGAGCTCCCTCAGTGAAAAAAACAAGCGTAAATGGTTATTACTTTATAAAACAGGGTTTACATCTGTTGTCATACACCTGATACTCTCAGAAAGTAACCAGAAGGGCCTCTCAATTGTTAACCAGCCTTTCCTGTTCCTATTTCCTCCTCCTCCTGCTCCTAGTTCTGGCATCCTTTTCTTACTCAGCTGGCAGAGAGAGGCTACAATAAAATGAAATCTCAAAGTAAGTTACATTAGGACTGAGATGTACTAGTTATCAATGACAGGAAGGGTGCTTGGGCTGAGTTTGACATCCCAGCTTGTATCCACATAGTGGCATGAATGCTGTCACCCAGACTTCTCTACAGAAAATAATTGTCCCAGATCAAAATGTGCAAACAAGTAAGAATCTATGTAGTGTGAGTGACAGCAACATTAAATCCTCACTGCAGAAGTGTAAAGACTAACTTCACAGTATGGAGACACCTAACAGAGAATTACTGAGTAACTTCATACACCTTCTGAGGCTCACTAAGAATTTTATAAGTCTGTTATGTATTTACAATGTCAATTTTCTTTTTAAATATTTTTTAAAAATTTGGAAATTAGTAATAATTTGCCTGTTGTGATTTTTAAATGAAAAAAATTGTTTTACTTTGGGTTCTAAATGAAACTTCATGACTGCAAAAAATGTGGCAAAAATGTTACTCAGAATTTAATGTCTCAGGATACCCCATGAGGCAAGAAAGAACCAAATTTTTGCTTACAAATTTAAAATATATAGTATTTCTTATTAAGCATCTTTGCCTTTTGAAAGCTATCCAGTATGAAAACAGTCCATACTGTTTTTCTTATGGAGTTTTTTTGTTTGTTTGCTTCTTTTGTAAGAGTTTGTTTTTTTCCCCTTAAAATGAAAACAGTAATTCATATATGAAAGTATGTTCGGTATATATGGGGAGAAAAAAACAACAGCTAAAAAAGAATATCTCTCTTCTTTTCAAATATCAAATGCCCCTTGGCCATTGGTAATTGATTACTTTATTCCAGTCTCAGTCCTTTCTACTCAAGTCTTCTTTCACTAGCTAGTTCATCAACCAGATTTTACTGTCACTTTTTGTTCTTGTTTCAGTGACTGGTTTTTGCAGCTGAACCTCTTGCCATTCAGGATGTAGCTGCATTTTTGTTTGTTTGTTTTTAGTTCTGAGACCAATAAAAGCATATTAAGGTTAATGAATGCACAAATTCTCCATCAGTTTCCAGAGATGAGAATGTCAGAGGTTCAAATTGGGTAAGCTCCCTAGTAACAGAGTCATAATAAACAACATTCAGAATAAAATGATCTGAGGTTGAAGTCAGTAATGATAAATTCATTGCTGTGCTTTAAAGTGTAATCTTCTTTCCTCTAGCCTCGATTTCTTTCCTTTCTCCATTCTATTTCCAGAAATCTGTACTTCACCATTCATTAGTAAATTTTGACGGTACCAGTTATTATTGCTACTTTTGTATTAATGTGATTTGAAGCCATTGTCATCTCTCAATAGATTGCTCTGGAACCTCATTATATGGAAATACTGAAATCTTGATGGCCATAGCTGCTTGCATGATTTGAATGCATCAGATTATGCCAGCTCCCTGTCTGGCCTGTGATTCTATGGCCTCTATATGCAGAAATACAGTAGCATTTTGAATAATATAAATTAGTAGGTTTTTTTCTGGGAGGGCCCTCTGAAGCAGTGTTGTAGCAATATGGTTTTGTGGAATATGTTGTTTTATCAATCAAATATCAAATTGATATTTGAATTTATATATCAAATATAAATTGATGTATTTAGAACTATTAGCCTCAGTCAAAAGCTTCATTTGAAAACAGAAGCTTTCTTAATTGTCCTAGAAAAAGTATTCCATCTCTGTCTACATATCTGATGCCATTATCCCTGCTTTCCTTGCCCTAATATTTAATGATTAATATTGCTCAATTCTCAGAAATGTAGTTGTCTAATTAAAATTAGAGAGCAGTAAAACAACAGTACAGGAAGGCAGGAATCAGAGAGGCTGAGTTATATGCCTTAATGTATTTTTGTGTCCTGCTAGTAAAACTGTAGTGGTGTAAAACCAGTTCAGCAACCTCAGAAGGATTTACATGGTAAAACTACTGAAGGCTGCCTACCTACCAGATTATCAGTACCACCACATGGTGACAGATTTACCACTGGGATACTTTTTCTTTCCTTGTGTTGTGCACCTTTACTCAGTTTGCAGTGTGCCATTCAGAGGTTGGTGTTCAGTGGTGCACCATCAGAGTCATCTGTGGGCCAAAGTCCTGAAATTTGGAAAGCCTTTTTATATCGATCTAAACCTTTTCCCTTATATATGGCTGCTGGAACAGGAATGAAAAATGCTAATGCTTGTGTCAGTATAATCCATGAAAACAGCATTTTCCTAAATGCATGGTCCATTACACTCCTAGCCAAGATGGAAAAAGCAAGAATTAAGTGGGGCTTCTCCTCCTGTGACATTCTAGAAGACCCCTTTCAAGACTAAAATTAAATTAAGCTTAAGATGTGCACAGCGAAGTGGCCATATTTCATATTTAAAAAGGAAAAATTCTGGTTTTACTTTGAGCAAATATTTCAGCATGGAAAAATAAAGGCTTGCTTTTACTGGCCTTATTTTTCTTTCGCCTCACTGTCAACAGCTGCACTGTACCTTTTGTTGTTTGTTTGTTTGAGTATAAATACACTGTGAAGACATATGCCTCAGAGTAAAGATCTGTCATTAATTGTCTAATTTCACTCATGTTTATACACTGATCTCAGTTAAGCAAATGATGCATGGAAGGATTTTCTTTCATTTTACTTACAGACTGCTCCTGTTATGGATGATAGGAGACACATTCCGTTTTGTCTTCCTGTTGTCCGGGCTGACAGCATTCTCTATCTAACTTTCTAGCAAACATCTTTTTCTAGATACCTAGTAATTCATTTCACTACATACAGCTTTAATTTGTTAGAGATGGAATGGATGAACATAGGAAATATTTTTGAAGAAGGAATTAGGGTCTTAATAACTTAAACTAGGAAATAAAAATTTAATAATTGACAATTTTATTTTCTTAAAATGAAAATTAGAAAAGTCAGCTGATTATGCCAAAATACATTCTTCATCATTTGAGGCATTTTCAAGGTATACTAATTCAGCTGCCCTGATCCATTGCCACTCAAGTATGACACCCTAACCTTGAGTTAAAAGAAATTTTAGGCATGAAAAAATTGTACCATCTCAGAATAGGGTAAAGAAATTGAATGGAATTCTGTATAAAAGGCTGTACATTGGTCCAGAACCAGGTCAATGCCAGATCAGTTTTCCACCTCTTTGTGACTTAGGGGCTCAGAAAAGACACATCTGATTTTGAAAGGCTCTTGAATCCTCTGTCCTTGTAAGAGCCAGTCTGGGTCTTTTACCACAGCTCAAGTAATTGTCAAATACTGTCATCTGAAGTAACAAGAAAAAGCAAAATGTCTTACTGTGTTTTATCAATACAATTTAATGGATAAGATTGCTTTTGTCTGGTGGAGGGGCACACCTGAATAGACAGAGTTGTATTTATTTGATTTAGCTTTTTTGTGTCATTTGTAGGTGTTTCACAGCAGTGTCAGTCCATGCTGACAAGCACATGGAGCTCCAAGAATACAAGAGTTGCAATAAAGGCATCAGGGATGCCTCAAAAATAAGTGTGACATGGCTAGTTGTGACTGTCAAAAGAAAAGATCTAACTTAGTAATGTTTAGAGGAGATGATGTTTGATTTGAATTCTCAAGAATCTGGATTATGAGAATAAACAGCAACAATGACTGTGCAGATATATAGTACATAATATTGCACTATGATGCATATAAATTTGTAACAGTATTATTTATATTTAACCAAACACGTTCCCTGGAAACATTCAAGGTTATCCTAGATGGGGATCAGGAGCCTGATTTAGTTGAAGATGTCCTTGTCGAGAGGGTTGGACTAGTTGACCCTTGAAGATCTCTTCCCTCCCATACTACTCTGTAATTCTATAACTGTGTGTTATTTTTGTTGTAAAGAATCTTTTTAGTGGAAACAAAACAACTTAGCGAATTCTAAGGGGACCAAGTTTCATCACAGAGATGCAGTTTTTTTGCTTTTCCAGGGTCATTTTAAGTGTTTGACTCTGGGACTCATTCCCAGGAAAATCGTTAAGATATAACCCACCACTAAGAGCTCTGAGTATTTACATAGCATCATTGGTTTTTTCTCTGTATAACACTTCAGTTGAAGGTCAGCTGGGTATGAACTGTAAAATCTTTTAACTATCCCGTTCCTAAAAACATGACTTTTTTATCTTTCTTTCCCCATACTTGCAAAGAAGAAAAATATTTCATAAATGTATTAGTCAGTATTTATTAGAGCTATATACATGATATTCCTGGTGTCTTTCAAATAAATGAAATATTTTTCTTTCAATCACAAAAGAACAAGGATTATAAAAGGCTTTTTTTTTTAATACATGCAATTTAATCTTCAAACAAGTACAAAATTTTCTCTGATACTATCTAGTACTTTCTGCACAATACTATGATTCAGGATTAAAATTATTTCAGTCTTTCAGATGCATTTCTGTATTTTCATATGTTCAGATTTCTGTAAGGGTAATCATAATTCTGCTTTGTAGTGGCTGGTATTGGGATTACAACATAGTATTTTTGTTCTTTAAATTATTGACACTTTTAATTTCATGCAAATACATGTGTTTCCTGGGAATAAATTATAGGCACGAATAGGTAGGTCAGTAATTGTCTCATTGGTAATGATTATAACTTTGTATATTTTACTGGCACTGGCTGGGAGAGAGTTAATTAGGGGACACAGCCGCCCATATTGCTGTAATTTGGATCAGTGACTAAACCAGCATTGGTAGCACATCAGTGTTTTGACTGTTGCTGAGTAATGCTTACCCAGCATCAAGGATTTTTCTTTTTCCACTCTATATCCCAGTGAGTTGGTTGGGGGTACACAGAAAGTTTGGAGGGGACACAGCCAGGAGAAAGGACCTGAACTGTCCCGTGGGATATCCCATCTGACATTTATCAATAAAAACTAAAGGGAGGGGTTTTTTCAGAGGATACCCATTTCTCAGAGAGTGTCTAGTAATCAGTCTGTTTGTGGGTGAGTAGTTGCCTGTGTATCACATCCTCTGTCTCTTACAGTTTTTCTTCCTTTTTATTTCTTCACCTGTTAAACTATCTTGACCATTGAATCTTCTTACTTTTGGTCTTCTGAGTTCTCTCCTGTCCCTCTGCAGTGGGGTTGAGGGGGAGTGAAAAAGCAGATGTGTGGTTAATTTTAGGCTTTGTGTTATATTCATGTTCATGCAAACATAGAAAATACATAAATGTACCAAAGATGTAAAGAGATTTATAAGGTGTTTAAAAAAAGTCAAAAAAACCAAACCCAAACCACAAAATAAACAAAAGGCTCCAAAAAAAAAAAAAATCCCACAGCCTTCCTCCTCAGAAAGCACTGAATGATAAACAGTGATTTTCATCAGAGCATAGTAACTGCTTGTCATCACAATTTCCAAAAATTATTACTGTTTTGCATGGCTATTTGGACATATTAATGTGGGCTTTCTATAGCAGGGCTACTTTTAAGTATTGGAAAGAATGTATGAAAGAAAGCAAGTGAAAGAAATTGTTCTATTATATGGAATTTTGGGATGCAGAATGAAATTCATCTCTTCAGATCAGACTTGATCTTCTGAACCCTGTTTTTTGTCAATGTCTTACAGAAGAAAAGTAAGTTTATAGAACCATAGAACAACCCAGGTTGGAAAGGACACCAAAAGATCATCTGGTCCAGCCTTTAATTGTAAAGTGCCATTAATTCAGTAGTTAAGATGAATTGCACTTTAGAATAGCCTGATTCTCTTCCTTGGTTGTAAAAGAGGCCCAGGTTGGAGAGCTGAGATGCAGCTATCTACAGTGTGGCCATTTAAGCTTGAATAATACAAATCCAGTCCTTAGTGATGCAGGGTAAGGACCAAAGGATGTTGAAAATTACTCATGTGGTTTGGGTGAATGAAATACTCAGATTTATATTATGCCTATGTGGAGTCATTGTTCATGAATATTCTTTTTGTTAGTTACAAAGAATAGTTTCTTCTTCTACCTGTTCCCATGTTCCTGTTTTCAGAAATGGGTCTTTCCTTTTTATATAATTCCATTTGGATTCCTAAATTTGTTTCAGCTAGAATCTACCAAACTCTCTCCATGTGTTATTTAGGAAGAATATTTTTAACCTACTAAAATGCTCAATACATCGTTAGTATTGAATAATGCATATTAAAAAGAAGAAGATATAACTTATCTTATTCAAGAACACATAAATATAAGGATTAAAGCATGACTAACAAGCCAAGTGACATCATAATAAGTATAAAGGAGTTGCTGTCTCATTCAGAGTTCTTCAGCTGTGACTTAGTTAATTTGATGTGTCACAACTATACTGCTGATGGTTCCCATCTGCTGGACCAACAGAAGTGTAAAGGATGGTATTAAAGATAATACTTTCTGTTAGAACATTTAAAGAATGAAGTAAATTTGTAGAAGCAAAAGTGGAAACTTTTTTTATCTTAAAATAAAGAACAGTTAAAAGATATTGACAATAATATTTGAACTATGTCATAGAACCTTTTCTTTAAAACCAATTAAAGGAAAAAATTAATGTCCAATATAAAAGATAAGGGAATAAGGAATGTTTTTCAAATTACTGTCAGTACAAATCGAATCAAGATGCTAAAAAAAGAAGATAATTAGTCCAGAGCATAAGTTCAGATGTTTACTCTTGAAAATGCTTAAACAGTATGGAAATCAATCCATCCGAGCCTCTGATGTTAAAAATCCATTGCTTCACTGGATTTTTCCTCAGATTAAGTTTGGAGATTGATTTACAGAAACAACTTTGGAGCAATAACTACTCAGAGTTTTAGCTTAAGTATGAATACCCCAAATTAAAAATATGTGATTGTTTATACTTTGACAAGCTCACATAAATATCAATATTTTTATATATTGGATTGTTTATAACAGTACTTTTGTAAATCTCCTCCAAATTTAAAAGAAATTGAGAACTAAAAATAGAAGATAAGTATGTAAATTATAATTATTTTTTAAAAATGTGTTTAACAACTTACTTGTTTTAAGAAAACTAGAAAAACTAAAGATATAAAAAGTTGTAAAAAGGGATAATTGTCATGATTTCTTTATTGTTTTCATTTTAATGTTATCTTCTGACTTAAAATTTCTTGATACTAATTTCAATTTAAATGGATACTCAGTGTCTGATGGAAGAAGCAAAGCTGCTATTCCACCACAGTGTGTTCAACTCAGCTATGATCACAGACACAGATCACAGCTGTGCAAAATTATCCTGAAACACAGGCTAGAGGAGTTACAGTGTTTCATTAGACTTCTGTGGCTGTCTGAGGTTCCAGTGCTATTTTTATAGCATGATGGATGGAGGCAAATGCCTTTTCCTTTATATTGCATATATATTAATTTGGTGCTTTGTGCAGCTTAGAGATAGCCACCGAAGTGTGAGATGGAGTGTGGGGCTTTGCTGTGTCTGAACACCAAAGCTACCAAGGTCAGTAGATGCAGAGGACACTCCAGTAACCATGCATCCCCCTGCCTCCTTGTTCATCTTCCCAACACTTGTTGGAGCTCTTGCTTGACAAACTTTGAGAGGCAGTTCCTTCCTAGGGCTGTTTCTGTGCCATCAAGTGTAGCAGGAGCCCCTCTCTGACCCCAAGGCTGACTGGTGGGCACTGTCCATGTTCTGGTAAATCTCTTCCTCTGCAAAACACATCAGATGCATCAACACTATGCAATGAGAATGCTTGTTCACTCAAGACAGGCTGTTCTTTGGCATGAACCTAAACAGTACCAGGCTCGATGCTGTCAGCAGGACAGTGTGGAGAATCATGACAATGTGGATAATCGTGGAGATGTGGTTCTTCATGGTACCATTTCTGTTTAGTTCATTACTTCAGATTCTCCCTAGGAGTCCAGAGTTAGCCCAGATTTTTACATAGAAGTGGCCACTCCTCTCCTGACTCATGGTATCTTTTTTTATTGTGATTAGCCTCCTTACAGGCAAATTAAAGAGAAATCATTGCTACTGACAACTTTAAACCTGACAAGTATCAAGTTCAAAGCACAGATTTTCTTTCTCCCACTGAATTAGACAGTCAGGCTCAAGACTTACTTTTGTTGCTATGGTCCTATCCTGAATAATGGAAGTAATGAATATGGATTCATGTCAGTGTAAGCTGTGTCATGTCAACTAGATAAGCTTCTTCTTAAATCACATGGAAAACATTGTGCTCTTACCATGCATCATCAACCAGATTTGTAATTGTGGGTCGACTGTATGCTATGTTTTTAATTGGTTCAAATACAAAATTACTTGTTTACATAGTTGCCCTTAGTATTATTATTTTCTTATACCATGGGATTTAAATTTTTCTCTTAAAAAAAAAAAAGTTTATAAATAATAAAAATTAAGTCTACTTACAGTGGTAAGCTAAATTTGTTTTTATGCTTTATTAAATTTTATTCCACTTGGGACCTTGATCAAAAACTCAGCTATTCACTACCATACAGGTATTAAATTAGATACTCAATAGATAGTCTCACTGAGTCGTTCATGCTTTATTGGTACATGCTGACCATCTGATGCCTATATGGAGTTTTCTTCATCAAAAAAGGGACATTACTTATGAAGGAAGGTAAACAATTACTCCCTTTACAAGTCTCCTTCTCCATTACCTAAAATCTAAACATTTTCCCCCTGTTCTTTTGACTTGAATGATGAACTTTCTAATCAGCTAATGATATGATATATGACATGATATGATATGATATGATATGATTTGATATTACTGTCTAATCCTTCCTATTATCCTTATCTCAATTCTTCCATCATGTTCCTTTTGGGCAGCACATAGTTTTTTTGTTGTCTGTAACACAGAAGATAGAATATTTGTTTTGATATTTAAAAAAAAATAAAAATCTGTGATATAAATCTGAATATATGGTCTTGAATTACAGTCTTGTCCCGCAATTTTTATTGACATTAGCTGACTTGCTGTCTACCAAAAAACTGCTGAAAACTTCAAATTCCAAGATATCAGCCTATCTGGCCCATTGTCAGGGCTATGAGTTGTATGTGTTCCTAGATTTGATTGTTACATCCATTCCCTGAGAAAATGCTTCTCCCTGGACTGTTTTTGTTCTGTATTTAATGTTGCAGAATGTATAACCTTCCTGAGAATAGAAGATACGAACATTGTGTGCTCCCTTGGTGATTACTTTTACCACTAGATTAAGATGCAGCCAGCTCGTGTTTTACCACGGGTTTGTGTTAGGCACTTAAGAAAAATTGAAGATGTCTGCTTAATCCGCAATTATAGACAGACCCCAGGGCATCCCGAGCCATAAGTCAGGCTTGGATCAGACAGATTTGGCTTCAGAAGGCTGAGAAACCTCCTGTTGATTATTTGTATACTTGAGTAATCTTGCCCCTCGCTTCAGTGGAATGGGTTTATCTGTGGGAACTGATGAATTGCACCTGAATAAAATCTACAGTTGTAATATTTTTGGATTTGTTCTCTGATTGCCTAGACTTAAAGCATTGAATGAGGTAAACTGAATACCTCGTTTTGTAACTCCAAGTCAAATAATATAGGATATAGCTGAAATGCCAGCTAAATTTTTCAGGGAATGCTTCAAAAGAAGAATGCAAGACTTGGTTCATAAGGATGATATTGCTTTATTAAAATAGGCAAATTTTTGGATTGAAAAAAAAATATAGTTTCATGTGAAATTAATAAATATTTCAGTTTCTTCTGAGTTAAAAATTGTGAGAAAAACAGTTCTTGCCTGACTGAGCATTTATTCAAGTAATAATTTAAAGGGAGTGTCTAGGTTACAATTCCATTTGGCCCATATTGGTTTACCTTTACATTACCCTGCAATTCAGCAATTAAGGGAAGTTTTAATAGCTGCAGTGGTCTGCACTACAGTACAGCCTGACACCCTTGGCAGAAAAAGCTGAGTTAATGAGATCTCAGAGAATAGAAATCACTTGGTTTGAGCTATTCTTTCTTTTTCCTTCCTTTGAAGAAGCATACTGACAGTTTGACTCAATAGGTCAACTTGATGTGGAACTAGCTTTTCACTAAAGATCTGAAAATCCCACAAATATGGGGATGGATTGGACCTCAAACTTTGATTGCCTGTTATACTTAAAATATACTCTGTCATACAGCTGTATGGGAAGAAAATCAGTACAAATTGTGGAATAATGGCAATGGTCTGTAAAGAACTTAAGCATTTTTTAGATGGAAAAAGCTTTTTAGGCTAATTTGAATGTATCTCAGTAAGTGGAGACCATCAGCTGAAAAAAATTAATCAAAGCAGTGAGTAATATGGAGCATTCCTTTCCTCTGACTCAGATTCCTAGTCTTTCTGAGAATAAATACCACAGGTAGTAGCTTTAACCAGGCAAGAGATACATATTCAAGAGAATTGTTTAAAATATAGAGAGCAACCTGTAGACTTAAATAAGAATTTAATGTGCCATGATTTTGTGTTATTACTGGGTAAAACAAAAAAACTTGAATTTTACAGATCCATTACCCTTTGCAGAATAAAAAAGCTGTATGGAACATGCAGACATTTCCTGTGATTTACTGCATATGGATCAGATTCCAGTGGCTGTTTATTGCTGGGACTATCAGTTTATTAATAAATTGCTCTGCTCTACAAATTGTCAGAGCCTTTTCTCATATGACAAGATTTCAAATAAATTAGAATATTAAATATCTGAGTAACCAAATAACTATTTGTAAGCTTCAGCAACAATTTTATATTGTCCAGTAAAAAGATGTTTCCATGGACAATGAGTATGCTACTTGAACTTTAATTTGGTTATTTGGTCAGGGTGGAGAGGAGGAAAATTGCTTTTCTATTTAAGAAATCTTTATAGCAATATAGGAAGATGGTTCTCTGTTTTCTGTATTTAAAAAGCAGATTATTGTATAGATAATTTTCCAGGAAGTTGGATATGCTAAATAAAAAGGCAAGCCTTTTACTGATTTTTTCAAACAATTTGTTGCTGCTGTTGTTGTTGCTGTTGTTTTTCTGTGTTTTGGTTTTGTAGGGGTTTTTTAATGCAGTTTTATTGATTAATTTTCAAGGTTTTCCCTAATGATCCTTCTCTTCCTTCCTCTCCTTCTCCTTATTTTAATAATGCTGTTGGCCTCCACTTTAATTCTGAAATGAGCGAGAACTCTTATTTTAGGAAGATTTTTTCAATAACAAAGTGTCTTTATAAGGTTTCAATCACTGAACTGTTAAGCTTTAGTAAGAGATCTAAGTGCTCTTTTCTTTAGGCACATGTTCTGCTTTTGCATTTCTAGTGTTTCCTTATTTTTATCTATATCAATCCAAACCAAAGTCCAGAAGTTCCAAACTTCTGCATCCAGATTTGTTTTGAATCTGTGATTTCAGACCATGCTATCCAAAACCATTTGAAAATGGCACATGAATAAACATGAATTGAGATCTTCCTTAAACATTTTAGATGTGAAAGTTTAGGAGCCTACTGGCAAAATTGGCAAAAAACTGAGCAGTGTACACACTGGGATTGTGCACAGATGCCTTTCCAACCGTCCTATTCCATTCATCACTTTTGGAAACAGTTCACTGGAATATTCAGCAGTGTGAAGTCTGTCTCCAGTCTGTTAAATAATAATTTTGTGATTGCACTGTGAAGACTAGAAACAGGGAAGTAGATTAAGCACCATTGGAAGTGTGCACCTATCTATTCCACCTCTGGGATCAACATCAGCATTTATAGATCTTGCATATGCCATGACCTTTCTCATAAATCAACAATCTTTCTTACTTGTGGTTCAGAAATTATGTGTTTTTGATTGTGACAGAGTAAAACAAAAATGGGGGTGACACCTTTGAGTAATTCAGATTTACCAAAGAACACAAATCTGGCCATATTGCAAATATGCAGTTAAACTCAGCACAGGATTTTATGGCTCAAGATGAGAAAAATACCAAATGGGGAAAGTCAAGGCATAACACACCGCAGAGGGAAAAAAAAGAAAACCACAAACTTATCGAAAGGTAAAATAATTTCTTCAGATAGTGTGAAAGATAGAATTTGTGTTGCTGATTTTAGCATTGAATAACTAGCCTTCACCTCAATAATCTCCTGAGGACTCAGTGTCATGTCAAGAACTCATTTGAATAACGTTCAAAACATTATATAGTTCCTGTCATCCTGAAACTGTTGGGAGAAGAATCTGCAAACAACAGCAATCATCTCAATGAGAGAAAAATTCCCTGAAGAATCTGGGAACTCAAGGAAGAAAGAAATTCAGGGTGGGAAGCAAGGTTGAAGCTGAGGCTCCACTAACAGAAGCAGACACTGAAGGAACTGTTATACATACCTGGGAAATCATTGATGTCAAGCTATTTTGTTTTTATTCTTCCCCCTTGAACATGCTTATCACCTGCCAGCTACCTATTTATTCTGATGGAGAAGCTTGTTACCCCAAACCAACACCTCATTATATATTCTGCTTTTTCTTCTTTTCTTCGTTATGCCTTTCATCTTCCTCTTTGAAGTCTTTCAGAAACATGGAATTATTTTGGTCAAAAAGCACCTGTGGAGGTTGTCCATTACACACACACACACACATCCCTGCTCCAATACTCCAACTTTTAATTGTCTGTCCTCAAAAATGATCTTTGATGGATAGTCCACACCTACTGAACGTAGCAGTACCCTGACCCTTCCTGTCTCAAAGGAAATTGTGTTATTATGTTTAAAAGGCATGAATATCCATGTGGCAATATGCACTTACATTCCTTTTGATTCTTATCATTCCATATAACAGTTATTACACAATTTTCTCAAGTTATTCAGTAAGAAATGTTTTCAGTAGAAGAAGGTTTGATTGGTCTAAATGTGAAAGATTTTGTCACATATTTCAAAGCTTATGAAAATTTTAAAAGATCAATATTTGCTGAAAGGTTTGCAAAAGGCTGCAGTGTCAATTTTAACACTTAGGGCTATTGCTACCGTTTTTTAAAAATTTAATTTTTGCAGTTTTATTGGTGCTGTTGTACCCAAATTTTTGAATAGCTGTAGTGCAGGGTTAGTCTTTTAGAATGAGCATGTGGTATAGCTTGAAAGATTGTGCCTTTGGCCAATTCAGCTGTGATAGTCAAGGAAAGAAGTAGTATTACAGAAGTATCAAAATTCACTGTAGTAATCATTGCAAGAAGCTCCTGTGTGCTTTACAGAAATTGTGTGTTTAAGACTAGTCAAAATTCCTGCCAAGAATTATTTGAAATGTAATAAAGCATATACATGAGAGTCATGAGTAAACACAATGAGGTTACATTAAACTGAGTGGTGGATCAACCTGGTTTCTCTCAGTAGAAGGATGTGCTTGCAGATCAAGTTAGTTTACATATACAATATTCATAATCACCGACACCCAGGATGCTCATCCACGGTTCAAGCTAGTGGTCAGCTCCAAGAGGAATCCCCTGAAAGTGATCAGCAACAGGAATGAGAGATAGACATCTACCTGTGTAGCTGCAGAAAATAGATTTTGCACTTCCCATTCTTCCTGTCAAAAAAAATCTGTGTGCTGCTCAGTCCATTGTATTTTTATGTATTTAAAGGTAGCCTTGGTGTATATATGTTTCTTTTACAGAAAATAAATAGTGTCTTTGAAGAGGTTAAGATTTTGCCCCATCTGTTTTTATTGTCACTGAAAATATTGTCTGTCTCTACCAGCACAGACTTGAGATGAGCAAAATGTTTAGCAAAGGAGAGTTTGAATAAATTAATTGGCTTCCACCTTTATACAAAGCAGGTTTATATCTTCTGTCTTTAAACGAGGACATGAATATTCTGAGGCAAGAAATTGAGTATTTAAAAAAATACTGGAAGAACTATTACTGACAGGAGTTAAAATACTTTTTTTTTTACGTCAGCAATGGTTTTGTCAAGTGAAGAGGAATATAGTCAATGGGGGAATAGAAAAGAGAGGGAGCAGTAACAATCTTCTGCATAACAGAAGGAAGGGCATGTAAGCCCTTTTTATAGTCCAAGTTCTACATTAACCTTCAGAATTGTGTGAGGAAAAAGTGATGTTTCACTCAAACTGGGAAGTAGATAGATATGGCTGGTTTAACTCTCCAGAAAACTGCAGGGTTGATGAAGACAGGTAAGTGAATGAATAGTTCTGTCCAGCGGCTATCTAGTGCACTGGCTTGCTTCCTACACTCTGATCACCTGATGCTGGATTTAGGCAAAAGGAGCTGCTGATTTTTTTGTGTGTGTAATGAAGAGGATACTCCCTTTCCTCTGAACCACGACACAAAGTGAGAGCTAGAAAGGCTTATGCTCTATTTGAAGCCAGTCATAGATGGGTCGTGGGCTGATGACAGTCTAATGGAGAGGATTGATGATTTGCTCTGCACAAGTTATTGCTTGCTAACCCCTAGAATTAAGTTAATAAGGTTGTGAACTCAGCTAAACCACATCTGGATCTGGTGCCTGTACTTTGTGTGTCAGGCTCAGTGATTAAGTTGCCTCTAGCTTTTCCTAGATTTGGATAGCCTTTCATTTTCAGCTGTTCTGTTTCCCATCAGCTGCTACACAGTGATGGGTCTCAACATGAAACATGCAATGTGCTGTCTAATTAATGAGTGCATGATAACCATGTATTTATTACTGTTATTTGTAAGTAAAAGATTAATGAGTGAAATTCAGTAGTGATGCAGAAAGTGTCAGGCCTCGGTCTCAGCAAGATCTATGGCATATGCAGAGTTTCAAGCATCTATGCTTTTGGTCTGGAAATTCAGCTGTTAAAATACTTGGCTATCTGGTTTTTCCTGGCATGGTGATTATCCCTCATAGTGAATGATGAATATTACATATTTATAAACTTTCTCCAGTTGAAAATATGGAAAAACACTATGGAAAGAACTCCAGGATTCAGAAAAATACTGTTTAAGTTAATTTGTCTTGCAATTCATACCGAATTTCTACATTTCATACTAGATTTCTGCATTTAAAATGTTTTAATAATGTGCATTTTTACATGTATATGTTTTCACTGTCTGAGACACTGTCATATCTTTTTTGCTTCTGACTGCTGACAAAAAGAAATAAATCAAATATAATTTGTGTTAGAAAAAAGGAAATGTCTACTTATCCAACATATGCAAATGCAGCCTACTTTAACGTAGATGTTCACTCGATTATAGCTCTTCAGCTGCCTTCTTATTCTAAAATATGATACATGCAAGAAGGCCTGTGTACTTGCTAGAACAATGTCAGAGCAGACAAGTGTGTGAGAAACTGAACTGTCCACTGCAGACCTCCTGCCCAAGCTCCAGAGAGTCACCCCTTCTTCCAGTCCCCCAAGTCAGGCATGGGGGACTGACACAAAGCTCTTGCAGTATATTCTGAATGCAAAATTGCAGGGCTTTGGTAAACCAACAAGGAAATCAAATCCTCAAATGGAAGCGGGATGAAGAGCATCATCCCTGTAGCACTGTCCCAACAGAGCCAAAGGGCGTTGAGGGTTTGTGCTTCTCTGACTTGATGCCAGCACTGAGTGCTGCTTCAGCAACATCCTGCACACTGCCAGTGAAAACTTCTGTAATTCATTCCTGAACTACTGCTGCAGCTCACAACAAGATGCTGGTTTTTTTGTTTTGCTAATCCCAATGTACTAGTTAACAAATTTTATCCACAATTATATTAATTTAAAGCACCGAAAAAACAGGAAAAAAAGCTTTTGTAAGTCGTAGTCCAGTGGCTTCCTTGCAAAATAATTACTAAAAAAGTATTTATTTGCACTACATACAAAAAATAATTACAGATTATGCATGCATTTTGTAAAATCCATTCACATTAAAAAAAAAACCCACAACAATTCAAGGCGACAAATATGATTATCATGTCAAAAAGAGGAAATTCTGTTTTCCATTACATATCATATCATGACTATTGCTATTGTCGAACTAAATAAAATTCCCCTTCTCTTCCCCTCCTTCTCCAGCGGCCAGGTGACTAGCAATTTGGCCTGTTAAATGTTTTGTAGTATCTTAACACACTATAGAAATCTCTGAAAGTTTATATAGTGTGTTGTGTCACTAGTTATAAATAGTCCAAGACTTGTTATATCATCAAAGCTAAGGAGTAAGCCAAGACATACATATTAAGCTTCTTTGACTCTTTTATAAAGCTTCTTGTTTAACGTGAAAATCTCAAGGACATGCATCCCCAGGGGTGGTTGTCTTATGCTCCAGTAATGGAGATTAAATTTGTGGTAGTTAGCTAGCTAGCTCTTTTTCTAACAAGGAAACTAAAATTCATTAAAAACTAATTAGGAATGTATAGGAGGTTAATACTCCATGTTAAGCCTTATTAATGTGAGATAAGTAATTCATAAAGTATCAAAGGACTGAAATGGACAGAATTAAGAAGAATTATACCACCAAAAACTGCATTAAAGCAACATTAAGGGTCTTGTTTGAGCTTGGAAAACTCAGGAAATTCAGACTTAAAGCTAAATCCCTGTTGCCAGCTCACTTTTTTTATGCTGGGGTAATGCCCATGATGGTCCTCCATTAAGAAGACTCAGAGTACATCATTAGGCATTCCTTTTCTACAACTGAAGCTTCCGTATTAATTAAAAGAGAAGTAAATCTTAAAGAATATAGATTATTGACCAAATGACTTCACATTCTTAGGATGCTTTACATGCAAATTGTTGGCTAGATCTGAGAAATGCTTCTTCAGATCGTGATGTTATAGCTGGTCTCCAAGGCACAGTGACTTGCAGTTTTAGCAGTCAAAAAAAGCTATTAGGCTGTAATATTTGTTTTCTAAAGCATAGTGTTTTGAATGTCATAAATTTCTAAATTAAAAAAAATATTTTAATTTGTTTGGGCTTTTGGGTTTTTTTTTTTGGAGTAATAATAGGCTTCTTTCAGTCTAAATAATTTAAAGTGAACAATAGTTTTCAAAATCATACAATATTGTGTAGAAAATAATTAGCATTGTGGTGCTCCAACCTCTACCCATATTCAGCCCCATTCCAACTTCATCACTGCAGCTGCAGTGAAGGCACATATGCTAACGTCCCCCCACCCTGAGCACTTCTGCCCCCTTTTAAATCACAGTAAATGCTGATGCAAATGTCAGCCACAGTCCCATCACACTAAAGCACTTAACTAGAAAATCATGTACAAGCTTTCTTCAGCAATGGAAGAATTACTGAAATGACATTTGGGTGAGGGATTAGAAACTAGCATTTGTGGCATCCTATGCTTAGTGGAAGGAACCTTGTACAGTGGGAGTAGAGTGAAAAGGAACAAGGGAAAGACTATGTGTGTAGCAAACACTTGCATATGTTCCTTACCATTCCAGTAGCAAATCCCAAAAAAGGAAAGTAGACAAATCTCAATGAGTTTTTGACCCCAGGAAAAGGATTTTTAGACCATAGACAGTCAAAAGAACTGCTTGCTCCTGCACGTGGCTAGAAATGCCAGGGAAAGCTGGCCTTCCATAGCCTATTGCATGAGTAAGATTTGAGGGGGTATTTCTCCCAGGCACCTGCCTCCATTAAAAATGAAGTGCAGGCAATAGATTTTTAATTGAAGTGAATTAGCATTTGTACGTTTCGCTGCAAAAGTGAATTTTAAAGCTGATTTGAGTGATAAGAAAGTAAGAAGATTTGACAACTTAAACACATAAGAAATACTAATACCTTACATTTTTAAGTGCTTTTTATCCCAAAGGAGCTCTAAGTGCTTTATAAGCTATGTAGATGAATTACCTCATGCATCGCTGAAGTGCAGCCACCTCTCCTCGTAGAAAATGGGAATGGCTTTGCAGCATGCAGCCTTATGATGCAGTATTGCTAAACAGGTAGGAGAGGATGCTGCAATGGCTCAGAATTATTTCAGCTCTCCTCTGTCTACTCAGATAAGAACATCTCTCACGTGTCTACTTTTGATTTCACCTCCTAAATAATAAAGTTCAAGGCATTTTTTGGACACTGAAAATGATGGCTGGGCCAATGATGAGTGCATGCCTTGGGAGGGAAATGGAAAACTATTGCATGAAGACCATAAGTCTGTGACCCCACATCAAGACCCCACAGCTGGAGGTATATATATGACCCCTGCCTCTGGAGGTATTCTCCTTTGTACCAGAGAGCATACATGAAATTCTCTGAACTTGTTGGACCAGAGCCTCAGGTACAGACTCCGGTACTGAGCTCTCTGAAAATTCATGCACATGTAAGATCCTTGAGGAAATTGTGTAGCTATTTTGATAACATATGAGACAGATGAGATGAGGTTTCTTGGGGGGATTTCTCCTATTCCAATTCCTTTTCTTTGTACTGTAAAGCATTTTAGCTTTATTTTTGTGCATTGCTTAACTTTACCTGTATATATTTCAGTATATTGACAATAAGTTGTATGAAAAATAGAAAAATTGGTTGTCTCAGACTTAAAAGTATGGAAATCAAAATCCCACCATTATTGGTTAAAATTAGCATATTTATAGCCATTCTAACATGAAAAAGTTATAAAATACTAAAGAAACAGGAATTCTTTTGCCACTGAATACAAAAAAACTGATTCAGTGAATTCAAAGTGGACAAGTAGATTTCTTTTTCAAAAGAATGTTGACAAATCATTAGAGAATTTTTTTCTTGATTATTGCAAAGGTAAAAAACCGCAATATTCTTTATATTAGTAATAATATATGCACCACACCCTGCTACTTGCCTGATGTTGAATTGAAGTTCTCTCAGTGTTTAATAGAAATTCAGGAGGGATTTGCAGGTTCATTTTGCAAAACTTTTGCAGAGTAAAGGGAATAGTACTTGTTGCTCCTCTACAGAATCTAATAATTAGCTGCTTAATTAGAGTATGCTTTGGAGGGGAAAAAACAAAACAAAGTAAACAAAAACCCTAAACAAATACAACATCATCTTCATTTACTAATTTAACAATCACTCAGGATATAAAAATCCACTTTATCACATTACCATGTGATACCAAGTGTTTACCAAGGTGATAAACAACAACCTCTATTCTAGGTATTCACTTAATTTCTAGACAAGTTTGTCTCTCATGACCTTCAAAGACCAGAGAGACCTCTACTTTAGCCTTTTATAGAGCATGATTGAGTAATCTTTCAGGTGGCATTCCTCAATATTTTCATCTGAAGTAATTTTTGTGGCATTTCTCTAAACCCTGACTGATCTTTCAATATTTTCCAGCAGATCAGACTTCTAAGTAGCATATACCAGATATGAGCTTACTGACTATGCATACAGTAGTCTCTTTTCTCTATTTATTGCCTTAGCTCTTTCAGCTTCATTTTCACACAAAGTGATGCATTTTACATAAACAGATAAGCACATAAGGCATATGCACAAACTTCTGTTGGCAGTAGTTGTTTGCTCATCTTTTGGATACACAGCTACTGCAAACAAAGGCAAGGAGCAAATCTCAGTTTTACAACAAGGGAGGTGCTTGATTAACAACCTGCCTAAACCTTTTGGCTCTCCTGCAGAACTTGGCTGACAGTTTTTCGGTGTATGACAGAGCTCTCATGACAAAAATAGAGTATATGCCCCTTTTCCCCAGCTACATATATAGAGACTTGTCTTGAGGAATGGCTGAAGAACACAGCACTTTAAGAAGCCTCTTGGAACCTATTAGGTTGGTATTCCTGGGATATAGAAGCATTGTCTGTGTGGTATGGAAAGTCAGACCTCATTACAGAAAAAATCCTTCCAAAGAAGACTTCCAAATATATTTTTCTTTAAAAAGCAAAAAATAGTTAAAACAGTTGATCATACTGAGCTGTTCCAAAAAGGGATAGTTTATCCTCATAAATCTTATCAACAGTTTGTTTAAATTTCTTTTTTTTTTTTTTTTTGGTGGAATATCCAACTAAAAAAACACCAACTATAGTTTGATTTTATTATTTTCATTAGTTTCCATTAAAAATAGTACAGAAACTGGACAAAAAGAGAACACAACTGCCTATAAGAACTATGGGAACTATGGTTAACATGACCTCCTTTGTTTCTGCTGTATGTGCCATTTACAAGTAGACTTATAAAATGTACTGTGGTACATCCACTGGGCACACCACTGCCCAGCTACCTGAGAAACACATGAAACAAAATACATGTAAAATGTGCTTCAAGTCCAAAACTCAGGGCTAGTATACAGAAATTTAAAGAAGTCACAGAATCACAAATTATGCTGTGTTGGAAGGGTCCCATCAGGATCACTGAGTTCAACTCCTTTCCCTGCATCAGATGCTGAAGAATTCAGATGAACACGTTTGTCAGACATTTCTCAGCAGCAGTGTAGAAATTCAGAAGATTCAAGGACATTTTTCAATCCTACTGTGGTTGATCTTCGTTTTCAAATGCCTCAGTAACTTTGAAAACCAATTCCAGAATAAGTAAAGCTTTTGTGTTAATAAAATAGAAATTTAGGAAGATTTCTTCTCCAGACCTTACTAAGTACCCACTAGACACATTCCAGTCACTGAAATGAAAGATTTTTGGAGAGAGAATAATATGAGAAAAATATTTCAAATAAAATTTAATCTCTCCCTTGGCTCACAGAAAGCAGACAAATCAATACTTTTCTCAAATTTAAGTAAGATATACACCTCAAATTAGGTAGAACAACACACTGAGTCTTTGAAGGTCTTTGAAAAGAATCATAAGATGGAATAAATATACTTCCAGGGAAAAAAAAGCACAACTTAAATTCTTCTGTTTTTAGTGTATAAGTCTTTCCCAAAGTCACATTCTCAGGAAAAACTAAGCTGCCACGAGAGTTACTGGCTAGATGAAAACTTTGAAATTAATCTTCTGTCATGACATTCACACAAAGTATTGTGTGGGGGTGAGTGGTTCTTACTGCAAAGGGTGTTGGCAGAGCCTTGACTGTCTCATTTAAGTGCCTCTGCATCAAGGACTTTTGGTAACCCTGTCATCAAGTTGCTTTCTCTCTTACATGAAATATATCACCATTCAGTGCAACAACTCAAGTTCCAAGTCTAATGTGATTTTTTTGACATCTCTAAAACTAAAATTCATTTGCTCAAAATTTGAACTACACTGTAGAATTCCATGAGTGAATATCCCTAGAAATTTTTGCTGGGAGCTTTCTGGTATTCATTTTAAGCTGTAGTAAAGGTTCTTTGGTGCAAGGAGTGATATACTTGGAAGTTAGGCATCTGTCTTTTGAATGGGAATCAGTACTGATTAAGGAAGACTTAAAGTAGAAGTTGCATAAACTCAGCTTGAGGAGTTCACCTGTAAGCCAAAATATTTCAAATAAAATTACCTGACATGAGGTAAGGTAGTCAAAACCTTGCATTTCTGGCAAAAGAGAAATTTCTTTTTTTCTGGTCTTTTCTCCACTCCTGACATGCACTTTCCATCTTCTCTGTAGTTCTTCAGGCTCCTGTGGAGCTAATTTTTTTCACTATTCTGGAAGAAAATTAAACCAGCAAGAAAAGAATGACAATTTTCCTTGAATTCAGTGAATTGAAGTAGCAAATGATGGACTTTAGTGAAAACCAAGGCTAGTGTGAAGGAGGAGGTCTGGCAACATGACCAGGAGCAGAGCAGGAGGAATAGAGAGACAAGCTGGTGTGTGCTGGGAAAGCCAAAGTGAGTCAGAGAGACACAACGCTGTCTTTCACAGCTGGAGTTTCCCTGTCAGGGCTGCCTCCACTCGTTTTTGTCAAAACCTGTCCAGGCCTGAGTTACTGTATCAGTTTTATTCTTCTCTTGAAATACAGCCAAAGAAGAGGATAGAGCAGCTGTGGTCTGGATTTATCTGGGTAAGTCAACTCTTTAACCAGGCACAGGAATACCTGCTTTCACAACCTTGACAAGTTTTAGAGAATACATAGATTTCCAGGTTACAGTACTGCCAGACAGCAATATAACTTACACTTTTTGTGAAAGATAGTGGCCAATGTCACATGTCAAAGGATTTCAGGTTCTTAGGAAATTCAAGCTTTTTTCCCCCTCCTCTTTTTTCTTTTTTCTTTTTTTTAAAAATTTAAATTTAAATTTAAATTTAGCTGCAGCCACTATTTGGGTCTTGCCCTTTTCTCTATTTATACCTCCCCCGAATTATAGTGTAACTAAATGTAAATCCTGCAGAGTCCATTGCAAGATGACAGAACAGTTCCCAATGTTTAGAAGGCATCCCCTAGCCTAGAACATGGGATTTCATGTTAGCTACTGGCTGAGCAGTTCCTGCACCCTATCTGTTAAATGGCTGTTGGGGGACCCAGCCATTTGTCACCTGTGAGTTTCCTGTGTGAGCAAGGCTGCCTTTAATTCTGAAATATCCAGTTTTATGTGTATAAAGCTCAGCCTAGCATCCCCCACACTTTTAAACCCTGTCCTTGGAGCTGCAGTGAAGATCAGAGCCTTTTGAGTAATGCTTTGTCATTAATTTGAACACCCTAGGTATGATGCAGATCTTCTGCAATCATGATTGCTTTTGCTTGAGAAAAAAGCAGAAGGGGACAAAGAGCAGAAGAAAACTGAATGTGCCTCAATGTAATGCCTAGAGCAGCCCAGGAGGGACCCAGACAGCCCCTTGGAGGATCAGCACAGCCCTCCAGAGTGCTCTAGCTCAGTCTTTTCCCTGCAAAGTGAAATAAAGAGATAATTTCTCCCTCTTCACTGAGGGAAAAAAAAAAAAAAAACCCAAAGAGTTGCCTCTTATCTCTGTAGACACTTGCTGCATCAGCTCAAGATCCCTCAGCTTGAGGCACAAGGGCAAGTTACTGTTTTTTTATAATGATCCGATCTCCTTCAGCGCGGCTCCCGGCTCAGCTTCCACCAGAGCACAGCAGGGCCCTGTTCCCAGGCAGCCCCTGAGCTCGGAACCAGCGCTCGGAACCTGGGCTTCCTCCTCAGCCCCGCTGCGAGTGCTCTGCTGGCCCAACACCTCAGTCAGGGCCTTCCCTCCCTTTGCCAGCCCTGTCTGAGGCTGGCTCTCCGTTTCAGGCCAAGCTGGAGAGCAGGAAACACGCGGCAGGGCTGATGTAGCGGTCCAGGCAGAAACTGCTGTTTGCAGCAGGGTGCTGTCCATAGGCTGCTCTTCACCGTGGCCAAGGTAACAGTAAGTGGAACTAATGTGATTGTACAATATCATTTTGGTGCCAGCTCTGTTTTAAAAGCAAGCCTCAATTCAAATTATATGCAGTTAAAGAGGTTTCTTTATATAAATATGTTTATGCAGCTGACCTACACATTTGTCACCTTTGGTACCTGGAGCCACTCTTTCCTGAGGTACTTTTCTCAAAGACAATTATCATATTTGGAGGACTCCAGGGATAGAAAATGTTATTTATATTAGATCAGGGAGTAATTTGAATTAAGAATAATTGATGCAAAAAAGCAACAGAAAACCTGATTTAAAAATCACTAATAATCCATGTGATCATGTCTACAGGCATTGTGCTTGTTTAGTTTGATATCAGGGAAACTGTATGGCAGGCTGGAAGACAATTTTTGGGTCACTAGCTGTATGATATTTCTAAATGTATGAACTTTGTACAGGACTGTGTTGCCTCAGCCCGATCATCTCCATATCCATTCACCCTCCCAAATGAAGGACGCTAACAAGTACTACTTGCAAAGGATTTGCATATGATTTGTGAAAACTTGCTTCCTGAGGCCTGAGACCACAATCAGAGTTCCCAACTGAAAGGCCTTCTAATAAGCAATAACTTTTGATTATTACTCACAAAGCTATCAGTCCAGTCAAATCTAGGAAATCTGATGAAGCATTAGTTTTTTTGGGTTTTTTTGTATAAAAAATTAGGCAAAATAATATCACTAAAGTGAAAAAGCTCAAAATTCAGGAAAGAATATGTGAAGAATGAAAACAAAGTCTAATAAGGGAGTTCTGATGTAAGCACAGCCAAGGGGAAGGAAAGAGCAAGTTTCAATTCTTCCTTTCAGCTCTGCCAGTTTAACAAAGACCACTTTATCCATGATTGTGGGGACGGGGCTGAGCTTTAGTGGCTGATTTTTTCAACTGAGTCTGAAACTTATGCCAGCAAATGCTTCTTTTTTACAAGAAAAGTGGTTCCCAGTATTATATATGCATATTTGGAAGACTGCCAAACCATTAGATGTCTATGAAGAGATAATAAAATGTCTGTATACATTACCAACTGCAGATCTCTGTCCTTTCTTTAACTTTTGCATTGTTCTTAGGGAAGGGCAGAAGAGTAAGCTGAATTGTTCCCACTGCCATTTAGCCACTTTCTCAGCAAGTGATTTTTCTTGTTAAAACAAACTTGTGCACTCTTGTTTGCAGACAGCTAAACAGCTAAACCTCAGACATGTAGGATGGGGCAAAAATTGAGAGACGGGACAAGAGGGAGAAAGGAAAAGATGGTGTTCATTATATAAAATAAGGGTGAAAAGGAAGATGAAAAATGCAGCTTCAGTTTTAGCAGACTCACTTGTTTGTCTTTAACAAGGGAGAGAGCTTCAGGCTTTTTTTTCTCCCTTCTCAGTAATTTTTATGCACATATAAACAGTTTTTGTGAAAATGCCTAAGTGCACTGTATTCCCACAGGTATCACTGGATCTGTTACATCTTCAGATTTCTGAATAAAGTGATTAATAAATCACTCCACAGAGATAAGGCAGTTACTTCTTAGCAACACAAAAAATATTAAACTGAAAAGTAAATAAGGAAAACAACATATTGTAGAATAGTTTGGGATGGAAGGGGCCTTTAAAAAGTGAGCTAGTCCAACCCCCTCTGCCACAGGCAGGGCTGTCATCAATTCAGTCAGGTTGCTCAGAGCCCTGTCCAGCCTGATCTTGAATATTTCTGGGGATGGGGCATAAACCACCTCTCTGGGCAACCTGTTGCCATGTTTCATCATCTATATTGTGAAACATTTCCTCATACATCTAATCTAAATCAACTCTCTTCTAGTTTAAAACCATCACCCTTTTCCTATTGCAACAGGCCCTGCTAAAATGTTTATCCCCATCTGTCTTATAGACCTCTTTTAACTACTGAAAGACTGCATGATAGAAATAATATGTTATTTTTACTGTTTATTATTTTGGTCAAAATGGAACTGGGATTTCTAGTATATGTGCATTTTTAAGGAAAAACTTTAAATGCTTGACATTACTATAGAGTTTTTCAGTCTGTGTTGGAGTATGAATAGTCAAATAAGTGATCCTGACAAAGTTATTACTTATTTATCATCCCCTGTATTTGTATTTAATTTGTCTTCATATTGATATGGCTACAAACACAATGAAGCATAACAAAAATATGTGAAACAAAAACTGTTCTTGAATTTAGTGACTCATTTCCATTAATTTTGACAATAACATTGCACTGTTTTGACTTGTTTTCACAATTGCTTACATGTTTCTAAAGCTATAATTCAAATTTTTCTAAAGAATAGATTTAACGTGAAAAAATTACCACATGTAGCTGTTAACCCTCCCATAAGGATTTTGTATGATTAAACAACTTTAGCTGAGGAAGAAAGGGATTGGAAGACATGATCAGTATCCTGTGTTGTTAGGCAATTAGATTGCAATTTCTTTCTGTTACTTCATCTCTCTGTTTTTTTTTAATTAACATGGTGGTTCTAAGAATGAGCTGGTACTGTTATTTACCTACCTATACATTTTTCTTTCCTTGAAAATTAGGTCACAATGCTATAGTGAAGTGCTATAGTAAAACTCCAGAAGCAGATTGAAGGAGTACTCAGGCTTACAAAAATTGCTTTTATGAGATATATAGATTAAGTATTAAATAGCAAAATTAAAGAAAAATTATTCCCTCCAGCTCTATTGCGTGGAATGATAGAAAATAGAATTGTTGAGTACATCCAGTTGCTGTGTCTCTCACCAGCCTTCAGTCATCTGAGATAACAAGCTGGAATTTCTGATTAAGTAAAATATGGAAAGTGACCATCCCTAGGTAAAATTTGATTTTTTTTTAAGAATGCTTATTTCTGTATTGCACAAAAAAAAAAAAAAAAGGGAGATCAAGTCTTGTAAGTCACTAATCTGCATGAATGATTACTGAGAAAATTCCTCAGTGAAAAAAATATTGAAAATTAAAAAAAAAAAGCAAATTGGCACCTACAGTTATCGAGTATCAACTTATAATGAGGGAGGTCACTTCAAAAACAGAGAGGGTTTTTTCCCAAGCTTCAGTTCTGTGTTACAACAGGGAAGAAACCAGCAGCAAAAGAGTAAATCATACCCCTAGCAAAAAAAGGGAAAGCTAAAATGTTAGGAGTGCAGTATCAGGGGGAAAACAGCTGTTACCTTAAAGTGTTTGTCCTGCTTGTCTGTTGCCTTGGAAATTTTGTATTTCTTCCTCCTTTCTCCACCATGTGTAAGATATCAGAGAAGGAAAACAGAGACAGCTTCGATCTTTTCATTCACATTCATAGCAGGCAGAGGTAAACATTTTTTTCTGATGATATAAGGCAAATACAGTGTGTACAGTTGGACATGCAGAAAAAATATACTGCCTTTTAGCATGAAAATGTTGCAGATAGGCCATCTGTCAAATATAGGAAACATTCCACATGACACATTATAAGTGTCTTCACAAGCAGATTCACAGACCTCTAAAATGCTTCATTGTGCCTGTTTGAAGATGGCATCCTTGGGTGCTTTCCTCCCCTTTATCTATCCAGACATCAATCCTTGATTTTTCCCATTCTTTCTTTTAAAACATGTCAAAATAGAAATGTGTAATGTATGACTCCATAAATTGCGGCTTCTTCCCCTGATGGCCAAGTTTTGGCTGGGACTCTGTTAATATTCTGCCTAGTAGCTGGTACAGCGCCGTGGTTTGGACCGAGTGACAAAAATGAGAACACACTGATGTTTCAGTTGTTGCTGAGTTGTCCTTACTCTGAGTCAAGGACTTTTTTATTCGCCATGCTCTGCCAGAGAGGCAGTGCTCAAGAGGCTGGGAGGGAGATTGGACAGCTGACCAAACCAGCTAAAGGGATATTGCATTGCTTAGAATGTCCTGCTCAGGGTATAAACTGGGGGGAGCTGGCCAGGAGGCTCTGGCCACTGCTGGGGGACAGGCTGGAGATCAGTCAAAGGGCAATGAGCCCTTTGTGCATCACTTGTCCTTCTTGGGTTTCTTTCTTTCTCTTTGTTGTTCCCCTTTTCATTATTACTATACAATATTATTAATTAATTAATTAATTTATTTATTTATTTCAATTATTAAACTGTTCTTATGTGTAACCATGTGTCTGGTGTTTTTTTCCAATTTTTATCCCCATCCCACCAGTGGGGGGAGGAGGTGTGCAAGCAGCTGCATGAGACTTAGTTGCCAGGTGGAGTTAAATTATGACACTTGATTATAAAAGAATACAAAAGCAAAAATTATTAGCAGAAGATTGAATATAGTGCATATATGTACACGTTTTATGTATTTTAACAGCATATTAATCAGTTATCTTGAATATTCATTCTCCAGGAGTCAAAAATCCCTGTAGATCTAGACCAAAACAGTGCTGCTAACTGACTAAGATTCAGGCAACATGAGTTGCTGAACTGTTTTATTCATGTCAAATACATGGAATCATTGATTTTGTGGGTTTCATTCATCCTTTTTTACTTCCTGAAATGCAGATGTTTTCTATCCCTAAAACCTACAGATAAAATTATTTTCAAATTTTTTCAAAACCCCCTGCATATAAGAAATGAGTAATGTTTTATTCTTCAAGGGCAGCAGAATTGTCCTTGCTTCATACAAGATTTTAGAAATATGAAAATAGGAACATGCAAATTGCTTAAATCTAGACAGAAGGTTGGAAATCAAGCTCTTAAGTTCTTGTAAAATTGGAAGATTGTACTCATTAGGTTCTTGAATTTTGAACTGATTGAAATATTCGGTGGTATGAGAAACAAGTTGGTTTCTGATTGCAGGAATTTTGTCTACAACGGGAGAAAATCCTAAATTAGAGATATATATCACATACATGAAATAGCATCTGAATCAAGCTTCAGTTAGCAACCTAACTGGTCTCTTTCAGGACTTCTAGAAGTATTTATTTTGAAACAGTTTCTTGGACAGATTGATTAGAATCAAGAGTACCACCATAAACTGCCAATTTCTAATATGCTTCCTAGGAGTGTGCAACATTTCTGTATCTGACCAATTAGGGATTCTATTCACAATGATTGGACTTTTCAATCAGTCAGAGGAGCTTCATAAGGCTGCTGTATTTGAATCTTATGGAGATATTTTCAATTGTAAACCACTAGAGAGATCTAAATTTTGCCTGATGTATTCCATCCCAAGAGAATCGGTGCTGTTACATAAACCCACAGATTTGTTTCAGAGTGAATAGAAGAGGTAGGAACCTCAGGCTTTTAGTCAGAAATTCTGTTCCATTTTCATATAAATTTATTTCTTTTGCTGAATATTTGGCGCTAGAGATTTTGGAATTGATTTATGTTACTTTTAATGCAAGCCCTTGGTGCCTGCTTGGGATTATATGTCATTTAATGCCAGTTCCACACTGAAGCATAGTGAAAAAGGATAACAGGTAACACGCACACATTTCTTGAAGATGTAGCTGACACCTTGAAGTTTGCACATTATCATTTAGTTCCTGAAGGGTGAAAGAAGATAGAACTTGCATTCAACGTTCTGTCTAAAGTGTATTCCTACCATGTAATGTATTTGGACATTTTGCTCAATAATCCTTAGAAAGGTTGCAATTCACAACTAAATCCCGGTATCAGTTTTTGAAGATTGAATAGAGGCTATAACAAGGGCTTAGCTTGCTCTACTGGGTGATCTTGCAATTTAAAAATATCCAAGCACAAAGTGAAATACCTACCTTCATGTACTAATAATGTTGGTCTTGATGTGCTCATCTCTAACGTATTTCATTATCTCACAATCATCTTCACTGAAGACCATCTTTCTCTTATTGTTTCCTTTTTTTCACTCATTTTAAACAATGTATGTTGCTATGCAAAAATGTCATGCTTTTCATCTTTCTCTCTGTCTGCTATCCTCTTGTTTTGAATAGGATAATTTTCAACATTTATTTTTGAGTAGAAATATTTGAATTTTGAACCTTTACATTGCTCTGTCTTGGTGACTAGTTCTTGGGTCTTTGTTGTTTATCAGTACAATTTATGAGAATGATAAGTAAATACTAACAGCTTTCAGCAGTGGCTTTTTGATGGTAGAACCTCTGTGTAAAAGACAACATTTAGTAAATATTTGTTCCCAATTAAAAAAAAAAAAAAAAGAAGTCCTCTCTGTTCTTTCTGTCAGAGAAAATATTATGGTTGAAACCCCAAAGTTGTACTCTTCCTCTGCAGTAGTTTAGAGAAGGACCGAGTTTAGTTTAGATCCATGGACAAATAGACTCAGACAACACTGTGGCTCATCAGCAGCCCCACTCTTCTTTCTCCCTCATGCAATATTGCTCTTTAATTCAGTAAACAGCTGAGTCTGACGGCTTTCTATTGCTGTCTTATTCTTCAAACACAAAAATCTATGTGTGCACATTACCCAGGATTAGAAAACCATCCTTTCAATGCTAATGCAAGCAAGTGCAGTCTGCTTTACGGGTACCTTACAGTTTCAGAAGAAACTGGGTCTGCCCTTACAGTGGTCATGTCTCAATTCATTTTTTAAGTAAAAGCACAAAAATAATTTTATAACACGTGTCAGGTGTTTATATCAAACCTCACGTGTTTATGTCAAGTAATAGCTACAGTTTTAATCACGTGTGTGCCACTGCACTTTTCATTTAATCCAAACAATTTTTAGTGTAATTTAAAACTAACTTCCGTTGGATTAAAATTTTATTTTTTCTGACAAGAATTGCACTCTTCATGCAGATCTCTGCTCCTGTTTTTGAGCATGAGAGCATTTTTTGGTCAAATCACCAATCTGGAGATAGAAATATATCCTGCATTTATTCCTTTGCACACTGCAGAAGAAAGACAAAAGCAAATTGTTCCTGGAAGCTGTAGTTTCAGGAAACAGAGGTTTTTGGAAAGTTACATATTTATTATGGTGTGTCAGCTGGCCAGAGGGTCTGTTAGTCATGTTCGTTTTTGTGGTCTGATCCTGCTGTCACAAAAAAAGTACAGAAAAGCTTGTATTGATTGAGAAGGAGTTAACTTGCTGCTATAATGACACTGCTGACTAAATGGCTGTGGTTAAATTATCAGGAGTAATTGGAAAGAATGAAGGAGGGAAAAAAACATGGAAAAACAAGATCCGATGAGAGCTCTCCTACAAAATGCATCTGCCATTTGTAAAAGTTACCCTCAATGCCAGAGCTCTCAGAGGTACATTGATTTCCTTGTGAATTTCAATAGTTTCTAATCACAAAGAAATTACTCAGCTTGCCTCTGTGACTAACATAAATATGTGGGAATAAGATTAAAGCACTACATATACTGATAAAATTCAGTCAAATTTTTAAATTGCCCTTGGGCCAGTAAACTAATAAGATATAGTGACCCACTTAAGCAGCTTGTATGAGAAAAAATCCTGCATAAAGTCAGCAAAACCCCATTTCTTTGCTGAGATGGTAGTTGTGGTGTGCTAAGCCTGCTTTTTTTTCAGCAGCACTGTCTTCTTTAAATGCATGGTTTGGCAGTATATTGCACAGAAGCTATGGAGTTAAACCACCTAATTTACCAGCTGTGAAAATGTTTCACTGAAAGATTTGACTGTATTTGGACAGTTTATATTTAAGTGCTGAACAAATGATATATTTTTTTTTAAAGTATGATTGCCTATGTGCCTCAATATACTTCAAAATGAAAGAAAAAGAGATTAGGATCTTTCTTTCTTTAGGATAAATGAAATATATGGTTTGTGCAAATACCAAAGACAAATGAATTTTCATGTAAAATCCAATTTTTTTTTCCCAATACTTACTACTTTGTGGTACCAGGGAAACTATAGTCATGGAACTGTCATGCATATCATTAATACATACTGCAAAAATCCACGATGAGCTGGATTTATGGGCAGAAAATGGTTATAGCTGTGAAAATAATCAGTGTTACAGTATGATAATTTGAGACAAAATGGAAAAAAATAAGTGTTGCATAGATTAAAAAGCCCCAGAACATGACTCTCAGGTGAAACAAACCATTCTTTCCCCCTTCTATAGCCAAAGCTTATAGGAAGACTGGGATTAATTGTGAAGGTATTTTTTTCTGAATGCCAATGCAGCTAAATGCTGTAGCACAGGACTACAAACAGATGTTAAATCCATTTAAGGGTATGCAGCAAATGTGATTGCTGAAGGCCTGAACTTTGCATTGATTTCATAGAGATGATAGGTAGAAGCCCAAAGAGCACATGCCAGCCAGTGAGGAGTTGCAGCACCTATTAGAAAGACCTCTGTCTTTGCAGTGGGCAAATGCGTGACAGTGGAATGACAGATGAGCACTGTGGGTTGTATCTGTAGGGCAGATCAAATGGTCCCTCGGTGAATTTAAGAGGGTGACAATTATCTAGGATCTTGCCTTTTGAGGAGCATTTGGAAAAGGAAGAGGGGAGATCTCCATAAGTGATTTAGGTGCCTAAAGTAAGCACTGTACTATCTCAGCTTGCCAATAAGAAAGCATCTCTCGTCTATTCATTCAGTAAAAATCATGGGGAAAAAAATGTCCACAAAGGCCTTCTAAATGCAGTAGTGTTTTCCAGATGCTAAATTAAAAGCTGAGATAACCCAAGAACTGCACAAGGAGTTTAAAGGCATGTGAAATACATGAACTTCTTTAAAGTTCATTAGAGTAATAACAAATGAGATAAGCTGCTGGTGTTTATAGAACGCACATATCCTCTCAAAAGTTATCTCTTGTTCTGCAGTATATGATTTGGCAACCCCTTCTTTAAACAATGTTTTAAGGGTTATATCGTTTACTTGGCACATACAGAATGAAGCACGCAAATTCCATTAACAAAAATAGAAGCTGTGTGTTTAATTTCTCATTAACAGTTCTGGTTAGTGTACACTCTTTAGTGCTAAGGCATGGGTTTAGTGTAGCCTCCTCTTTCTTTAATTACAAAATGCTCTCCAAACCTATAAAACCTTTACACCTATTAAGTCATGTACTTTTAAAAATAATTCACCCATAGATTATGTAATTTAGAATTTTTTTTCCTTGGTTTGCATTAAATTATAGCTTTAGGTACTGCAAATGGATAATGTAAAGACTGATTTAGAAGGTGGCTGTGTACCAAAGCTTTGCTTACCTTTCTTTAGCACCAATTAATTTTTTATAATCTGTTTTCTTCTAAAATTTTTCTAAATGTTTTTATATCATTTAAAATTCGGTTTCATATGACACAAAGACTAACATCTTTGAAGTGCAATTGTAAACTGCAGTGTGTACAGAGAGGTATACATGTATGATATCTATATCCCCTTGCCTTCAGCTATGTGTTTGAAATATACTTATCCCATTTGGAAGAGGAAGGAGTACTTACAGATCTAATACAGTCTCACTTAGTCACCTATTATTTATGAGATTGCTTTAGGCAAGTGTTTTCAGACATTCCTACCTAGAGCTAGTCATATTTTTTTACGTAGGCAATTTGACAGCAACCTTGCTTAGATAAGTGACTGCAGTCTTCATTGCTTGTGTTGCTTTAGATGCAGGGGAAAGTAATAATCGTTTTGTCAAAAAACTTCACACGTGGACTTTAGCCTTCTGTGTTCCATAAGGCCATTTATATGTTTAAATATATCTGAAAACTTCACTTTGCTTGTTAAATGAATTCCACAGATTATTAAAATAATTTGAAATTGTAACTCCTATTTCATAATACTGACCTACCTTTTTACAGCTTACACTATTAATATAGATGTGTGAAAGAGTGATGATTATGAAATGGAGAACATCCAACTAAAAGTTAACCAGTCAATAAAAATAAAAATGATGATACTGAGCTTTCCTAGGAGAAGGGGTACATAGCACTGAATGCCTTATTTTTATAACATCCAACAACGTCTCTTCAGATAAAAGGGCAAGAAAGGAATTAATGTGTCAAAAAACTATGTTTTGCAGCCCATAAAGCAACAAAGCATTTCTTCATGGGTCAACCTTAGCCTATATTGTAGATAAAATTGCATTGACCTTTTATCTGTATTGACAAAGATTTCATTCAACAGAACTGATTTCTAACTTTTGTACTTGAAAAAGTTGTATACTTCGACACCTTGGCAATCAGACCTTTTCAGCCCAGACAAAATACACAGGCAACTGGGGGAAGATGTTAGAAGCTCTCTTTGAAGATCAACAAAGAAAGGCACTTTAGAGAATACTGACAGGCTTCTAAGATTTTTACACTGCTGTAGTTTTAGTCCAATTGTTCTTTTCAACACTTTTTTTTTCTTTTTTTAAAAATGGTCATAAATAAAATAGGTTTATCAAGGTTTGTGTACAACTTTGAAGTTGATCTGATTTTCTTTTTAGGGTCTGTATGGAAATGACTAAACATTAGTGTTTCTTATTCCTTAGATTTCTTTCTCAGGTTTTCAAATATTCTAAATGTATCAAAAGCATAATTAAATTGTGAATCAGAGAACAGCCAGACACTATCATCCATCAACTTGTCAGTAGATGCCAAGGAGAAGCATAATCTATTTTATGTGCTGCTAGCTTGTCTCTTGTCAGTCCAGTGCCTACATGCCCTATATTAATGAGTCAGATAAAGCCCTTGCTTTTATGACACCACATAAGCCTTTCTATGTACTTTAAAAATATATTTTAATAGTACGTGGATTGTTCGGCTTCCAAACAGTGTTTAGTAAATGTCATCCTATGTACTGGATTAATACCCAGGAAGCTCTATTTCTATTTCTATTTCTGCCTTCATCTCTAATTCACATGGGTACTTTAGATATAGAACCAAACCACTGAATATTTCAGCTTCCCATCTTTAAAAAATGAGAATAATTTTGGAAAACATTTGCTACAGTAATTTAGTGTCTGTGGATTGGATCTGCCATAGAAGTGCCAGATATTAAGCACAGTTTCACCTCATGAAAATGAGACTGGGGCAAGCCCTTACAAAGAATATTGTTTTAAGTAAAGTGCTGCAATGTGGACTTCTGAAATGTAGAAATGTTTTTGGTCGCTTAGGGGGAGTTTTTTGCTTAGTCTTTCCTATCTCAGTCAAACAATAGTTGCGACTGAGTTGCTGAAAATCTAGCAGTAAAATCAAAGCAGTTCTCCCGATTCCCTTGTTTAAAATGTTGACAAATTCATTTGTAAAAGAAGAATTTTTTTAAAATTATACTAGTATTAATTAGCTCAAATGATTGTCATAATTCTGACGTTTTTCTGGGCTTAAATAATTTAATACTTATGTCTCTAGTTACCGGTTGATGAAGAATACTCTGGGATGAAACTTAACTTGATATATGCAATGGCAAATTGTATTAAAAACCATTTTATTAAGCTAAGACTTTAAAAAAGTCAGATCCTCAGTGTAAGAATATTATGTAAATCAGGTCAATTTTTTCCAAGCAGTGAAAAATAATGTCAGAAAATACATATTTTAGCATAAATTAGTTAGTGAAAAGTTCAGTTCTTTTATAGTAGTGTGCCTGAAGCATTTGAATATGGGCATTTTGTCTGGTCATCATTAACACATGCCATAGGAGATTTCACTTCCTCACAGACCTTATTTTCAAGACTTTTGCCATTCAACAAGGGGTTTTTTTAGTAACACAACTTTCTTCCATTGTTCTCTGTCAATATTCATGCATTTTCTTGCAACTTATATCAACCAAGTGTATTGGCAATTACATTTTAAAGTGGTTTTAAATTGTTTAGAAATTTTAAAGTTTGTTATAAAAGCACTGTAAGTCTTTCTCGAGGAAGAGGAGGAGATGAATGAAGAAAAGGATCACTGAAGAATTGCAGAGAAAATATCTGTCCTTTCTATTGTTTCCTACAGAAAATAGTCTTAGTCATATTCCAAATTCTTTCTTTCTTAAGAGATATGAAATTAAAAATGACATTTTTTGTTTTCTATACATAAGTGGACAAAACTTACAAAAGTCTTGAAATTCTAAACTGCATGCATACTTGTATCTGGGAAGGTTTTTTTTATTTACAGCTGAAGAATTCAATTGACAATTTTAGCCTACTAGTAAACTTTAAAAATAAAGCTTTGGGGTAAAAAAAATCCTTAAATTCTAAAAAGTTTTGTACATAAGGAAAAAAAAATCCTCCCAAACCAAAAAACAATTAACAGATTGACATCATATATGCATAATATGAGGGCTGGAATAGACCATACAAAGTCATCTAGTCTACTTCTGTACTCCAGGCTGCATAGCGTCTGCTATGACACTTATTCTTGACAGGCGTTTCCTGAACTTGTCATTTATGACAACACCATCACCACCACAATCCCTTTTTAAGTGTTCATGGGCAATATATTGCAATACTACACAACTCCTGTCATCGGCAAGGTTTTACTAGTTTTTGGTTGAATCCTTACTGCCACTCAATTTCTTATTATTGTGGCTGTTCCTTCTTCTATCAGCTATGGACATACAAAAAATATTTCCTTATTTTTGGCAAGAGTTTTTTACATCTGTGAGCATTACTATCCTATCTTCCTCTTTCTGCAGCTGAGCAAATTCAGTTGTGTCAGACTTGGTTAGCAGATAAGACATTTGGTCTGATTATTCTTATTATCATCTTTTAGCTGGTACCTGTCTCTTTCTTGAATTGCCGTGCCTAAAACTGTCCTACATTTGAAGTCTTTCCCATCTTGAGACTAACAAAATGAATTCATGTGGTGTGCAAGATGCAGTCAGGTCTAACCAACCTGGTATGGTGTATGCATTCTTCACAGAAGTGTGATACATTTTACCCAGCAGAAGACTTAGCAATTTCTTTTACTGTCTTGTAGTGACGTTGATTTTTTTGCATGTACATCATTTTTCATTTCTCTCTTTTGAATGCATTCCTCTCTTTTTAAAAATTCCTCCAGCTTTCAATGTACTCTTGAGGTTAATCCTGTCTTCCAGTGCAGCTGGAATATCTGTGCACCTGGTTTCCACCTTCTGTTTTAATAAGAACTTTAAATTTTCCATCATAAATTTTGTCAATGAAAATATTTTTAAAAGTAGACCTAAATTGACACCAAAGCATGTCAGCAAGCCTATGATATATCCTTCCACATCCATAACAGACCACTGATACTTAGTGAATATGGTTATCTTGTCATCTTTACATCCACCCATACAGCTACCTTATTGTCTCTTTCCTATTAAACTTTCATTTATTCATATTCTATATACACCTTTTTTTTATGAGCATCTGTTACTTCATTAAATCATTACCTTAATTATTTTGCATTTGCATGCCAGCACCTGAAGAATCAGATTAATCACTGCTGTCTTCTTGACAAAGTCTCTGATTATGTCCCACTCTTTCTCGTTTCTGGGTCCATTTCCTAAAAAATGTACCTTTTACTTTAAAGACTGAGGGGACAATATAGCATGTTATAAGGGCAATGTGGAACTGGAAGATCACTGTCACAGAAAAGCTGTTTGGAAGGGACCTTCAAAGATTGCCTTGTGCATCTGCTCCGAGCAGGAACATCCCTGCACTAGGTCAGATGACTTTCAGCTTTATTGACCCACGTCTTGGAAACCACCAGAGGTGAAGGTTCCACAGCCTTTCTGAGCTGTCTATTCCACGTGTTTCTGTGTAAATGTGTGTTTATGGGGCTGTGTGTTATCTCCTAATGTCTAACCTGAGACTCCTAGGCATCAATTTTTTAGCATTTTCCGCCTAAATGCACCAAAATGAGTTTGGCTTCAGCAGCCTCCTTACTGTGTTTTGGAAAGTCATAGGTGACTATCTCTGGAAGTACTGGCATTTTTCCTAGCAGGAATGGTACACTGATATAAAAACAATTGCATTTCTATATGCTACAACAGAATTGTATCATAAAACCACCTATATCCACATTTTATTGTTTAGGTGTCACTCCCATTATATAAACCCAAAATATTTGACAAACTGAACAATATTTCTGTTTCTTCCTGGACAAAGAGATAATTAAAAGCTAGGCTGAAAAATCATAATGTGAAAAAAAAATTGACTGTGAAGAATCTCTACCCTTCATGGAAAAATTATGCTTAAATTTTTGATGTTTTATTAAAAAGTTACAAAGATTGTGTCTTTATTTAAAATTTAATTCCCTTTCAGGTCTCACAGTATATTTTTAAAGTAAAAGCAGACTAAAAGTAATTTCATAAACATATATAAGATTCTACCAATGTATCTGTGGCTAAGTCATAAAAAGACAGAAGTAAAAATAATGCAGTATTTAGATGTCTGAAATTCAAATTTCTGCAATTGTGATAAAAACGTCATAAAATACATTATGATAAATAGCACAGTGGATTTTACTTGGCTATAGTAGTAAAGTTTAAAAGTGTATATCTGCAAGCTAAAAATTAAAATCTAAAAATAAAACCAGTAGGGTATTAATATTTATACTGAACTTAGTGGCAGAAAAAATGCCCTGAGCAAATTTCCTGCTTAAACATTGATGTAGTAAAATACCTTCAAGGTAGGATCTCAGACAGTACTTTGAATCCGTACTTAATGATATTAAATGTAAAAGAGTAAATTATGTACAAACCTGTAAAAAGATAAAAAATGCTGAAGTGTATTGTAGCTCTCTGTGTGATGTAAATCAGAGGAGCTGTAGACATAATTCAGTGTAAAAAGAGTGAAGAAAAATCAGAACAATTTTTTAAAGTTAGATGATAAATATTTTTGTTAGATTTTGCAGAAATTTTACTCTTACTTAGTTTTTCAACTATACTATGTAAAATAAAATACTATTTCAAATTTCCACTTACTTTCATGTTTCTCTGAATGCTTTATATGCTGCCTACACATGAGAGGACCACTTCACTTACTTTAAGGGTAAGCTGATGGTGAAGCAAAATATTTTTCAAGAATACACAGCTATTCCATACCATGTGGCGTGTAAAATATTTATATTATATTGGGAGAAAGAAGCTGATGATGGCTAGTTTAACTTTGGAAAGCTGCTACAGGATCTTTGCACACATAAAAGTAATGTATAGCAAATGAAAAACCATTGTGAAAAATTACAGAAATGAGCAGAAATTTGGTCATGGTAGATGGAGCTGCATGAATGAAGCATGAGTTCTAATGTCTGATGATAGAGTTTAGTTGAAGAGAAATTAGTAATAAATCACACCTTCTTGGAGTGAGAGTAATTAATCATTGTAATGGTTTATTGAATGAAGTAGTAAATTCATTACTTGGAGTCTTTACCAATAACACAATTTATTTCTAAAAATATCCTCCAAGATGCTGAGCTTGATAGTATTTAATTATGTGGTAGAGTATTTCCCAGCCAATGCAAAATTTTTGAACTAGAAATGTGTTGTGTAAAAGGTAAGTCTAAATTATTCTAGGGGATTTCAAATTTCATTTCAGTTGTTGTGAATGGTTTCATCTGATATTAAGATAATGGTAAAAAGCTGGAGAGTCAGGGGATTGGTGGTTATCACTTATTTGAATCTTTTATTGGAATTACTTATGAACACTCAAATATTTTAGTGTTTTATATGTTGCGTGATTTATGTACAGTGTTTTTCCATGATGATTATATTCATTGCTTACATTCTTATGAATATTTGTCCAGACAGTAAGTCATCTAACTGGTGTACCTCCAGTTTCTATGTCCATATATTCTTTGCCCTTTTCTTGTGTTTCAGATCAATGATATCTCTGTCTTCCTGGCATAACTAAAATTTGTGCTTGCTTTGGAGTATGACTCAATTCTTTCATGCCCTGTGAATTAGGTAAATGTTTTTATGATTGTATTGGGTCATGGATAACACTTTTGCACTCCATGAAGGATTCTGGCAACTTTCTATATGATTTAGAAAGAAAATTTGAGATATTGATATTTTACCATATTTCATCCCAGATTTTTTTTTCAGTTTAGAGCTGTGAGAAATACTGCTACTTTTCTGTCATGGAAGTTCACATACACATTCACAGAGAGGCTGCTCATTTGCTTTGTCATACAAATGCAAAATTTTATATTTTAACTCTGACAGATGTACAAGAGCCCTTACTTCCTCAAGCTTGCAGCCTGAACAGTTTAAGCCAAGCACACAGAGTGCAACAACAGATCCTATCAACCACTTGGTTGAAGCAGAGTTCTGCATGATCCGTCCTTGTGGGGATCCAAAAATATTTCATGGTAGAGTTGCTTTGAGTTGCTTTTTCACATTAAGAATCTTGTTACATAGTCTTGCTAGTCTTCTTTCCTCCTGTTATTATTTTGTTCTTCCGTTCTTTTTATTATCTGCTGCTACAGGCTTTTTTTTTTTTTTT
>VYXF01005594.1:162918-195308 GCA_013397295.1 Polioptila caerulea
TTTTTTTTGGTCCAGATTTCTCCTCTGCACTGTACCCTCTCTTCAAATAAGATAAAGCTGTAGAGCCCTAAAAAATAGCACTTTAAAGTCACCTGAGATTTTCTCAGACCCTAGTGGCCATTCAAACACAAAATAGTGCTGAGAGCCCCTGTCAGATGTGATCCTGGCTTTGTGATGAAGCAAACAATTCTAATTTCCCTTTGACACCTCTGGGTCAGAAGGCCCTGGTCACACAATGTCAGCAAATGGCTCAGAAAGTCCTCTGTAGCAGAAAGAATTTTTCTATCTGATCCATTGACAATCAATCAGGAGTCAAGGGACTCAGCTCGATTTCCCACATCTGCTAATGCAGGCTACTTCATTATCCAAATTAATCTTGTTCTATAGCACAGGACAGATGTAGATACGTGGATGGATCTTACTAAGGGAGAATATCAATCTCTTGCAGGAAGGTGCCCATTAGCCTCAGCAAAAGCCATACATTAACTGGGCTAAATAAGCCATGTTCTTTGCCTTATCTTCCCACACACTGCTTTCCTACCAACCTTAAGTTATTGGTATTCTCCACTAAAGTAATGCAGATTTTCTTCCCTTTACAAGGTTCCATATGAGGTACCTGTCATGAGCTTGTAGTTATAATCTCTATCCTGAAGTGTCAGAAAGTACTGGTTAACTTGTTGTCCCAATAGCAAGTGTGTTTTCAGGCAGCATCTTCCTCCAGAGGTCCCAGCACCTCCCTTTTTGGGTTGCTGGTACTTGGTGCTTGTTAGTCTTCCCACTGATGCCGTTCTTTCTGGTTGTAGTTACTGTTGCCAAAAAGATGACAGAAATACCAATCCTGTGCCTGAACCTTGCTGAAAACAGTTCTCTAAAGACCGGAAATTCTTTAAAAATCATCCAAAATTTTTCATGAGGGGGATTTTGGGATTCTACATTAAGCAAGATGTCAACATACCTGGTTTTTTTCATTAAACTTCTTCAGCTAAGATGGTTGTTCACATTCTCAAAGTAAAGTGATTCTTGATGTCAATATAACATTTATAGACCAAGTATGGACTGCAGTCTGTAATGAAATGTATAGAGTAAGAAAATAATTTTGTTATGTCTTTATATTTCTATCTATGGCTTTCCTAAAAATGTTTTGAAGACTGGTATTTGTCTAGCAGATACTCAGAGCTCTCTCAACCTTGGGTTATGTTTGTCTGTGGTATACAGAGCTGATGCAGCACTTGATAAATTGATCCTGTAGTTGTGACTTACGTAAAGAATGAGAAGAAAGGAGTAATTATGGAGTAAGAAACTTCATAGTTACTGAACATATGGGAAATACTGGGAATTTCAAAGATCTGTGAGGTGCTGGTGGCCAAAACACAGAAAAGGCATCGTATTCACCTGCTACACTGTAAGATACATTGTTCATGTGTTGATTATTTTTCGTGATCTTCCTCCCATTCTTTTATAGTTCTGGTTAGAATTTCTCTCTTACATCCTGCATTTGAGAGGAAACTGCAGTGCTAGTGGCCATACTTTTCTTCAAGTGCCTGTGTGCCTCCAGAGAGAGCCATAAGGGCTGGGACAAATCCACCTGTCAATCACACATCCCAATGACCTCTAGTAACTGGTCAGTAATCTTGCTTTAGATAACATCAGTCTACAGTTTATCTTTTCCAATGTATTTGTAAATGTTGAGTAGAAAATTCATAATGTGCTCTGAATTTTGAAAAAAGATTGACATTATTCTACATGTATACTATGCACCTGAACTCTTCAGACAGCTTCCAAACAACAATGTGTTAAATCCTGTTGTAATATAAAAATTTTAAATGTTAAGGCTGGATTCTGCAATTCTATCTAATATGTCTTCAGCAAGCAATCAGATGGTCATTGTAGGATTTTAGGACCTGGCCTACACTTATAAAACATCTCTATCGAGCAATGATACTGTTAAGAGTTATTAGAAAATATTGCTCAGGATATTAATATCTAATTATACTAAACTGATTTGTAATTAACTCCACGGGAGCACAAGAATAATGCTTGCAGAATTAATTAGGACAACATTAAATAGAAGACATTTTTCTTTTCTATTTGTTTGGTTTAAGAAATCAATGTTTTGGAAGGTTTCACTGTTTTTATGTCTTCTTGAGCTTCACAGGCATGCAGGTTCCTATGTAAAACATTATTTTCTTCTTCTTTTAACCTACTCATTTTTCTTATGCTCCAATTTGGAACCAAACAAGTATAAGGATTGCAAGCCAGGATTTATTCTTCACCTTAATTAAAGATTCTCCTAGTCCCTCAATAAATGTCCCTTAATTTGTCCTATGTAAGATAATGACCATTTAGGACCTTGGCAAGCCTAAAGGGTTTTTTGAGCTGTTCTTTTGGGCTACTTAGCTTGATATAAATGCAGTTAGGCATGACCTCATTTACCTCTCATGGAAATAGATAATAGTGGCAAGATGTCAGTCCTTTATTTAGCTGTTTTAATGCCAAGTTTTTCTTTTTTTTTCCTCTTCACTGCTGACCTTCAGGATATGCTGCAAAGCCCTACCTGTTTGCCAAGTTTTCCACAAGGGTTGAAGAAAGAACGTTTAAGAAAGGAGTGGGAAGGATCTTCATTCCTGTGGATTAGGGAAAGGCTTAATTGGTGTCGTCTCACCTCCTTAGCTGCAGCTGGAGGGATCACAGCAGACAGAAGAGGATAGACATTTAAGAGGCACTTCAAGACACCATTATGTTTTTTAAGTCCCTTATTAGCTTAAATAGTTTTTCTCAGGCCCCATGAATTTCAAGGGATGTGCACAGATGCCCTTGTCTTCCAGGACCACCAATAAATTCTCACTTTAGGGTTGTTTAGCTGCAGCTGTACAGAGAAAGTAGCTGTAGAACGTCCCAAGGTTTTTGCCCTATGATGAATTTACATACACTTCATTTTGTAAAATGTGTTTTAACACCTGTTCATCAACTGAAGTAATTTCAATCCAGTCTGCTCTATAAAAATTACTTTTCTGTATTACTGTTCTGCACAAAAGCCTAATCTTCACAGGTCTTCACTGGAATAAGTTGTTCTTCAAGTACAGAGTTAGGTGTAATCCTCACATGAAAGATTTCCTTCTCAAATAAACAACATTTGTATTTAAATGTGAAGCACACTTCTGATATCTAAACATGAATCCTCTCCATGTTTCTTTGCTATTTGGCAGCAGACTTTGTTCACACTTCTGTGTTCAAGAGGTGCACAGATGAGATGTTTTCTTCGTCTCTGCTTTCTCTGATAGGAAAGAGAGGCTCCAAAGCTTTGCACTGAGATACAGCTGCCTCAAGCTAATTTTGGCTGCTTAGAAACACTTTGTCCATTTTTTTCTAAAAGTCCCTGAGATTTAAACCTACTATCTCCAGAGTCCCAGGCTGCTTGGCTCACATATTTCTGTAGAAGAGGTAGCCGTTAAATCTAGTTTTAATGCAAATTGCTTGGCAAGAAGGAAGCCCAGAAAAAGTGGAGTAGACCAGATAAAGTGTGATTGTTGTGTCATGTCTTTTCATGAGCTTTTGAACATGTTTCTAGCCTGCTGGCTTCAGCTCTTCTTATGGGGAACTTCATCCTTGGTACTTTACGGAAACTGTTTCTAATGTACAACCATATTTCCCTTCTTCTTAAAGGTACTTTCATTTCCAAGCTGATCACACCCCAGTTAGAAAATCACACAAACTGTCTCAAACAGAATGGTAGTAGCAGGTAGCAATGTTTGCTTTTGGCAACTTTTAGCAGAACTTGCACCACAGACTTCAAAGTGCACCTCAAAAGACAGGTAGTAGAATTTGCCATTCACAGGTGTCAGATGTTCTGAAGAGGTGGGGTATGAACTATCCATAGTAGCCTGCAGCTGGGAGCTCTCAGGTTTACTAATACAGCTTGCTGGCTACATGAGCTACAACAGCATGAAACCAGCTAATGTAATATATTTGTATGCTCCCCAAAGCTAAAGTTTTTAGATGCTAGATATAACACCTAAAAAGAATAATTGCTTTCCATAATTGAATCCTCATTTAGTCCACCATTAGTAAAATCACTGCTTGCATGACATTACATTGCATGACCTATTAACGAGGTAAGGAGTGTGACAGAGGTAAGTGTGCACAGATATGAATTGGTGTACATTCCACACACATCCCAGTGTGAGAATACATACACATAGATGAAGGTTCTCTCTGTGTAGGAAAGTGGAAGGTGGGAGCACAGGAGATACAGAAAAAGCCCTTCTCTGGCCCAGGAACCCCCCACTGTGCTGCCCATCTGCAGTACTTGACTACTGCATCACCTCCAGAGAGCATATCTGCTCTAGATTGGAGATGAGCACCTGGTCCAGGGAGAGGCCACAAAGATAACGTGGGGCCTGAAGCACCTCTCCTATGAGGGAAGGCTGAGACATCTGGAACTGTTCAGTCTGAGGATAAGGCGGCTCAGGGAGCACCTTACCAATTTATAAATATACCTAAAGGGAAGATGCAAAGAAGACAGAGCCAGGATTTTTCAGTGGTGACTTGTGGTAGGACCAGAGGCAATGGGTACAAACTGAAACAGAAGGTCCCCTGTTAAAATTGGGTACCACTGTTTCCCTGGGAGGGTGGCTGAGCCCTGGCACACATTGTCCAAAGAGGCTGTGGATTCTCCATCCTTGTGGGCCACCTGGAGATGGTTCTGGGCATCTGTTTGATCTGTGAGGTTGGACCACGTTGACCTCCAGGGGTCCTTTACAACCTAAATCGTGTGATTTCTGTCACCTGGAGGAAAGCTAAATTTTAGCAGAGTAATTGTTAAATGGAGGGTTGACTCTTCAGGTAACATCTTTGGAGTTGAGTGCAACCATTCATGTCTGTCCTTTACACAGTTTTTATATTTTATGTTTGTATATATTTTATTAATGTTTGTATATAACGTATCAGAACCCTGGTGGTGGTGGTCCCAGCTCTGGGGTTGCATTATCTGAGATAATTTTGAACAGTTCTAGTTCTCCAAGTGGTCTCACTTCTGAACAGAGCATAATAATTTAGAACAGACATTGTATCACATTGGGAAGACCTCTTTTGGTACTTAGGTTATCAAGCTGAATGTTGTTTCAAAGATTTTGCACTGCTCTTAGTGGTGCTGGCATGAGGTGTGTTTGGCCACTAATTCCTTTTTTTCTGGCTGGTATACTGTATGATATGCCCTTTCGTTCTTCTGAATTGCGTTCATCTTTTGTCCTTGCCAGAGTTTGTCACTTCTCTAAGATAGCTGTTGTGTTCCTTGGAATTATTTTACCCTGCAAATCTAAAAATAGTTTGAAAATGTTTGGAGGAGATTTGAGACCTGCAATGAGTAGCAAATTGCAGCATAGATGCTCAATGGCCTATTTCCAGTTTAAAATGCTATTGCACAGTTGCATAACTGAAGCAGAGAACTCAATTCTCTTGTCCAATTGTTTCCTCTGAGGCCTATGCTGATACACTTGTACAGGTAAAAAAATCTAAAAATTTTTAATATCCTAGTAATTTTAATTAGTAATTAAATTAGTAATTTTTAACCAAAGGAAAAAAAATGGATTATGGTAAGAATTTTGAAATAAAGTTGTAATTGAATTCTAAGTGTTATTTTTCAGGTTTCAGTCAAAGGTTTTTTCAGGTTTTCAGGTTGCAGCTGTGAAGTTTGACAATTTTTTTGGTCATCTTATGGTAGCCAGATTACAGTGTGGTAGCTGAATTAAGCAGCTATAATTCATGGAAAGTAGCATCACATCTGAGTGAAATGGGACTGACATACCACCCTGTAGTTACATGGAAGGATAAAGTGTAAGCAAAATATTTGGAATATGTATAAGCCAGTTTTTCAATTAATAAAAAAATGTGGTTTTGCTCTCTGATAATTACCTCAATTTGAAAAAAATATAAATCTTTTAACCTCTGACAAAAGTCCTTTGCTGTTTTTCTTTCTTTTTTAGTCCCTTTATTCTATATGATTTTGTCACTTTCATATATTTTTCGAATTACTCTGTTTTCATTAAATGTTTCCACATCTTCAGCTAGGTCCTTTGTGGCTCCTCTTCCTCTATTCCCACTGCCTCTTGCCTTCCACTGTTACTGCTGAAACCCATGCTTTGCAGACAGCAGTCTGCATTGTTAAGGCTCTCTGTAGCACTCATCCTCAATCTTTTTTTAATGAAACAACTTCTTCCAAAATGTTTTTTTTAAAACCAAGATTCAAGTCATACTGGTGAAAGTGAAGCCAAGGGACATGGGGTCAAGAAAAGGGCCAACAGAGTTTTAAGTTATTTTCTGCAGTGTTAAGAGGAGGGTTGGTGCTTTAAAGAAGAGTATGTAATCACAGACATTCGCTTGTGGCTGCTGGAGGTATGAAAATTAAAACTGAGGTTGACAGGAAAAGGGAAGTATGATGCTGCCTGCAGTGTGCAAGTGGAAGTATTTTTCTTCACAGAAGTTGGAGATACCGCTCTAAAAGCTTATCTGATGATGGCTACTGTCAGCTGCAAACTATCAATTTACAGGGACCTCTTATCTGGTCTAAGGCAATTCTTAACATTCAGGTTTCTGAGCACTTTGTTCTCTGTGTTGCCATTTCTTCATGAATTATCTGATTATGGAATTCAAAAAGTGATGAGACTGGGGAGGGAGAGAAGGGTAAAGGCTGAATCCAAAAGGAGTAAATCGTGTATCATATACTATAAATCTGGTCAGATTTATTGAAGGCCCAGTCAGCAAAGTCAATGACAAATTCTGAAAGTTTTCATTTCATGTGTTTTTAATCTTTAAATTCCATTGCTAATTTGTACTAGAATTCCTGCTCTCCAAGGATGTGACCATTTCTCCAAACCTTTCATGGATTCCTTATTTCAAATTTTTGATTCATTAAGTGATTTTCAAAATTTTTAAATTGATAGCTGTTTATTTATCTTAGCCTGATCTGCCAGAAAATTGTGAGTTTCTTCTGCTTCCTAACCTTTTTCTCATGGTCCTCCTGAAGCTCACATGGTAGCAGTACCCTCAGGATCCTTAATGAAACTGCAGCAACTTAGCTCTAACTCAGGAAAAAAACCTATTTTGATTGTTTGCCTAATTTGTACCTTAAAATAACAACACACTTTTATATCTGGCGAGATTTTCTCAGTAATTACAGAACAAAATAAAACAAATTAAAAACCCCAGATTTTCTGATCCACCAATAAATTCCATCAAATTTTAAGGTCTTGGAGAAAATAACTAATATATATTTTAAGTGGACAACAGAAAATATTTTGTCCTTGTTCTCTTTATCAGTTGCTAATTTTATTGAGGAGAATAACTGATCTAAGAATAGTGGATTGTTTAAGTGCTTTCATTTCCTTGACTATGTGTGTGCCAGTAAATGAACTGGGCAAGAGACCACTCTCTGACTGGCTGGTGAAGCACAACTTAAATCTCTACAGTTGGTTTTTAGCACCCAAAATGGAGGGGTCACATCTAAACTGTCTGTTGGAAATGAGCCTTATCCCAGGGTGACTCTCCAGCCTTGCTCTGGACTCCAGACTGAAGAGTTGTTCTGGATGACCCAAGCTACATCTGTGCCAGAGAATGTGCTAGAGACATAAAAGCAGGGATAGCCCTGGTTAAGTTAGTGGTGTAGACTTGGATTCTATGGCACACAGAGCTTTTGGCAAGTACAACTGCAAATAACCATCTTCCTCTTTTTTCAGTGCTTTTTTATCCTTCCAAACCAGTGCAGCAGTGATATGAAAGCAATTCCTTACGGTATTAGTTGTCTAAGTCTTGTTTCAGAACACTGTAATTATAAATTAATGTTATGGACACCATAAGAGGATTTTAATACATTTCATCTGAAAGGCTGTCCTGGTTCTCTTCAAAATGAATGTGTCTATCATTGGTCTGACAGTACAAAGCTGCATTACAGCCTAAGTGATAACTTCTCACAGTACCCTTTTGTGCATGCTTCTCAGGTTTGGATTGCAAACGTGGAATCAGAGCACTGTTTGTCTGGCTGGTATGCAGTATTGTCATGATCAAAATTCCTACTGGGTTGCAGAGAACTACTTGTACAGTGATATGCTTATTTTTTTTCAATACAGTAGTATTGCTGAGGTAGGAATAAATTTCTTAGGTCTATGTCCGTATGTCTGAGGGCCAAAAACAGTGCTTAATAGAATTGTTCTCTGAACAGAATGTGTAATCTAGGCAGATAATGGCTTACTTTGCTGTTTCTGAACCTTAGTACACTTTTTCAAAATCATTAGATGGGTTGAGAATTCATGTACAGCTGTAACCAATTGCTTTAACCCCTGCTTTTTAGAGTGAGTGTTCACCGAGAAATTCCAAATCATAAATACAGGATGAGTGAGAACAAAACCAAAAAGTAACTAATCTACTTGAAGGGAGGATGATTACTATGTGAACAAAGGGTTGGAAGGAACCTTGAGTCTGTCAAATTCAATTGCTATCTCCAATTTAGATCTCCAAGCAAGGCCAGCTTCAAAGCTACATCGAGTTGTTCAGGGTCTTATCCTGTCAACTTTCCACATTCTTCAAGAACTGCTGTTCCACAGCATCTCTGATCCATCTGTTTTAAGGCTCTCCAGATGTATGTCGTTATTCAGATACTATTGTACACCTTTGTGCACCAAGGAAGGCAAATTCTGTCTCTAAAAGTCCTCTAATGGACTAAATAGGAGAATGAGGTACTCAGGAATCAAAAAAAAAAAAAAATTAGTTGTGATACACTTTGTTTTTAACTGAAGAAAATAAACATATTCATAGGGAAAGAAATTTTCATTGTGATACACTTAGAACATAGGGAATAATAGTCATACCTATGAATATGTAAGATTTTTTTAAAGGGAAATTATAAGAAAAAAACATACTGTCTTTTTTTTTCCTCCTTAATATAGTGTAAATATCAAATAGTGATAATGTAGAGAAAAAAAAGCTATATTTTTATAAAGTATTCCACACTACCTTCTAGACTCAGGCAATATGACTCATGCTAGCAGTTGCTGTATAAAGAGGCTGAAGAAAAATTATGAGAAAAGTATTAGCCTACTTTATTTTTCAGATACAGTCAAAAGGACATTGAACAATTTACCCTTGTAATAAAATTTCAGTAAAATTAAGGCATAAAGTGTAACTGAGCATCTCTTTTCTTGATTTACACTTTATATGAAAATTTCTATGCCAGATGCATCATATTGTTACATCTTCCAATAGTTTATTTCATGTTGAATACATTTGGGCACTTGGTATTTCTGTAGAATATTCAATGCTATTTTTTTAATGGTTTTGTGCCATATATGCATATGCATCTGCAATATATATCATGCTTATATTCATATATATGTGTCAATGTTACTGAAGGTAAGTTCAGAATGTCAAAGTGGGTTTTGGGGGTTGGGTTTTTTTTTCTCCTACTTAGAGCAGAAAGTTGCAAGTCCATTTGTGATCCTCTTTGCTTTCTGTGGGAAGCAATGAGCACAGTTTCAGGCTAGACCTGCAGAATAAATCTATTGTAAACGGATTCATGCTGTCCTTCATATCTTTTTTGTATGATGAATTGTAACTAGTGGTTCATGAAACTGATTATTTAAAAAAAAAATTAACAGAACCTCCTTAAGAGATTGACCATAAGTGAAAGTTGAGGCAAAATTGTGTTGGAAGTAGTACTGCTCCATGTCTTTAATTAGAATGAAACACGAAAGTTCTATTATACTTTGTCTAAAGCATAAAAAAACTTGGGAAAAAAATTTACTTTGCAGAAGGTCAAGAAATAAGCACTACAGTAAGTGCCAAGAAGCACACAGAAGAAATAGCTGTGTTTAAAAGCACTAATATGCTGACCTTCAGAAAGAATAGTGGCAGATGATGCTTTTATTTAAAACAAAAGGCTTTATCTTTTTATGAATCAGGTGCATTATCATAATCAGCATCAGTTAGCAGCCTTCACTGACAAATATTACTTTTGACATTTCTAGACTTAGCCTAGTTTCAACACATAAAGAAAAGACCTTGCCCTTCACTGCCTTTGGAAGAACAAAACACCAAAGAAAAAGTATCTATGATAAGTTATTTAATAAACAAATGGATTAACTTTGAATGCACTTCCTCTTAAAGCAGTTTTGGTTTTGTTTTTGTTTTGCTTTTTTTTTTTATCATTTGATGTTGTAACCTCTGCTGCTCTGTCCTGGGTTTGGCTGGGATAGAGTTAATTTCTTTTCAGTAGCTTTTACAGCACTGTGTTTTGGGTTCAGTATGAGAATAGTGCTGATAACACACTGATGTTTTGGTTGCTGCAAAGTAGTGTTTATCCTAAGTCAAGGATAAATTTTTTCTGTCTCATGCTCTGCCAGTGAGTAGATGAAAAAAAAAATCATCAGGGAGCAAAGCCAGGACAGGTGACCCAAACTGGCTAAAGAGATATTCCACACCACAGAACATCATGCCCAGGGTAAAAAGTGGGGGAGTAACACAAACGGGGGGCTGATGGAGATGCAAGGACAGGGTCTGGCATAAGTCAGCAGGTGTTGAGCAATTGTGTTGTGCATCACTTTTTTCCCCATCATTTTTAATTTTTTTTCATTATCATCACTATTGTTTACTATTATTATTAGTTCTACTTTTGTCTCAATTATTGAACTGTTCTTATCCCACCTAAAAGTTTTACTTTTGATTCTTCTCCCCATTCCACTGGGATGGGGAAGATGAGTGAACGGTTGTGTGGTTCTCAGTTGCTCTCTGGGGTTAAGTTGTGACAGTTTTTATCATTTGGTGTTATAACCACAGTGATCCACACCAACATTCTCTATAAGGAACAGGTCTGTGTACAGTTCTGTAAATTGAGGTCACTCAAACTTAGCTAATGGGCTTTAGGATACAATTTTTCTCTGCATTGCAGTTCAGGTATGTTTAAACAAGCTATACAAATAGATATATTTGGATATATATCTGGATACTGAATACTTATTTTGTACACATGCAATATGCATTGTATTAAACAAGCTATAAAATAGACATATCTTTATTATTATTGAAAAGTCATTGTTTTCAGTCAGCTTGAACTCCCAGTCAAGGCAAATTCATAGTCCTTAATCCTGTCACCATACCTCTGCTTGCACTCAAAGATGTGTGCAACCTCACTCACGTGCCAAGTGTGCAGGGCCAGAGGTCCATGGGTCCATGTTTTTGTGTTTTCCAAGTTGAGATGCAGTTGCAGTAAAAGATTGATTTCCCTCCTGTTATTTCTAGCATGTATATAATTTATTTTAAGAATACACTGATATTACTTCTGTGAATCTAATTACTTTAAAATAAGTGAAACATTAATAAAACAAAGTTAATTATAGGACATCTTTAAGTCATTGTCTTGGCTCCCAAGCATTTATGTTTACTTTGCTCTGGACCCATGAATGAATAATTTCTTATATGAAAAATTAATTTCAGAAAAAAAGAAAAAAAGACAATCCAAATGGAAAGGTTTACCTTCTTAACCCCTTAATTTGACATGTAATTACAACAAGATTAAAGACATTTTAGAGCATGACAGCTTTCTAATGTTTATATCCTAACATGAAGCAGAATCTGGCAATGGTGGCTGTTCTGACATACTTTTCCTGGGTTTAATCTTTCATGACATATCTGGAACAAGATATCTGCTTTTCCTATTTTCAGGTTGGAACACTTCAAATTAATCTGATTGAGAATTTTTTATGTGATGGTCTGTCTGTCCCACTTCAATGAAAATACACTTAAGCTACTAGAACCAAAATTACAAACCTGAGCACTTTGGAAACTGCAGTGTAGAAAGTCCAGGTGTCACCCCCTGCCTGTAACCACAAGCCTGGTGGAGATAAGGAGGAAACTGATGGCCACGTTGTGCATTAGACAACTTCCATGGGAACCATTGTGTTAGAGACTTGTTTGGCTGGTGAAACACCTTTTAAGAACAAGAATCTTTCTGCAACTGCAAAATCCCACAAAGGATTCCCAGGAAAGCAGAAGCATGGGAATCTCATTGTAGTGCTGGGAAGAAAGAATATGGCAATATTTTGTAAGTCCCAAGGAAGGAATTGGCAGAAGTCAGTCAAAAGCAGATAACTCTGTTCCTAATGAAAATAGACGGAGCAAGAAGACCTTGTCTTCCTCTGCCTCCTAAGAGCTACACAGTGAAGATTCTGTGATGAATAAAATGCAAAAAAAGAGGCTTTTAATATCCTCTTCAAAAAAAAGCATATAAGGAAATCTCCATTTGCTGTCAGCTCTCAGATTTGTAGCAGTTCAGCATGAAGCGCTTTCTTTAAAGTATCAGTGTATCCCTTTATGTATTATTACTACAGAAGGGACCTGCTGTTCTACTATCTACCTTTCTTTAGGAGTGCCTCCACATTGGCTCTGTATTTGAACATATTGCCAACTGTGCTGATTCTTGAAGAGGATTTTATTTAAAAATAAATAAAGGTACTTTTTTATTATTCACCCAAACTGTGTTCAAAAAATTGAAAATTGTAATAAAATTAATATCTATAGTAAGACCAAAGTTGATGTCATTGTATGAGAGTCAGCTTTAGAGTTGTCTGTCCAGCAACAGAAGACCTGCCTCAATTACTCTGTATTTATTACCTTGCACATACACTGTGCACTCTGTTTACATGAACCATCACTCCACAGCATATCTTGGCCACATTTAAAAATACGTATTTTTTATCCATGTACATTTACATATCTATTTGTGCATGTGTATACAAAGTTGCAAAGAAAGTGTGAGTCCAGATACAGCATCTAAAGCAACTTAAAATGCAACAAAATGCCTGCTTTGGCAACTGCATCGGTTTTATGTCTCAACTGTGTAACCATTTGCTTATGGCTGATGTTAAGTATCTTGGTAAAACATTTGTTCTTTGTCAGTAAATTATAAAACCGATGTTTTGTAGATCTAACCTCAACAACAGTCATGGTTGTGCTACGCTGAGTGCCAAAGACTAGAACAAGTGCCAGGAATCAAAGTTTTCCCATTAGGAAACCTTCAGCAGTCAGGATGCTTATCTGTAGGGTGCTGATGTGAAGTCATATCAGCCAAACTCAGCTTCTAATATGACTGTTTTTTACATGTTTTATGTTTCATAGTATTTGTAGTCATCTTACTGTGACTTAACTCAAGTGTGCTGATGCTACATTAAATGGAGGAAAAGAGGACATTTTCCTAACTGGACAGCAGCTGGAGTTGGTCCACATTTTAGGGAAAGATTGTAAGTGACAGTAAAAGGAAAGAGAATGGAACTATAGACGATAATTTTTATTTGCTCCATTTTGTTTAATTTGTGCCATCTTTCTTTAAAACACAGGTATACATTATTTTACAGGAATGTGAAAATAAATTATTAATTTGTTTTAATTGTCTGTTTACTTTTTGTAAAATGCTTGTGACTGTACTCTATAAGATGTTTGGAAATTTCAGCTGTGTCCCTGGTACATAGGTAGGGGTATGCTGATGGAGCTTCTTTTATTCACTATAGGAATCATTGATACAAATGTCCACCAGAGAAACCTGCTAGTTCAAGCAGGTCATATTTTTAAGGAATGCGCCACATAAGTTTGCATTCCAAAACTCCATATTTTCTATACAAATATCTTCTCATAAGGTATTAATTCAATATCATCATCCTTAAGATGCAGGAAACACAAAATGCATTTTACATAGAGAAGGCTATAGAGATCAAGAAGTGCCAAAATGTGTACTCTGTCCAGAAATTATTTATTACTCATCCTTTGTGACCAGATATTCAGATGATAATAAGATATGGCAACATCAGATTGCCAGCATAAGGGAGAACTGCACCTAGCAGAAGCCAGCTGGTTTTCAGGGAAGATATGCATTTGGCAGATACTAGAACTGAGTTTGCCCAGAATGCACAACTTCCTATTCCTTAATGGTGAAAGCAGTATAATCATATTTCAGAATAAACAGACTGTCCTGTAAATTAATGGAAACTATTATGTATGGAAGGTGGAATATGGAAAAAAAAGTTGAAGAAAGAATATGTGATTTTCTGTGATAATGCTGCAGTGGTCTGAAACCTGAACCCTTCAAAATCCTTTCAGATAAAGTTGGGAAGGGGATGGTAAGAGTAATTGAATTTTACTTTTAAATTATTGTAATTTCTGTCAGTAATTATGTTCATCTGGCAAACTGAACAGCTAGAAACAGGGAGAACAATAAACAGAAATGACTAGCAGCATCTTTCTGAAAGAGAAGTTCTGAGAAATTGAGAAGAGATGTATGTGGTTTCCTGGCTGTATTTATTTTCTGTGAGCTTGTGCTCTCTGAAATAGTCGGGAGATCAACAAACCATTCAGAAGGTAGTTCAGATATTTTACTTTGAAAATGAATGATGATTCCATGCTACTTCTACAGTGCAAAATCCACCTAACGTGTCCATTAGAGCAGCTGTTCCACGTCACTTCTTGTCACTTTGTCTGACAGGGATGGTCCATTATACACTATTTCAGTTCATTCCTATCTAGCAACAGAATTTAGAGGGATAAAATAATAAAAAGAAGGAATTTTTGTGTTTTTGTACAAGAAAGGAAAAGTAGTTCTGTCTTCAGAAATTTAAAGTTTGATAGAAAGGTTGGTCCCTTATTTAGCTGGTTTGTACCCAGCTCGCAGACAGTCTTGAACCCAGACCAGCTTATTTTTCAAGATTAGAAAAGCTTCCCAATTGAGGCATCGGGGAATATGCTTGAAGCCCAAGAGCCATTTGGAGAAGTATTAAATGTTGCAAGACTCTGGGAGAGTGGCTTAAAGAGATATTGGACTTGGCAGTGAAGTTTGACAAACGTATTCATGGTTCTGTGTTACATCCTGCCCCAATCTTCTTTTTGTGCTCCAGTGATTAAAGTTTCCTCTTCCACATTTGTACAGTTCCTTCTGGAGCCATACCACAACCTGCATCACTAGAATGATACTACAATCAACTTATTTTGAGGAGAGATAAATCTTTACAGTATTTTGTCCAATTACACTTTTCTTTTTCCCTTAAGAAGTAGGCAAGAGATTGGGAAAGACATGACTGTGTCTCTGGGGTTAATTTGTAATTTATGCTGTCTGGAGAGGTCTCTGTATATTTGAGTGATGCTATATTCTACACAGGCCTGACAATTCTTTTTATGTAATGTCGTCATGTGAAATATAAAGGAAATGAGAACTGAAGTTGCAATTTACCACTGTGAAGAGTCCTGCTCGTTGTGATAAAGTATTTACCATGAGAGAAGATAAAGACATGTCTTTGCTTCTACAGTCTGTTAAGACACATTGCTGGGATTTCTTAGGTAGAATTTAACAGATTCTGTATTCAATTTCCAATACAATTTTTTTTCCCAAGTGAATATTTCTCCTTTTCCTTCCTCATTGAAAGTCTAGGATGTTCTGAAAAAGTTCTGTACAAGTTAACAGATAAATAAATAAATTTGTACATCTATGATAACTATGAAATCTTTATCCACAACATCTCTTTGATGCCACGCCAGGAGACTAGTGTGATTTGGTCAGGAAAATGTAGTGCACAGGCCAGAGAAAATTTTGTTAATTAACCTATGAATGTTGTTACATATATTTTTGGTATTTTCTATCTCCTTAAGAAAAAAAAATGTTCAATATTCCCTTACTCTCTCCAGCAAAATCACCTCTGACAACCCAGTCTAGTAATTGTACCATATTTGCTAATGGAGTTGCAAGAACCAATACGGTACAAGATTCTGCTCACATTTATGACTTTGGAAATAGAGAAGTAGCAGAAAGCAGATGAAGAAGAAAGAATTTATGACATCTTTGTCATAAGTAAATGGTTATAACTTTTCAATACTCAGACTGTATCCATCTTTTGTAGTACAAATTACCTATATTAAGAGGATAGCTAAAGAAAGGCAGAGAAGAATAGTTCTATCCAATTTATCAGCTGAGGTACTCAATTACTGCTTACATGAAAAAAGAAAGGTACAGATCCATCAGCTTTCATTACTGCTTTTTTGTCTGATTGGGCAGAGCAACCTGAACTCTAACTTTCGTATTTCACTTTTTACATTTTAACACTGTCATCCAATTGGGGAAAAGTGTGACTGGACTATAAACTGGGAGCTGGCAGACTTAAAAAGCGAGAGACACTTGCCTTGACCTGTATAAAACCAAGGGAGGGTAGAAATGCTGAAGCATGTACTGTTTTAGAAATCAAAATGATCAGCTGCAGTTTGCATGTGGCACATAATCATATTGCATATTGCATGTGTACAAAATAAGTAGCCAGTATCCAGACTCAATCCAGAACTACAACAGCATACTTATTATCATTTTGTTCTCTTTACCTATAGTTTATAGCAAGCAATTAAAATTAAAATCCTGTTCTGAAAGTGGCTGAACCTTTTTCCCAAAGTAGATGTCAAAAGACAGAGAAACTTAGAGGTTAAAAATATTTACTGAATATAAAGGTAGTTATCCTAAGGACATATCTGTATTCCAATAATTTAAGTGATGCTTTCATTAGATTTCTTTCTACTGAGAACAATTAAATTCATAGACGGAGAATATGCTAAGCATAAATAGTCATTAGGTAGCCGAGCAGTTAATCAGAAAAATATCAGATTGTACATTTTAGATGGATTAGGGAAAAACAATACCAGAGAAAAATGTGAATTACTAAGTCATAAAATTATAAAACCAATAGAATGTGTATTTGTGTGATCCTAGAAAAGGAATATGCACAGAAAGAAAGGTCCATCTGAAAACAATAGATGTTTTTAATGTATCCACACGACATAGTTTATTCATTTTGCCATCATCCTCTAATTTTATGAGTATTTCCTCTCCTTCCTCAAAATGGAAAGATACTACAGTCTGAGAAGTCTTTTAACTTGTGATTACATGTCAAATTAATGGGCTAAGGAGGTAAGCCTTTCTACTTTGGATGGGCTCTTTTCTACTTTTCTGAAATGAATTTTTCATATCAGAAATTATTCATTCCTGTGTCCAGGGCAAAGCAAATGTAAATGCCTTAGAGATAAGACAATGAGTTAAATATGCCCCTATAAAAATCACTCCAGGTTATGAGAACTTATTAAAGTATGGTGATAATGTACCTTTCATGTGTGATGTAGAAAATATTACACTACTATAGACTAGGAAATGTTTATGTTTAGCTAAAGTACATTCCCCGTAGCAGAAGAAAAAAAAAATCTTCACAGACTTTTACAGAAGCAGATAGATTTGCATAGTTCAAACATTCAATATATTTCCTGCATAAATTGCTTGAATTTTAACTGATTGTTTTCAATTCTTAAACAATTGCTGGAGCTAATCAACATGAGATGTTCTTTTGAAATATCAGGCAGAACTGAAGTGTTTGGGTCTGGGTTTACCTGAACAAGAAATTACCTCTATCCATTTCGAAGTGGAATTTGTAATCTGTTTTTCATCAAGGCCTTCTCACTTCTGTTTTGCTGATAATATTTTTCTGAAAGGGCTAGTGGCGAAAAAAAATTAATGATGTTAATTTGGTACTAAATCCTACAACTGTGGGATCAATTTAGTTGTTCTGATACAGCTATGTAGCAATGCTTTCTAATCCATTCAATCACAGACTTGAGTTACAATTTTGGTTTAACCATATATAACCACTTTGTGGTCAGACTTTAAAGACAATGCTAGAGAAAATTATATGAATAAATTTCTTCTGTTTGAAAGTTACTTAATTGCATATGTTGTTTTTCACTACCCATATTTAAAATGTGATAATGAAGTCTGCAGCAAATCCGAAGCATTCATATTTGTATGGTGTTTAGTGATCTTAGGCATTTAGTTTTGTTTAAGGAGTATTATTAGGGAGAGAATTTTTACTTTCTGTAGGCCTCCAACACTAAAGGTCAACAATCCATGTGACACAGGAACATATTTGATGTACTAGCACCAGAAGCATGAACACTGGTTCTGACTTAGCAAATGAAAATTACCTCTGTATATAGGCTAGGATTATAGCCTTGTTACATGAAATAGGTAATTTATCTGAAATAACTTGCACAATATCTAAAAGTAATATTGTAATATTGTTCAAAAAGCCACTCCCTGTTTGACGCTGTCCTTTGCATCACATTCTTCAATCTTGACATATGAGTCCAGTTACTTATCTTTAAGCAGTGATTTTTCAGAGACAGAAATTATTAGAAGAATGATTTTTCAACAGAAATTGCATCACTCTACACTATTGCATAATTCTTTATTATTTCCTATCTTCCTAATTTGATTTTTTTTGTTTGTGGAATACTAATTTTTTTCAAATTATATTTTTTTAATAGAAAGATATTTTGGTTATGCATCTTTGAAGATGTAAATAAAAACCTTTCTGAAATTGCAACTAAGAATAGAAGTTTATAATAAAATTTATTGTACATAATGCTGTAGATGCTTCTTGGCAAAATTATTACAATATATGACTTCTCCTTAGTGCTGCATTTTTGAAATTAAAAGTAATCATTTCATATATAGGAAGCACGTTGGAGTTAAATATATTAATATAGAGCAATTTCTTCATGATTCACTTTTCTCTTCAAAGAGTCAAGATTCAGCTAAATGAGTCACTTTCCATCTACATATACAAGATATATCTTGTCCATGTTGTAATGCAGTACAGGTGCACAACAACTGTCTAGACATCTACCAGCCCATCAATAGGAGAATATTGAGAGCACCAGAGCCCAGGTCTCTGATTTGTCTCCCCAGTAAAGGAGAAGGGAATCATTGAAACCTGTGGGGAATCTGAGAAGAAAATACTATGGATTTCTGTCTAACATTATTGATGAAAGTTAAATGTCTGCTCAGAACCATAATCAAGCTCAGGAGGCGACAAAATGTTTGTGTGAGCTGTTTAACTGGAAGTGAGGTGAAAAGGAATCCTGTTGTGAAAACATGGGCTATTCAGGGGTTTAGATTGGGCAAATATCTGCTTCTTGAGAAAAGGAAAGAGGGACTGGGAACCACAGGATGCTTTTTAAAATTAACCCTTCCTATGAGGGGTGCCCTGTAATTGCTTTTTTATTCCATCCACATATCTTGCTTTAGCTGTAAAGCTGTTTAACTCAGGGATCAAGAGGCTCATCAAAATGAACCAATGAACCTATCCATGGAAGCTGAGTTTTTCAACTTCAGTAGTTTAAACAAGATTCCCAGCAGGCAAAAATGTTAAATTAGTTTCTTTTTTTCTTCTTTTTTCCTTTTTTCCCCCTTTTTTAAAAAATAGCAGTCCTTCAGTTTGATTAGTTCAAGTCTTAACATCATCATTTTTTGGTCCTCAGGACTGATCCCCTAATAGGAGAGATTGGAATTAAAGGCTCAGTTCTGATTTCTACATTTTTAAAATTCTGATGGTTTACTTTCTGCCAGATGGGACTGCCTCTCCTCTATGACTCAACCAGATGTTGATTTGCATCAGGTTTTTGGCAATGAGTTCATATATTTTTTTTACTGACTGATTCATTTGCATATCAGCCTCATTAATAATGTATAGTCTCACAGCAGTGAATAACCATGGCCATCTTTTCTGTATAATTAATTTATATAGCTCATCACTGCCCTAGATAAGTGTACCAATACCTACAGGTAAACTAAGTGGTAATGCTACTTATGATCGTCTAAAATCAGACTATAAGAGCTTTTGATCAGTTATTTTAAGCCTCTATGAAGTAAAAATCAGAGTTTCAGATTTAAAAGAAAAGCATGCACCTGCATGAGATGTGTCCATCACCAGGAACAGAGGAACCCAGGACCAGAATTGCATTCCTTAGAAAGGGAGAAATCAGATGCACAGTGTAATTTTCAGTCTTAATTTTCTCATTTCTTGTGTTCCCCAAGACAAATACAGGATTGTATTTTTTTCAGTGAAGTTCTGTAGAACTGAGACTGAACAATGGTGTTTACTAGACTGAAAATCCATTATGAGCCAGCTGGGGGAACATGGATGGGCCACAGTTGCCGCCAGGCATTCCCATCATCTGCTGGTCATCAAATATGAAATTGACTTGAATGCTGTGTTTGGGAAGGGACTCTGGAATGTAGCAGATCTTGAAAGGTTCATTTACCTCATGAACTGAGCTCATACATACATTTCAATTTTGGAGGACACAAGTCTGCCTTGGAATCCTGCCAAAGGTATATATCATGTCAAAAACTGATTTTTTTTTTTTTTAATATTCTTTTTAAAGAATAGGATTTTTCTTCTTTGATGCAAGGCCTATGTTAATAAGTGTTGTTCATAGCACTTGGAAAGGAAACAGTTTCAGTTCTTTTTAAAGTTATTGAAATTATTTTAAATAATATATTTATCTGCCTGATAGCATCTGTGAATCTATCCACATACCAGGGAAGACATGTTTTACAGCCCCTGTAGTCCTGAGCTCTTGGTTATTCAGCTCAGGCAATGCTTGTCATTTTCTTCCAAGTTTGTTTCTCCCTTCCTGAGAGAGCCTGGGAGAGCAGGAGCATCGGTGCGTACTGATGTCTCATCCCATCATTTACTTGGAACATGGCTACTGAAGTCAAGAGAGATACAAGAACTGGGAAATATGCACAGAATTTTTCTGTCTGCAATCACCCCTCATGTTGGATCAGCTGGAAACAATAACTTAAGTTTGGGGCTTGCAAAATGTCTTCATGACCAGGTACTCCAATATTGGAAGCCTATGTATAGTATATAACACTGTTACCATAAACTAGAAAATAAAAATGCTGTATTACTCATCCAATAAACCTGACACACAACTCACATGAAATATACTGTCCATGAAACCCTCCTACACTATCAGATCCACAGGAAATTAAATAGAAGAGTAAATCATGATTTTGCTTGCAGCATGTGTCAATGAGCTGCCCATCAGCTGGCCAGGTTGGTAATTGCTGCTATAATGGGAGGTAGTTTCCTGTGTTTTGGGGAATAACAAGGGTTGTTTTCTTCTTTCTGCAAACTGTTAAAATATTGTTTCTCACTAGCATACAGTTCAGACCAAACTTTCCTTCTGACATGATTCCATCAATGTCCTTTTAGTGAAGGGCTACAACTAGCAGCTTCTTTTCATTTGAGAAACTGGAAGCTCAGTTTTTAATTATATTAGTGCTGTATTGCTATTAAAATATTTGATTTCTTCAAATAAGTCAATTACCCCTTTATATCAGTTTCCGTATCTAAAGACTGGAATAGTCACTTTACGGGAATGTTTAGGGATGTGATTAATTAGTCAATGCTGAAAAGTAAGCATGAATTCTCCTGTGCCCATCTCCAACAGTTTAATAATTCCTTCAGAGAAATAAAAATTGCATTATTCAAGTTGCAGGAGAAATTTAGATTTGCAGATGTTCCTATATTAGAGTTTAGTCAAGACTCCATGAATAACACTTCCCTTCCTGTGAAAAATGCATATGGAATTGTAATAACGAGATTTGTTTTCCCATAACTTGGCTTCATTTCACATAACACATACACATTTCACATATGATATACAATTCTGGTCTCTAGGTGTATTATTAAATATGAATCCACAGATAAAAATATAAACACATTTCTTTTTCTTCATATCCTAGCACTGAAGCTGCTTTATTCATAACACATAATGAGAAAATGGAGATAAAAAAAATTGTATAAAAATTTTACTTAGATTACACAGGCTATTTCAGATAGAGATCTTCAGCAAGGTCTTGTGTCTTCTTGATTTTTTTTCACTGAATTTACTGAAATTCAATAGTGTAAAATATAATAACTGAAAGGGTTTTGGTTTGGCCTGTTTTGTTTCTTTGTGTTTTGATTTTAGGGGGGTGTTGAGGTTTGGGTGGGGGTTTNGGCTTTTTAAAGTGAATAACCTGGTAAAATCACTGTTTTCATAACTATATCTTCAATAAGATATAGTTAATTTTATTTTACTATAATTTTATTTTCAGATAGCCTTATGTTCCCAGCTCAGAAAGGTATTGCTAAATGCTAACTCTATAGCTGATACTTTTATAATGGACCTACTAGTTGCAATTTTCCTCCCTCTGTAAAAAGTATTTGAAAAATAGCCTGAATTGTAAACCAGCAGTAAAGACCTCTTAATTGCCAGTTTTGTTTTGTTTTGTTTTTTAATAATGTCTTATTTGTACAACATGCACAGTAGTCAAATTCATATGAGAGAAAAAATAAATAATTTGATTCATTATGGTAGTCCTTCCTCTAAACAACTAACAAAAAAAACTTGAAAATACTTTATAAAGACATTCAGTGAAAAGTTGCAAGTGATATTTGGATTATATGGAAGGAAACGTATACATATAAAATTACTTCGGTGAAGTGATGAAGCTAGAATTAATTTCAGATTAGGTCTCTGTATACATTGTTTCTCAAGTTTTGCTGTGGTTTGGGGTAATGTTTTATGAGAGAAAAAAATTAATTTTTCTTATGGCTGACAAAAGAATCACATCATGCCTATCAGGAATTACTTTTCAATTGAGTTAAATAAATATACTTAAGCCTTCCTCATAACTGAGAGTTACTGATTTTTTATTTTTTTTTTAATAAAATCTGAAATGCAGATATAATCCACTTGTGCTAGGGCCAGTGCCAAAAAAGGAACTGTGACATTTTTTTAAAGTAGCCTGCTCTGCCCATAATGCTCTCTGTGCATATTTCAGTAGCAGAATATCTCTCCTCCCCCTTTTTTTTTCCCCTTTTAAGAGTTCCCTTGCCTGCAGCATTGCACACAGAAACAATACAAGTTGTCAAAAATTAGATAACCAATTTACTTGGAAAACGAATTAATGCTTTTCTCATCTGACACTAATTTTTTTGGAATTGTGTCTCAAGTGGCGAATGTCGGCTTTGAGTGCAGAATAATAACAGTTACCTCTTTAGACTCAACAGGCTGAAATGCCAGGACTGGGAAGCCATGTCCCCAAGTGTGACTGGAATATAAAGTGACAACGTTGGTGGGGTGTTTTGCTCTCACTGTTGAGTCCTGCGTGGGAAAGAGTGAACAAACTCATCAGGATTAAAATTTGTAGCGCATTAACAAAATTTAATGATGAAGAAATCCGTATTTCCATAAATGTTTGCATGTTGCTTCATAGAACCTTGGACATACTCACTAGACTGTCACTAATGTTTCGTGGTAGGTCTCCAATTTGCATGAAGACACTTCTTATTCATGAGTGAGTAGCTACTGGTAGCTCTGTAATGTAGCAGCCAGACTAGTCTGTAATTGGTTTATTTTCTGTTGTCTGTTCTCCTGTGAATAGTGCAGCAGCAGTGAGCATGGGGAAAGTTTCCTCTGCAGTAGTCACCTCTGCTGGAGAGAAAATATTTATGATGGAAATGTGCATTCAAATCATCATTTATTAAGCATTTTCATGAGCAAAAATATTCTATGCATTTTTCAGTTTAGCCCTTAAAATCACATTTTTACGCAGACTGGATTTTTCAATACCAAATGCTTCTCCAGATTTTACTGTCACATCCTGTTTTTATGAATACTGGCAATATTTCTAGTACTACTTAGTAATGTGAAAGATGACAGCATTTCAGAAGATGGCGAAATTGAAAGTAGACAGTTTCATGCAGCAAAGAGAAACAAAGAAAGGACAGCAAATTTGTATTTAAAACATGATCTGACTGTTTTTATGTAGGTAAAGGGTAACTCGTGTTCTAGGTAAACAGCCTGGTCCTTCCAAGTGTTACTCTGCATGCAATGCTGTTCTTCCAGCTTTGGCTGCTAATGGCTGTGCTCATCCACAGCACATTGGGGCAGCAAAGTCAGTGAGGGTGGGTGTCAGAGGAACCACTGAAGGACTTAGGGATGTAATTTGGAGAGCCAGACAGCTTAACTTGTAAATAAGAGAATGGCAGAAAACTTCTCTGTAAAATTATTGCAATTCTATTAATTTATTACTTAATACAGTCATTAAAACTGTAGCATAACCCATGTATCATGACAAAGTTTAGGAAAACTCCTAGAGACTTTTTAAATGCTAAAATAGCATGTAGTTTCATATTGTGACCATTTTGAAGTTGCTTAGAGCACTGTATAATGGCAAAGCATAGAAAATTAATTTTTGATAAAATGGTAATTAATCTGCAGCGGATTCAACTTGATTTAAGTAACACTAAACTTGTGTCTTGTTTCGTTGGGTTTCTTCCCTAATAGTTTACGTGAAAAATGTATTGTTGATAGTCATCTGTAAACTACAGGTGATTTACAGAAAACATCCAACAGAAAACAAAATGGTATCCAAACAAATGAAGTTGGTATTTCTCTTTGTACTCAATAGCTTATACGCTAGAAAAATTGTTTCTTCCTTGCTAATGGTTTTAACACATCTTGTTTTTCACAGAATGACAGTAACAGAGTAGAAAAAGCTATGTGACGCTGTAAATATTATTACTGTCTAATATGCTTTCAGTAAAACAGTGACATATACATCTATGTAAACATAATAATCTATAACATATGTCAGTTGTCTATGTGCTAGAATTCAGATTTACACTTAAGGCCTCCAGCAGGTTTTATGGATGATATGTGGTTTGCTTTCCTCAACACAAAATGAATCACAAGGTGAATCAGATCCTAAAAGTGCATGTTTCTCTTCACTGATTATAAAATTAGTCAAGTTGGGTAGCTCATTTATAAATATCGACTTTGTATAGGTAATCCACATTTAATCAGATGATTCCTACTCTTGTTTCAAGATTAAAAAGTAATAATTCTTGTAAATAATATAAGAAGTAATATATATGTGTAACATATAAGTTAAAATGTCAACATACTCAATTGGTTGATCAGATATTTTTTCATCACAGGGATGTTTGCTCAGTAAATTACTGCAGATGTTAAGAAAACTCTCAACTGAAAAAGAGTTCAGATCCATGAATTTAAACAGTTTGGATGCTTGCATTTGGATGGCTTGATGCTATCACTTTCTTGATTTGTTGTTTCTCACTGTTCCTTCTTGTTTTCTAGGAACCCTCAGGCGCAATAACTAACTTGTAATTTTTTAATGTTTTTTATTTAAATGTAGCTAAGTAAAAAAAGATGAAGCATGCAGCCATGTTTCCAGTAGAGTTCACTATTTCTTAGAAACCTGTCTGCTTCATTAAAGTTGAATTTCACCTTACAACACACAACTGCTTAAGGGTTTGTTTGCAGCAGCAGTGTGTTATAATTGGAAGTAATGAGACAAACAAACTATTCTTAACTCTTCAAAATGACAGACTAAGAGATTTCTTTGGAAATTGGGCAGAGGGGGGTGACAGTTGTTAGTTTTCATTCATACCACAGTGAATATCAATGAAGAAAAAAATAATTCCTTAGTATATATGAAGGCATGATTTATTTCAAGTGTTTAGTCTCAAGGCAAGCTGTGGTATAGAAAGCATTGGAAATGGAAGACTTGTATTGGTTCCTATAACAGGCTCCACAGCAATGCAAATGATGATGAAGTTCTCTAATATAGCCTCTTAGCCTTCCCCTTGTTAGATTATATGAGGGAAAATAATAAACTTTGCCAACTGAAACATTCGACCTCTAAGGAGAGTTGCTGTTTAAAACTGATTTTTACTGATCTGGTTATCAAATGTCAGGTGTCAACATGGCATATTCAGAAACACACCTAATGTAGTTACTTTCAGGCATGTTTCAATCCTAGGCTCTTTCACAACAAGTAATCATGTGCTTGAGCACTGTAATAAAATTGGGTTTTCCCACTACTGACCAGCTATCACTGGCAGTCAGAAAAGGGGAAGGTGCCCTCTCACCAGATCCTTTAATTTCTCATCCTGTGTGCAGAACACACCCAGTTCTTCTGTTAACTCCACTGGGAAATGTGGATGGGAGCACAACTGGAGGTGTAGGCACCAGGAAAATGAGGGCAGGAAGTGGAGCTTTTTCATAACTTTTAACTTATTTTTAAGTTACTGTCCAGATTGCTTTAAAGTTATCCCTTTTGCCTTAGCAGATAACAGACTCTTTTACTATAGAAAGCCATGGAGCCCATACTCAGAGTACTCAATCTGTAAAATAAATAACTGTAAAATAAATTTTACAAACAAAGCTGAATGTAGATGGTTTCACTAGTGTATGGATTGTTTTATTGGTTACCGGCTAGCTTGGGATACAGGAGAGCCTAATTTCCCTCATCTAAATATTTTGATATTTTACTGTTTTGCAATATGCTTTTTTAAGCTATTGTTTAAGAGTTGTGGTCATTCTTCATGTGTCCTGGACTCACAACTCACTATATGCAAAGTGGAATAGCCTCAGCAGTAATGGGATGATTTCTTTTTTTCTCTGCCCACCTCCCACCCCGACCACCCACTGATGTATAGCTATGGTATAAAATGCTTCTCTAGAGGTAAGAGTTAAAATTCTCTCTGACAGGTATGGGAAGGAAAGCTTCTGTACCCTCTATTGTGGCTGAGTGCTTTAACTCTTCAAATCCCACTCCACATATCAGCTTCATTAGAAAAACAGAGCACAATAAGTCTGCTCTGGTAGAGTTTAAGATATAGAGGCCTTTCTGCAAACATGGTAAAGAATAATCTACTTTGTGAAGCCTGATAGGACTTAGTCTAAGATCAGTGCTTCACTCATTAGTAAATCCCAAAGCAGAACTTCAGGTGCCATGAGAGCTTTGATTTGGGAAACTTAGAGCTCTGCAGATTTCAGACTTGAGTAGGCAGCAGCAAATTAGATATTTCAGGCACCTGTGTTTTTTATTTCAGTTCCTAAATCCTGGTTATGTCCCACTTTTTGGATGCCTATGCCCTATTTCAATGTCATCTATAAAACCCAGATCTCAAAGGTATAGCTCTGTTAGAGTATTAGTATCTCACTTTTTCAGTAGAAATTCGCTATCTGTCTTTAAGTATCACAGTTCTAGGATGCTAAATCTTACTGAAAAGCATGCGACTTAAATTCTTAAATACCCCTGTGTTCCATTAAAAGAAAGTTTAATTGTGCAAGAAAGTTGGTGTAATTTTACATTTTTAGGTATCCCACTGGTTAACAGAATCAGACCATTTAAACTGAGTTAGATGTCCAGAGTCCCTGTTCAATGCTTCACAGGTGAGAGGCACCTGGGGGAAAGGTATGTTTATGGTATGTTTTTGTCCTTCAGATTACTAATGTAGAAATACCTAGCCCGGGTAGTGAAACAGTCCTCTGTACAGCATGTTGTGCAGACTAATGTACCTTGAGAATATAGGCTCCCTGCAGCAGGAGGCATTTAAAATGGACTTTGATATCTTCACACAGCACTGTCAGACTCTGCAGTAAAGCCAGAAACTGACAATGGGCCTGATGAAACTCAACGTGGTTCTGAGTAAGGACCTGATTGAACCACTCTATAGAAAACACCATGAAAGGAAGTGGGGATAAACTCTGCCCTTTGAAGGTCAGAGTAAGGCATGTGACTCTGCTCAGGGCTTTTGGATTATGCATGAAAGCCAGATCACATCTTTCCTGAGAAAGAGATAGTTCCTACCTGCTGTACCCAGTGGTAAAAGATGGCAGTTTTCAAATGGTTCACTGGTGTGATTTCAAACAGGTTTGCAGCCACCAGGCAGCTAAACTATTCAGTTCTGTGGGGGTCATCTTTTTTCAGTCCCTGTCATTTTTATTGCTGTTTCTTCTTGCACAATTAACTATTCATTGAAGTAAAACTTTGATCCTGATTTCCATCCCCCCAGCTGTGCAGTTTAACAGGTGGATTAGAAAGTCAGTCAGCAGCATGATATTAAAAGTTTTGCAGCAGGGAATGTGTTTTAGAAGGTTATCACTACTTGCCTCTTCTACCCATGTTTCCTCACCAGGCATTCCAAGTTACCCTCTTTCAGGTTTTTTTTGGCAACTCTTGCATGGCTGGGCTGCAAACAGAAGCAGTGGAGCCCTCCAAAACTCGGTGCTATTACTTCCTCTAATTTTAGCACTGATGTACTTTGCAATGCAGTCCCAAAAAGGTTCCATCATGGTAAAGGAGGGTGAGGAAGTGTAAAGGGGTGCAGAGCAGGGCTGGGGGAGTTCACACAGGCAAGGGAGTTGAAACCCCTTAAATTGTATTGACCGTGCAAGTATGGAACATAATAATGTAGGATTAAATCAGGAGAATGTTCCTGCTGACTTGCATTTTGGCTCCATTGATGGTAAAAATACAGTGGGTCCATACTAAACAGTTCAACTTCATCAGTATAGTTAAAATAGTGCAAGGTTTTTGTGCACACCAGCCTAAAAATGTATAGTCTCGTTCATTTAACATGGTCCTTTCAGAACCATTGTCCATATTCCAAAATCCTTGCCGCAGACAGTCCTGACTGACCAGGAACTGAATGCATATGGAAAATTAATTGACTTTTTACGACAAGGAGTTGTTTCTCTGGGGTCAAGATTCGAAACACATTAGAGGAGAAGTGTATGTTCCCACTGTTCGGGCAGAATTTTCTGTAGATGAATAAGAAGACTTGGCTGCCCAGGGCTGTCACTTCAGCAATTTTTTTTTATGAAAAAGAAAGAAAAAAAATCTCTACACTGAGCCTTCTAACCATAACGGTGTTCCTTTCCAGATATATTAACTAATTCTTTTTTTTTTTTTTTTTCAATAGCTTAAACCTTTATTGCTATCAGCATAAGGAATGAAATTGAAAGCTGGAATTCCATGATAGGATTTTATTATAATGTTTTGTTATTGCTCCCCAATGAGCATCTACAGACACTGGAATCAGAAGTGTATACTTCTTTTCAATAAATCTTAAGGATGCAGTGGATACAGTTCAGCAAATAGGAATGTAAAATTCTGCATGTTTGCAGGACTCATCATCTATTTAGTGCAAGAAAGTAAACAACTAAGTGGGTGGAATTTCTGCAGGAAAAGATCAGAGATTGAGAGTGGATGGCAAATTCTGTATGACTCAATGTTATTAAGCTGCTGCAAACAAGGCAAATATCCTACCGGGATTTGTCAACAGGAATATAACCTGTAGGAGTAATCCTTCTATCCTGCTTAATGCAGAAGTAAGGTTTCAGCTCAAGTACTCCATCAAGCTTCAGGAAAGACATAAAGCAATTACAAAGTCCAGAGAAAAGCAATGAAACTGACCACAGGTCTGGTAAATTATGGCTGCTGAGGAAGGTATTTGAGGTTGTTAAGTCTTGGGGAAAAAAGGGGAGAAGATATCATGGTAGTCTTTGAATAAGTAAATAAATGCTATATTGAGAAAAAGAAATATATTGCTCTCAAATAACAGTCTTCAAGGGCAGCATGGGCCACTGGGAAAACCATTCTAAAGGAAAAACTGATCGGATTTTGAATGGAGTGCAGTGATGTAGAATTTCTGTTACTGGATGCTTTTAAGAAAAAGGTTAGACAAATACCCATCAGGAATTATTTAGGTCACTAGGATAGACAGAAAAATGACTTTTTCAGTTGTTTTTTATAACTGTGTTCTATTTTTCTCTAAGTAGATATGTGACTTCTGTTTTTCACTTGATAGATTCTTTGGCTATACACATCAAGGAAAAAAAAGAAACTACTATAGTTTCTATATCAGGAACAAATACATAAATTCCTGACTTACAGTATTAAACAACAAATGGAAATCTCACAGTAACTGTCAGGTCTATTGAATAGTTAATAAGGTGAGAAAAACCATACACAATGAGTCATTCTGTATGCACCAGAAGTCTGGGAAGGCAGAGTGGGCTCTTAGACTACCAAAAATATGAACTTAATTACTGACATTTCATTAAATATGAAAGAATATTTTTTATTGAATGTTTTATAAAATCAATTTTCTAATAACGAAAAATTAAGAGGATAAGTAAAAGGAATCAAAGTCATAAAACACGATACAATTATAACTGAAGACTTCAAAATGATCTTCATAATGAGAAAGTACAATTATTTATCACTTGTTTAAAAAAAAATTGGAAAAATCTTAACAGGGAGGTAGTCCCTGGAGAAGTAAAAATTAAAATAAAATATTAGATGAATACAAAGCAAAAGTACTGAAATTGTCTGCAACATTAAGGTCAAGACCTAGTACTGTACAGTGCAGGAGACTGAGTGAATGTACTATTATGCATAGCAATGCATCCTTAAGTATCATCAGCAACAGAGGTAAGAGAAGAATTATATTTCATAATTTGTAGTCTTGAACTCTTCACTGAAATATCTGGGCATTTTGTTTGTTAGAGCTGAAAAAATTAGATTTTTTTCTTTTAATCGTGGGGAAAATAAATACAACTCATCATTATGAAACTGAACATCACCCTAAGGGTAAAACCTTTGACAGTTTGATTATATCCTCTTTTATTTGGTCTCACATCACTTTGTACAGAAATAAAAATCTGAATGACTCATAAAGGAAACACTAAAATACAAAAAAAGTTCTATTTCAGCTTTAATTTACTCAGAGCTATGAGGCAGTGTTCATGAATGAGGGTTAAGCTGTGCATGAGAAAGCAGCCCACACCACCTAGGCAGCCTATTTCATGTGTGTATTGAATAACAGGAGCAAGGAGGAAGGATCCTTGTGTCACACCCTAAAAGAAGGCTCATTGTCAGACATCTGCCTGGGATGGTTGTTTTCTTGATCAGTACCCAGCTGCATCAACACTTAATGAATTTGACATCAAGACACTTGATTCTTCTTATGTAATATGTGTATTTATATGTACATGGAAATATTTATTTTTATAGCAATGACCTAACTCCTCAGGCATGCCTGGAAGAAGGAAAATACTCATGTTTTAAACCCATTACATAAGCCTTTGCAGCTAACAGAAATTTAAGTAGCAAGTGATTTTAGAGCATGAAGTCAAAGTATTTAGAATACAGTAGCCAGAATATAGTAGCTCTGTTGTCTATGAGAGGGAGCCACAGGCCAAAGGGCAGTAGTAAAATATTCCACTTAGAGCAGCAGTAAACTGCAGTACAAGCATATCAGCTCAGCTTCCTGATTGTCTGTCCCCTCTCCAGTGAAATTTTGGAGAGCTGGATGTACCTGATGGAGAAAATACAGCAAGCTGAGTTTGTGGAGGGGGATGGATAGATATTTATGTGTTTGTTTAGTTGTTTGTGCCCCTCTCTTTTCCAGTACTTAGAATAGTAATCAGCAATTTGTGTTGGTTAGCAATTGATTAACTGAAGTAAAATTCTGCAGCTGGTGCCTGGTTTCTCCTTGACTCCCATGTTATTCTTACAGCCATGCCCAGGAGGGGACTGGGATTGCACGATTAAGTCTGGTCAAAGACATGTCTGGACACTGTCTGGACAGTTCACAGGACAGTACTTGATCCTGTGCTTTGGCCCTTTTTGCTTGGTCAGGATAGCCTCCAATAAATCCTGGCAGCTGCACATCCTGGCATAGCATTAACTAACCCATTTGTATTGTGGTAGTACCTTTATGTCTAGAATAACTTTATTGTGGTGGAGTAGCTGTTTTCATCTCACTTGTCCCTTGTCTTAGTTGCTTTAGATGCAGTTTTATCCAAGAAGATACCTAGAAGTGGCAAGTGAGAACACAGCCCTGTATTGGAGGAAACTTCTCAGACCTAGTGAGCAATATGGCAGATTCAGCTATGTGTGAGGTGCACATTCCCAATTATCAACAGGCAAAGAACTGCGGACTGAATTTTTCACAGCTAGGGAGCTCTAGGAGAAAAAGTATATTTTACTCCTGCTCTTGAGTACATGAGTAAGAGGTCCATTTTCACCAACAATTTCAGAATGCCTTGTCCTTTTTCAGGACAAGCAGTAGTTACAACTCAGTGGACATTTACTGTAGGCATTTCTGCTAAACAGGAAATGTTTAAGACACTTTAAAACCATGACAATGAAAACATTTCCATCACTGTGATATTTTAGTAATTTTCAAGATAATTTCTTAAGTAATCCCTATGGACAGTGATTCTTTTTTACTGCTAATATATTACTCACTTATTTTAAATGGAGAACATCTGATGTTGCTTTCTATTCTGTATGCCTCCTTTCTTCCCACCACTGAAACTTATCAAAAGATTTCTATGTTCCCTGCTTGTCTGGACCTTCTTTATTGTACTTATCCTTCTTGTAACACAATCAGCTAGTGTCTCCCTAACACCATTACAGAAAAAAAAANTTACTCACTTATTTTAAATGGAGAACTTCTGATGTTGCTTTCTATTCTGTATGCCTCCTTTCTTCCCACCACTGAAACTTATCAAAAGATTTCTATGTTCCCTGCTTGCCTGGACCTTCTTTATTGTACTTATCCTTCTTGTAACACAATCAGCTAGTGTCTCCCTAACACCATTACAGAAAAAAA
>VYXF01005594.1:199052-209746 GCA_013397295.1 Polioptila caerulea
GGGGGGAGCGCTGCGGGAGCGGGAGCGGGAGTGGGAGCGGGAGCGGGAGCAGAAGCGGGAGCGCTGCGGGAGCGGGAGCGCTGCGGGGCGGGAACCGGAGCTCTGCGAGAGCCGCGCGGGAGCGGGAGCGCTGCAGCTGCTCCCGCGGTCGCGGCTCTAAGTTTCCGGCAGAGCTGGTGATGGCTGCTTCCTAAGGAGCCAAGCAAACCCTCGCTGTGCCCCAATCCTCCGTAGGCAGGCAGGTTGCTTTGCTTTTTTTTTTTTTTAAATCACATTGCTCCGAGTGGCTCGGTATGTGGGTAGTATGGGTAGATGGATCCCACAGAAGTGTTTTAGATTGTGTGCTAACCCCGATCATTGAGTTTGTATTATCCATTTCTCAGACTGATTTCTAAGCCATGTGGCACAGTTGTGCTCTCTGGTTGGATGACCCAAGCTTTCCAAGTAGGTGAAGGACCCCTCTATTTTTAATTGAACTGAATGTTCTTAATCAGTTAATGAGTTTATTGTGCAAATAATAAAAGAGCTCTTCAATATGCCAACGTACTAGTGCAAATACTCCTACATACACTGGTTTGCAGAGATTTTTTGTAACCATGAATATTCTGTTGAAGAAAAGTTGTTTACTGAATATTCATGAAGAGCTGGAGGAAAAAGAGGTCATGAATATGGACAAGTCTAATTTGGCGAGATTTCTTCGCAAAGAAATAGGGAGGCATTCAGTTTTGCTGTTGTCATGCAGCTCTATTTTATTCATTTATCATAACATTCACGTTTAATTCAGCAATGGAAAAGTTTACTGGAAAGCTGAATCTTAGGTATTACCTTTTTTTAGTAAATTATCAGTGTTTCTCTGTCTGGACTCAGCTGTTATATGTATAACAAACACTATGCTGTCTTTTCAGGAAAGCTTGTACAAGATATGCCCATAGTTCCTTCAGTCTGAAACAGTTATTTAAGCAAGTAATTTTTTAAAAATTGCATACAATTCCTTCTTCTTTAAACGACTTCACTTTTCCGATGAAAGATACAAGGAAAAATTTTGATCAGAACTTTGTCCCTTTCTTAAAAATCAGCTTTCATCAGGCTACAGTCAGGGAAAAAAACCCAAAGCAAAACAGTTTGGAAGATCCGTTTGGGGTTTTAATTTCCTGACAGTTAATGAAAATTACTTTTGCTTTTACCTTTACTTTCAGAAAAATTCTTTTTTCTTTCCTCCAATTACAATACTTTGCACATTTATGAACAACTATGATGCATAATACTTTGGAAAACTTGGAACAACATAAATATCCAACAGATTTAAAATCAGAATGCAGTATTTAGAGGTACAGTGATAGAAAGGAATGAGTTAAGGTTACTGTGTGCATTAGTGAAGATTATCCCGGTCAACCTTGGGCAAAATAGGACTCAAATGTTTCTCAAATTCTTGAATACAGATATTTCAAATACTAGGTAAAACATTTGAAACTATAAGTGACATCATTATTTACATCACCAAGTCCTACTCACTTTCCATGGCTACTGGATGCCTATGTGCGATTTTTAAAATGTCTGCCAATCTGTTTAATTATTTTTAGCAATTAAGGTTGTAATTTGTGGATGTTGCTTCAGCTTCTTGCCATGTTGACTGATGTCTCAATGTGTACAATCTATGTCACGCCATATGTTCCTTGCTAGCTCCTATTAGGCAGAACAAATTTTTCTTTCTAATCAGGTTTTTGCTGGTACATGTTTCAGGAGAAAACAAAAAAGTACACTGGGTCTGTTTCTCCACTGCTCTGCTCCTCATATCCTTTTCTCATAAACACAGCAAGTGAGTACAAATTGGTGATGAACAGAGAATTCTTGTTTGCATGCTTTCTATGCTCACTTTGTCCAGGTGGTAATAGTTTAGGAAGTATTAAGCTGTTGAAAGATCAGTCCTGTGAGGATCCTCCAGCTTCGACAGACTGCTCCCGAATTACAAGCACAAACCCCTAACATTACTGAGTCCATTGAAGAGCACCTCTATGCATTGTCTACCCAGTTTATGACTCAATTCATGCACATTTTTCAAGGTGGCACATAGTCTTTTTGTGACCATAAAATAGAAACAATTGAAGCCACAAGATGTATACCTACCTGCCAGTGGAGCTTACTGTGGATAAATGAGTGTGCTGGAGAAGAAGCATGTTGGGAAGAGAACAGTTTTAGGAAGTTTGCAATTCTATTAGTCCAGAATTCTATTTGTCAAAGGAATAAGTTATCTAGTTCTCATTTTTAGCACATTTATATAAGAATGGAAAAGGGGAATGTGAAATTTGTCTCAGAGGTTTTGGGTTTATTTTTATTTTTCTGGTGAAGACTAACTGTATCTTTACATGTTGATATAGTGTCTGCTGCAGCTGGTTTCTAAATTAAATTTACTTGATGGTTGCTTGATGGTGTTTATTTGTATAACAGTGCTTTTGATCAAAGATACAAAAAGATAATATACATGATAATTTTGATTGGTGAAATATATGAGGCACTTCCAAATGTTTTTCAAGCACTGTTTGAAAGAGAAAAAAGCCACAAACATATTAGCAGCACTAATTAGTAGTGGAAAGCCTTGGATTTTCCAGGGTGGAAGACATTTTTAACATTTGTTCAGAAGCTTCAAAGCTCGATATTTAGTGCTAAGCTCATGGTTATAAGAACTGAAGGGTGACAGTGACAAGGAGTAAACAATATTTACATAGCAAAAACAATTTGACAACTAATTTATAAATATTACAAATGAGAGGGAAAGATCATAGCATTTTTAAAGCAAGATCTCCTTCAGAATTTAGTTCCTATTTTTTTCTCCTAGTATTCTATAAAGACAATATTATACTGTTCTTTCATATAAATATTATTCATATGAGCTTTATTTGATAAGCAGAATTTGGTATCAGACTGTAATGCAGATCCACATTTAGTAATTGTTAGTACAAAAGCTTCTAAGGACAAATACATGTTCTACACCTGTGTAAAAGGAGACCTCCCACAGATTTTGATTAAAAATCCAGTACTATGGTACCAAATCTGACTAAAAGATCTAAAGTGAAGACCAAGGAGGGCGACATTGCTGTGTTCTAGCAATTGTTTTGGCTGATTGCAGGCAAGATAACCCTGAAGTAGAGGAGTTAGTTCTTGGTCATTCCAGTTACTATTAATTCAACACCTATAAGAAGAAAGATGCTCTACTAATTTTACAGAAGAAATTTAAATTCCCAGCTGTTGACTTACAGAGATTTGCAGTTTGTATAATAGGAATTATTGTAGAACAACTATAAATTTAAATAACATAAACATTCCAAGAGGTCACACTTGGTGCTAATCCAAAGCACACTCAAGATACTATAGAGAAGCTGTCTGCAATTTCCCACTCTAATTGGTCTGGCATACAAGGTCGTAATTCCAAATCAATAACTACATCTATACTATTAAAATCAGCCTGACTCAAGAGTTCACTTTGAAACAATAGTGATATTAACACATCAAAAATGGGCACTCAAAGGTAGCTTTGACAATAAATCCATAGCTGATCATAATTTTAGACAAAATACCAGGGTTGCCTTTCTGCTGCCTCTGAGCTAACAGGTCTGTTTGATGCCATCTCAGACAATAACCTGCTACACTTGGTCTCTGGTCTAAGTTTCACTGGCATCCTTAGGCTAGTGTGTACTCTAGTGTTTCTATTTCCAGTGCTGCTCCACTAAATCAGAATTACTCAGGCAGCTATAAAATGAGTCTAACGTGTACATTGCTAATGATTAATTATTAATCAAGCGGTTTGTGGTAGTGCCTAGGGACAACTGAGATTCAAGCCCCATTATGTAAGGCACTGTGCAGTTATTCAAGAAGGCTGTCGATGGATTTTCCCTTTTAAAACCAGCTGTGCTTTTACCACATTCAGGCTGGTTCCACTTTTTACCCTTGTATGCATCCTTACAAGTTCAACACATTTGGCACTTGAACTTCTAAACTTTTTTTGTGTGGCTTCATCTATTTGTTTCTTGATGCCCTGTAGGAAGGAAGAGAGATGGTGTTGCAAAATGCAACTTCATTCTACCTGAGAATTGTTAAAGTGCAAAATTCTGAGCCATTTGAAATCGGGTATTTTACTGTAGTTCTAAGCAACCAGCTTCTCTGCTACTGAACTTTTTTGAACAATAAAAAGTTGTAAACTGAAGTCTGCTATATTTACTCCTTTGCAGTGCATGTCAGCAGCTGGTATTGTTGTCAGCAGGAGGGGCGCTTCCACAAAGGATACCATGCTCAATGCATTTTTGGCAGAGTCAGGTGGCCATCATGAGTCACTAAGGCACCTGCTGTAAATCAGTCTGCTAGATTGGCTTTCTCAATTGTGTTTGAAATCCAGATTTCAGTTTCTTATGTTACTGGGTTTTGGCAGGTACTCTGTCAACAGGTGTGATTATCTATGATAGGGAGCATGCAGTGATGATGGGTAAAAGCTTGCACAAGTCCCTAAAAGAGCTATTTTTGAAGAGAGTGAGAGATTTTGTGGTTAGCAGTAGTTTCTGGTTAAAACAGACTTTTTCCTTCTGCTCCTACTCTTCCCACTCAAGCAGAATCTAAAAAATAAAATGAAAACTGCTGGAAGACTCTGATGTTATTTTCATGAAATATGTTGGGAACAGTTTCATAACAGAACAAGTGAAAAAAAAAAGCCACATTCCAATTGGCAGGAGGAAAAAAGGTGGATGAGAAGGGAGGGTGACTGGGCTCCATAAGGAACTATTAAATGAAGAGGGGAGAGGAGAATAAGAAATGAATAATGTGTGAAGTGTCAGAGGGAAACTCAGAACCATAGAATATTGAGAAAGGACAGAGAAAGTTAAGGGAAGAATGGAGAGGTGAGCTAGATAATGGTGAGGGGTTTTTTTTCCTAATGATAATGTAATGAATTCAACAGAACCTCAGAAGATAAAGCAAAATTAGGTGTTCAGAAGTAGATGATAACCAGCAAGTACACTTCACACAAAACTATTCAAAGTTGAGAAAATCTAAAAGTGCAACAAAAACTTTTGGGAAACTATACCTATATAGTGTTTGAATACCATCTATATGTAAAACAAAAATGGATTTAGAAACTGGTTATATGTTTTGAGGATTGTCATAATTACTAACTGAAACTAACATACCAGACAAGAGAAACTCTTCAATTCTTGTTCACCACTTTGGAAACGTTTCCTTTCTAAACAGATCATTCACTGGCATCTAAGCAGGCACCTTTCATTGCTTGACACCTATATCCCCGGGGAAGGGTTTGATGAACTTGTAAACAAGCACTGTACTTTGAAGCTGAGATGACTATGAGGGTAGACAGCAGACATCACATATGTGCACTGGCTGTAGGACTTCATAATAGGATTCCTGTCCAAAAATGTGAGCGACTGTTTGCAAGGTTATGCCACTTGTACTTTTGCTTCCAACTGCAAAAAAAGATCTAAACAAAAAAAAAGAAAAAAGATCTTCCAGTGTTCTACCAGAAATTTACACAATGAAGGGGGTCAGGGTCTGAACTCCTCTGAGAATCTGTTGGTTCATGCCTGTTATGTGAATCAGTAGGTAATCAAATGGGGATAGACTAAACCTAGTCCTCGTGCTTTGGCGAGTTCAGTTCCTGTGTTATTTGCATATTGCAGGTTTTTATGATGCTCGTGCCAAGGTTTTTGTTCTGAAACAGTACTGAACTGTAATGAAATTAGACTTCTTTGTAATGTTTCCAATGCTCTCCATGATCAGCATAGCTTCCCTCATGGCTTCTTTTTCTTGCTTTAGGTTATAGTTGAAATTAGTAAGATAAAAGACAGATGATAATTTTGAGAAGTTAATTGAAGTTTAATGAAGTTCAGAAGTTTCAAGTTAAACTGAAATTATATGCAGAATTTTCTGCTTGCTTTGTATTTTCTTTTGAATTGCTTATCATTCAAGAATAGGTGAATACCTGAAATAAGTATTTGGGTAATGCCTATGGCAGATGTAATAAGCAGAGAAATTTTTTACATTAGAAAATCACTCTTGTGTTAGCCTTCCCTATTCTGTCGTTCTTTACTTAGTTGCCAGGGACCATGGTCTATGTACACCCTCTATATTATGAGATTCTGGGACTATGAAGAAGAAAGAACATCTCTCCCCTCTCTCATTTCACAGTACTTAATACTTAACTAAATTTCCATCTGCTACCAAATACTAAAAGTTATATTCCGAAAATGTGAACATCTGCTTTCATGGTTAAAAGACCCAACTGAGTAAATCTTCATATACTTATGGAGACTCCTTTAAAGATATTCTTATTTTGGAAGTTATCCAACACCCTGCTATGAGGTAACCAACCCTGTCAGTCTTTTTTATGCATTTAATGATAAGATGTGAAATATTTAGGTAAATATATGGATTGCTTTCAGAATGGTAAATAAAAAGGAAACATCTTAAAGGAAAAAACACAGATTTTAGGATTTTATGAATAGCTTTCTTTCTTTGCAAGCTTTCATAAAAACTTTACTCATTAAAAACATTTTTAACATTTGTTCAGAAGCTTCAAAGCTCGATATTAAGTGCTCAGCTCTCAAGTGAAATAAGGCAATGCTGTATATGTTGTCAATAGCTTGTTCCAGTTTGACTTCTTACAACTCAAGAGGAATTCAAGTCACAGAGTTTTGGTGTTGTTCCCACCCATTATCTGGTTGCAGAGTTTAATTTGGTTTATTAAAGTGCGACAGCTTTTCTCCACACTTACATCTTTGCAAAACTCCTCTGGAACTTTGAGCACCATTGTCTACTACTGGAGTAAGCTCCTCTGTCTTAACTGGGATGAAATCCAGTCACTTTTCTCAGAATTACATGGGGTAGAAATCAGTGAGGCAACTGAAAAATGTCCAAAGCCAATTCCCCAAATGATTCTTTCATCAAATTGCACAAGAAGCAGTTTCAACTAAAACACTTGAAAGCATTTTTTTTTTCTCCATGGACAACTTGGAAATATGTTGCTGTCCATTATGACTTTGAATCAAGTCAGACTTTGAAATCTCCAGGGTAGTACTGTAAGATGAAAAGGTTTCATCTTACCAGAAACATTTCATGGATCACTGAGCCATTGCCCTGTCTTCTTAGGCTGTACGTCTGTTAATCCTATGTGAAATAAAATTTCCATCCTTGACACAGCTCTGCCCAGCAGCAGATCTGGGTTCTGTCTCATTTCTAATAAAATGTGGTCAGAAATTGTAAAGAGTAGTTAAGCTTTCAGGTCCCTGCTTGAGACCAAAAAGGCTATAAACTAGGAGGAAAACATAAAAAAGAATGAGACAAAAGGTGAATAGGCTAGTACTGTAGTGAGCTATCACCTTTATGCTGTTAGTTTGGATGAGAGATTGGTGTTCTTCTGCTGCTGAGAGTATTCTGAATGGTAACGAGTTTGGTCCCTGAGGGACAGAGTAGAGCAGCTGAGACAACATTAAATCCAGCAGATGAAGGTACAGTAAATGCCACAGGCAGTGTTCAATTTTGTGTGTTAGCAGCAAGGGATAGACATTTAAGAAGTGGAGAAATGGCAACCTTGTGTGATCGGATGTGATGGAAAAACATTGCATTTGTCCTGAATTGGCCTCTTATGCAATTAACTATGCTTTCTGTTGTTTCTTCTTTGTGATGGAAATGGCTAATGAGTGGAAGAAAATTAATTGACAGTGTAAGGGTGTTCCCCACAAAACAGAATTAGAAAGGTACCGTATGATACTTGGAAGAAGTGTATGAAATACATCCACAGAAATCAGAGAGAAGCTTGTGGTTGTTTCTAAGCACCTAGAGGACATCCCTTCTAAGCCAGAATAAGAGTTGCAGAATAAGGCTACAGGATTGCTTATCAGTCTTTCACAGTATACTATCAAAACAATCCAGTTTTTACAGAAAAAGAAGCTTATGGGATAATATCTTTAACTGCAGTATAGCAGAGGACCCTTACTTTTTAGTTTTGCTTTGTTTTCTTCAGTCCTCTGCTAGCTGTAGGAGCTTGAAACAAATCTCACAGTGGTTATCATGAGAAGGATCAAATCAGAACCATTTCAATTGTACATTGTCCAAAGAAGAGATTAAGCCTTCTTATTCCTTCCATTAAATATGCCTACATGCAGCACACACTCTGAAATCTGTGATCTATGCTAATGGCTGTGCTGTGTGCAGAAGTCTCCAGGTAATTCTTCCTGAACACCCCCAGAATCAGAATCAGTAGAGTAGCATTCCTAAAGCACCCTAACTACTTAGTCTTCCAGAGGCAGAAATTCTTTAATTAAATCTGGACCCTCCCTACTGTATGTGTGTGCAGCTGTGCTGTCGTGTGGCAGCTCACTGAGCTGGGCTGTTGTTACACTGAGGATTTGTGTGGTGCACTCTGTTACTGAGTTTAAAAATTCCTGTGCTGCACAGCATTATCAATGGATTGTTACTGAGAATCTTGAAATAAATTCTGGCCAAATGTAAACTATGGGAGATATTGGCATTGACAATAATCATGACCATCGTATATAATGAAAACTCTTTTCTTATATGGAGCAATTGCTAAAAATCCAGTGTTCTAGGAAATATCATTTAACAATAATTTCTCTGAATAAAATTGTTGGTAACAATTAAAAAAAAAAAAAAAAAAAAACCAAAACAAAAACCCAAACCCAAACACCTCAACGGCTTATTTTGTTTTTATCAGATTTTATTTTGCCTTGCACATAGTCAAGTGTCCCACTGTGAAATAGAAGGACACTGACATACAGCGATTGGTCAGGACTCAAAAAATACTACTGTGAACTACTCTGGTCTAAAATGTATTCTCAGCAGTAAATGCATTAGGGATTTGTAGGGATGGTATTAAAGTAATTTTTAAAAAGGGGATGGGAGGGGCCAGGAAGGTTTCTTTGGTGCAAAACCTCAGAGTTGTATTTATTTTTTCTAACTTCATTGGTAAAATAGGAGTAAATAAATAAAAAAATAGGAGTAAATAAATAGTTGGTAAAATAGGAGATATTGCCTCTATCTGCAGGACTTGCTTTGCTTTTATTCTAAAATCAGGGGGGGATACAATGGTACATGAACTTTGCACTTTCAGACTTCTCATCCATTCATTTCCTCCAAACAGAGTCTAGTTGTCTTCTTTCACACAAAATCTAATGATTGTGTACTTAATACTTCTATAACTATATACCTAAACTATTTTCAGGTAATAGTGCACAGAGGAATAAACGCAAATGCATTTGGTACGTGTTATACAGGCAGCAGCTGCTATGTTGCAGATTACTTCCATGTTGCAGATTCGGGAACCTTTCGGCATTTGCTCGGTTTTGCCGGCTTGGGTTGCTTTCTTTCTAGAAATAAATTCTTCGAATTAGCCTTTAGGTGGCAGCATTTGAGAACAGTTGTAGTTGTGGGCTGGCCACCATCTACCCGGCCATTCGTGGGCAAGAATTATAAATAGATAGGACCGGGCCTGTAGGTGCGCTGCTCAATATGCAATTCTCAGCAAAGACGCAGCAAAGCTTATACAGAACAATTCAAAATGTTAAAAGATATACTTGTACATGACCATTTAATTCTTAACAATTCTGCTCTAACTTATGTATTTTTTAATAGAGAAGTGTATTTCTACTAATGCATGTATATACATAGCTTTGGAAAATGCTTTGAATCAAAACGGAAATTTTTTTCTGATTTACTAAATGTAAAATCCTTTGTCCTATTCCTGCTTCCTCACCCTTCCTTCCTTCCTGCCTGCCTGCCTTCCTTCCTTCCTTTTTAATTTTTTTTTTCTAAAAAGCAATTATTATCAAGAAAAAAATGAGAAATAAAGGGTCTTGAATTTAGCCTGCATTTTGGTAATCTTTCAGTCTCTTTAGGATGCCTAAATAATACTTTCCTGAATATGGTGTGATCAACAGGTTATTTTTAAAACATACACAAACCTTTTCTCTATTTTAATTCACTGGAAACTAAAGTAACAGTGTGTATCTCATGTCAGGTTGTGTATTCCTTACATCTACAAGATTCATATATCATTTCTTATATGCATTGTATCTCATGGCAATAGGTAGTAAAAGAAGATACATCCTTGGCTTTATGGAGATTGGCATGTTCATATGAAGTGGACAGGTATGGTGGGATGGGCAGAGTGAACATCAATACTGCTACATTTCATTTGACAGACATAATCTCTAATAAATGTAAGTGAGAAATTTTGCGTCCCTACACTAGTAGAAAGTAACTTCTGTCTCAGTATTTATACTTCTTCCTAGTATCTACCCTAAATCTGACTTGCTCTAAACATAAATCCATTAAGTTGCTTCTTGGTCACAACATAACCATGCAGTATTCAAATAAATCACATTTGCAAATAATTCTTCAAATGTTGTAAGTCAGAAAACTGACTAAATAATTGTCATTTAGGCTACACAGGCTTTAACAAATTAATGAGCTATATGTCTCTGTGCTAGAATTTGCTGACTGAACTACACGCACAAAGAAAAAAAAACCTAACAAGATTTCTAGCATCTGCTTCACAATGTGTAGAATGTCACTGGCCAAATAGTAGAACTTTTCTGAGGAGAGCTACATGTCTATTCCACATAGGAACAGGAGAAGATGAGAGCCAGGTCAATCTAATATTTAAAAAAAAAAAAAAAAAA